>OY804592.1:85704920-86091820 GCA_963680895.1 Fragum sueziense | reverse complement strand
CGCGAATGTGTAGATGTAGCATACTGTGATTTTATGAAAGCGTTTGATTAGGTTAGTCACACAAGTTGAAAATATACAATCTTGGTGACACTTACATTAACTGGATAAAAACATTCTTGAGAAGTCGAAAGCAGAGAGTTATTGTAAATGGAGAAAATTGAGAATGGAGGGGTGTTACGAGTGGAATCCCGCAGGGATCAGTGTTGGGACCCGTGCTTTTCGTTTAAATAAATCAATGACTTACCGGAGCATATTTCCGAAAATAGTTGTATATTCGTTTTGCGGATGCCACAAAGATCTTAAAGAAAAAGGCATGTCGACGACAGCAAAGTACTTCCAGAAGATATATACAAGATGAACAAATGGGCAGACACATGGTTATTTTAAGTTTCATCCAGAAAAGTGCAAAGTGATGCGAATAGGGAAGAGTAAATCAGACAAGTATGATTATAAACTAAGAGAGGACCTCAATCCAATGGACTACTCGCAGCATGAGAAAGACATCTGACGTATCAATTTGGAGACTGTGGCTCTGACCGCTATTGTCTTGGACAGTAGAGTTCGGTTCAAATTTCTTCTTCCAAAATGTTACAACTTTACTTTTTTAGCATTAAATTTCAACAGCCAATCCGCACTCCATTTACATAACTTATGTAAATCATTTTGTAAGTCTTTTTGGTCGTTTAACGAAGAAATACCCTTGTGCAATTTGCAGTCGTCCGCGAAAAGATGACAAATTTATAGGCCCTACTACTAACATCCTCCGGCAAGTCATTTACACACAGAATAAAAAGCACCGGTCCAAGAATAGATCCCTGATGTATGTCCGAAATAACGTCATTCCAGCCAGAAGGACTACCATTAATTACAACACGCTGTTTCCTGTTACTTAGAAAGCTAGAAAACCATTTGTGTAGATTCCCAACAATACCAAAAGATTCAAGTTTATGGAGAAGTCTTTTATATGGGACACTGTCAAATGCCCTGCTAAAGTCAAGGTAAATTGTATCAACCTGCAGATCATTATCGATGGCACTAGTCCAATCTTCTAATACAGACAAAAGTTGAAGAATAGTACTACGATGTTGACGAAATCCGAACTGGGAGTCTGATGGTAGTTTGTTGACCGTTAAGTGATCCATTACACATTCAAGCACTATTTTCTCAAGCATTTTGCAGATTACAGAGGTTAATGAAAGTGGGTGGTAATTTCCAGGATCTGATTTCTGGTCCTTTTTAAAGATGGAAGTGACTAGGGATACGGGTCCGTATCTCTAGCCTATGGGGGCTAGAGATACGGACCCGTATCCCTAGCAAAACCCCCTTGTTTTTGCTAGAGATACGGGCCCGTATCTCTAGCGAAACCATGGGGTTTTTGCTAGGGATACGGGTCAAACGACTTCCGGTCTAACATAACCTATAGTGTCATTTATGGAAAATCGATATTGATCCATTCCCAAACTGCAAAATTTAGACTGGTCATTTTGAAATTAGTTCCAGAAGAAAAGTAAAATATCATTTATATGAATTGACTAGAAAATACGGGCGATATTGCAGGGGAAATGTCAAGGAAATGGAGATATTGCTGAAACGAAAGGTTTGAAATTGAATTTTTTTATCCCATCAATATCTCATGTTGTTTTATTTACATTTTGACAAAAAGGGTTTTACTATTTGCAATTTTATCAGTGGCAATGGTTTCATGAGTGTGTCATGTGTATTAACCCTTTTGTTTGTTTAGATATTTTAAGCCTGTTCGTGTTTACTAGGGAACGATTTTACCAAGCTAACTATAAGGCGTAAATTCGGACAAACAAATAGTATTTCGTTGGTGTTGTTATAAATCTCGTAACTGTGGCTTGATGCAAGCCGTAGTCACGAGATTATGAAACAACTCCAACAGTTTATCAAAACATAGCAATGAACCTAGTCTATTTTTTGCACAAAATTCATTGCAATTGACAATAAACTGTCCTGTAAAAATCTAGCCGAGGTTGGAGCGCACACAATTTGGACCAGCATATAAATATTCGTAGAGGAGCATGGTTTTCACTCTCTTTTTTTTCGTTTGTAAGGGGCGAACAGGGGGCCGGAAGGGAGGGGGGCTGAAAATTACCTCTAAATTTGGACAAAAAAGCCGAATTTTCATGTCTGTATTTTATAATAAAGAAAATTGGGAGAATCTAATAAATTCCTTCTAATAATCAGACACTGGGCCTGTTTAACCTAGAATATATTTATATTTTGTCTGTAGAAAAGAACGCATTGAATCAATAGGTCATCGCATTGTTGAATTACAACAATAATATCATCTAAAAATAATATCACTTTGAGTTTAATGCAAAAAGGTCTACACTTATGTTGACAACTGTTTTACAACTCCGTAACCCTCGCCTTCGATATTTTGAAAATAAGTCCTGCATTATAGACATGCTTTATCATACAGTGGATAACCCACGTAACTTTTGGGAAACGTTCACACAGAAAATCGTCTGCTTCACGTATGTTCTATGTGTAATATAACATAAATAATATTGACGCAAAAGGATACCATGTTGATAACCAGAATTGTCTTCCTTTGTCTTTATATTTTGTAGCCTTTTCTTTTTGGGACGTCTATGCCTCTACCGGGTCTTGCAAACCAGAACAAAAAACATTTATACCCGTCGGTTTCGGGAAATAAAGCGGTTGTTTATAAAGAAAGGATTTCTGCGTAATATAGCAAAGAAAATGTTGAGGCAAAGTAAGAAAATTCTGATTATCAAATTCTGATTGTTTCAAAGCTTTTTCCAAGTAAGAAAGATGTCAAAACCAGGTCTAGTTTGTGAAAGGGTTAAAGCAGTTTCCATTACTGGCCAAAATTAAATAAGCGCGAACCCTTTGCAAAATTATGGTTTTGACGTTCGTACACGAAAAAGTTTGAGAAAATATTGAGGGAAAACAAGTAATTTGTTGATAATCTACCCTTTAATATTTTTCTAAATACTTTTTTGCGCAATAATTTGCCAAAGTTCCTTAGTTTGGTTTCTTCTGGGAACTATGTAGGCTATTCGTCTTAAAAGTTTCTTGTTAAACAAGAATAACCAAACAAAAGTGCTATACACACGGCGTACGCGTGAAAACTGATGAACCTGTAAATAGTAAGCACCTTGTTGTCATAAGGTGTTTGAAAAATATAAGATATCAATACCACAAAGGTTGCCAAACTGACGCTTTTTGGCGCCCAATGACATAAAAGGTTTGGAAAACAATGTAAAGATTGAAGATACTGCTTGTGACAAGCAATTTCTTAATTTCTCACGGCGTTTTCTGTCCAGAAAGATAGAATTGACCTCTTCTAAAATTTTGCCGTCTAGTAACGAGTTAAAACGTAAATAAATGGGCCTAGTTATCATACCTATGCATATATTTTACAACGAATATTACAATGTATATCACGAAAAAAAAAGTTACAATGCAAAATAATTAAGTTTTCTCCTATTTTCATTCAAAAATATTCTTCATAAATGCGACTTCTCAAAAGTGTCCCCCTGTGGGTAACCCTTTTTCACACATTTTATAAAAGGTGCGACTCGACGTTCCGGGAATATACCGATGATTTAAAACTGAAGGGTTTCTATTTTAACCGTATATCAAACAAGAAAAAAACAATTTCAGCAATTTCTACATTTCCTCGGCCTTTCCCCTGCAATATCGCCCGTATTGTCTAGTCGAGACATAAATGATACTTTATTTGTCTCTAGGAACTTTCTAATACCCTTTCTGACAAAATTGTCACTCACCAATGGGTTTGAAATCGTTAACCTAAGTGGGCGAGCAGCTGGAGGCTCGGCAAGAGTGTTGTGGTAGTACTGGTTTGAGAAACAACAGGAATCCATGGGTAGGTGCTCCAGCCGCCGCGATATGACCCTGGTAGTTGAAAACGGCGTAAAACCCCAATAAACTCAAACTCTAGGAACTTTCGAAATGAACAGTCTGAATTTCGCAATTTGGGAATGGATCAATATCGATTTTCCATAAATGACACAATAGGTTATGTTAGACCGGAAGTCGTTTGACCCGTATCCCTAGCAAAAACCCCATGGTTTCGCTAGAGATACGGGTCCGTATCTCTAGCAAAAACAAGGGGGGTTTGCTAGGGATACGGGTCCGTATCCCTAGCCCCCCATAGGCTAGAGATACGGGCCCGTATCTCTAGCCACTTCCTTTAAAGATACACGAAATCTCGGGACTATTTAACAATGTAATGAGGACCGATTCCGCATCAACGAGGGGACGCAGTATGAAAATGTTTAACCCATTCCTAAACAAGACCTGGTTTTGACATACCTACGTGGGAAAGCTTGGGAAAATATTGAGACAAAAGAAGAAAATGCTGATAACCAGCATTTTCTACTTATGTCTCAATATTTTCTGTGCCATATTGTACACAAACTTAATATTTTTTTTACCTCCACACTGTGACAGTGTCATCTGCAACTGATTTCAAAGCGGAACATTAAAAGTTTCTGTCGTTTGGGAAAGGGTTAAACCAAGGTCTAGACTCAATATTAGGAAATTCGAATTCTGTCAACGAGTGGTAGCCTAGACGTATGGAATTCGCTGCCGGAGAAAGTCATACAAGCGGAATCAGTGATGTCATTCGAAAGGAGACTGGACAAATTCTGGAAATTGCAACCCATTAAATTCAACCGTACATCCGAAGTGACACGAAGACAGAGAGCTGACACCACAGGCCTGTAGTGGCCTTCAACCAGAAGAGGTTCTGTAAGTACTTGAGTATGTATTTTCATTAACCCTTTCAAACAACAAAATATCAATTGACCAATTGTTTAAAGAGAAATGTTCAAGATTTCGCAGTAATAGCAATCGATTCTTTGGTTAAACAGTAGATGTAGATGAGAATGAGTGCAATATTGAATTTTCCTTGCTTTCATTTTCTTTAATTTTATCCGGAAGGTGTCCGGCTCAATGCGCACTAAAGCGTTACCCTTCATCGGGTACCAGACTGGAGGGAAATTGGAATTCGCGCAATTTACGCCTTCTTTATTTGCTGTAAAATATTTCTGATCGCCTGCAATGATGATGGCATCAAGCCCACACTTGACTTCACCATCAATATACATGCCCAAACGAAGCGGACACATTCAGGTTCGTACCTAAAGCGTGTATTACAGAAATTTACAACTGCAAAATACACTGAGTGAATCACGTCCCGTTCAAGTTTCCAAGTTTTTGTCTTTATGATCCAGATCGATGAGTTATTCGGATTGAAGTTTCGGTTATTCATTTGATTTCAAACTTCAAAAGGTCATAGGCATTGGCAGAGTGCATTAAATATATCAACAATCACAATTTGAAAAATCTGAAGGTGATCTTTTTTAGTTTTCAGTCTGTTTAAAAAATTGTCGGACATGTCTGACAGTCTAACGAATTTCGGGGGGGGGGGGGGGGGGGGGGGGGTTTGATGGAATTCGGTAAGTCTGTTTTATAACAACACATAACAGACCATTGTTTGTCCGAAATTATGTACAGTTGCCCATTAACTGGTTACAGGGGTCTAAGCGGTATAGGGTCAAAAAGGCCCGAAACCAGAAAGGCCCAGTCGCCTCTTGCTACCAATTTTTGTTTCGGGCCAGGGGCCAGTGAAATAGGGAAAAATAGCAATGTTTTTGCCTAAATTGGGAAAAACTAAAACAAGTTTGTATTCATACTGTCACTCAGTTTTAGCTGCAAATTAGACTGTAGTGGTGTAAATTACATTTGTACATTCTCTTGTTTAAGAATCTACTCTAAAACTGTCTTTAAAATGTTTGTAAACGAAGATGAGATCTTAACATGGGGCATTCTTGGTCCTCATTGGGTAATTTTCACCAGAGAATTGGGAAAAAAAGATACTTTTTGCCATTGGGAATGGGGCCCGTTTGCCATTGGGAATGGGGCCCAATAACAGCCCCAAATTTTGGCAACCAAGAGCCCTGGGTAGCAATGACAGAGGAATCGATAATACATCGCAATACTATATATCGCCATTATAACCTGGTCCAATTCAATCAACATTTTTTCAGCAATTATTTCAAAAATAACAATATGGTAAACATAGATCAAATCTAAAAAGAATATTCTTTCTGATGATATAAAAAAACATCTACCTAAGTTATGTATTTGTTGCACTATATCGATTTCAACTGAGCTGACTTTGTAAAATTTTCAAAAAAAATGACTAATGGCGGTCGCCGATCTTGTGCGGTTGTTTACTTTAAAATTGTGTAGAAAATCAACCAATCATCTGACAAGAAATATTTTTGGCTTGCATTAATTAGGATAAATATAGAAATGATATCATTACAAAAAGTCGGGTATTTCCGGCAACCATGTGACTGGAAATCACGCTTGAATATTGGTCAACTTTGGAGCCGTATAACTCCGTTATTCTCCATGAACACTTCAGAACACTTACGACTGGATGTTCGTAAGGATTTCCCAAAACAAATCAGTCTAAATTTAGTGATCTAAATATAAGCCAATTTTAGCGCCTGAGCTTTTCCCAGAGGTGCTGTAACACAAAAATAGCCATGTAAGTACTGGAAAAATGGCGGATGCGCAGTGATGTGTATTGCGTCAATACACACTCCAGTTAAACCAGCTGATCGATTTTGATATACACATTTCTGAAGGGCTGTGCTGTTCAAAGCTGCTTAACTTTTTTGTTTGTGAACGGATTTTGAAAATTCAAGCAGCACTGTCCTTCTGAATGCTTGCACTTCATGATGAAACGATTTTTGATTAAAAATACCTATTTTTTGAAAATGGTCTGTTATTGCTACCCTGGGTTAAAATATAATGATTGATTATAAAACATGATGGGAAAAGAAGAAATTGCTCAAGATGAGCAATTTCTATCTATCTATCTATATACAGAGCTCCAGATAGGATGCGTATTTGCGTATAATACGCATTGATTTGGTCTGAATACGCATTAACTTTTATAAAAATGCGTACAAATACGCATTCAAAATAATGAAAACGCATTTGATAATTGCCAGTTAGCGTATCAAGATCGGAAAATGTCGAGAAAAAACATACACTAGTAAATTCCAACAATTAGCACAAACTTTTTGTCTGTAAAAAATAGGTTACGGCAGTCAGCTATCCGATATCTATTAATCAGCCAATCACAGTCTTGAATAATTGGGGAATACCAATTACGTCACCACTGTGACCAGCCGAGCGACAATCGGCTATTCCGTAGATGTACCGAATAATGCCGAGTGTTGTATTTGTTTGAATTTCAATCAATCGGTTATCTCTGTGAAAGCAAATCGTTACCCGATTTAACAGACTATTGCGTCAATCCGTAAATCGTAAATGACAACTCGGAAGGTTTTTGTTTTCTTTTCAAACCGGCAAACGAGTAAATCCACTGCTGAGCAGATCGTCACTTTAGGCGATTTTAGCTGATATTCGTTCTGAAGTGGCGCTACACACGCAAAGATAGCACACGATGGTAATCTTGTTCAGAAAAAAAACCCTCGATGGTCAGAAACATACCGCGGTTAGATGGCCTCGAACCCGAAAATGAAAGTGGGTCGTTCCGGTCGGATGTTCCTGTTTGTTTTAGTCCTTTCCCGAACAAGAACGTAAATACGCCCTGCCTCAAAAAATATCTTGAAATACGCATAGGAAAAAATTCTGAGGGGTAAATACCCCTTGCCTCAAAAAATTATCTGGAGCTCTGATATATACTGCATAACTCCCCTTTCGGGTATTACTGGCAGGTAATTATGCCCCCTTTCGAAGAAAATGGGGGTATATTGTTTTGCAAGTGTCGGTCGGTCGGAAGGTCGGTCGGTCGGAAGGTCGGTCGGTCGGTCGGTGGTCGGTCCGTAGGTCGGTCGGTCTGTCCGTAGACCAAACCTTGTCCGGAGCATAACTCAAAAAGTATTAAAGGTAGAATCATGAAACTTCATAGGTGGCTAGATCTCATTATGGAGAGGTGCAGTGCATAAGAACCGTAACTCTGCCGATCAAATTTTTTGAGTTATTGCCCTTTGTTGATTTTATAACTTGATTCTTGTCCGGAGCATAACTCAAAAAGTATGTAAGGTACAACCATGAAACTTTACAGGTGGATAGATCTCATTATGGAGAGGCAGAGGTCCCATTCACGCACATATGTGCGTAATTCACGTACAGAAAAGAAAAATCACGCACGCAAATTCTGGGTAAAGGGTGCATGCACGCACTGAATTCATAGAATGATAACAGCTTTAAAACATATTTGTCATGAAAAGGTTCATTGTTTGACAAGAACAAATATTTCTAAGTCAATGAAATTATATTTTGTAGGTTAAAACTGGTTAAGTTATAAGGATGTAATTGCCCCTTGACGTATAACTTTATTGTTTACATTCAGAATGTAAGTTTCATGATGAGTAATTATTATGAGCACCCTGTTATCAAAGACACTCGCTGATAGGCTTCAATAAACCAATCAACAAGCATATCTCAAAAGTATTTGATTATTGTGTCACAAACCATGCTGTCTGCAGCGGTGCTTGCTGTAGAAATAATTGAAACAAAAATGTCAACAGAATGATTGTTTTTCCAAACTGTAAGCACATATAGCAACTGAAAAATGGATGGGAATGACAACTTGTGTTAATGATGTTCGCTGATTGAGTTTAGATGCAAGTTCAAAAAGGTAAATACTATTTCTGTTCATGTCAACAAACCTCTGAAATTCTAACACCTGTCACTCGCCATTACTTAGCTGAATCATTACCACACAATGGAAAATAGCCTTTAAAAACAGTTTTTATTGTAATTCAGTGCACCCCCAGTTTTCATTTTGCACTCCCAACTTTTTACTCCAGGGAGTGCATGCACTCCCAAAAAATTCATTGATTGGGAACTCTGGAGAGGTGCAGTGCACAAGAACCGTAACTCTGCCGATCAAATTTTTTGAGTTATTGCCCTTTGTTGATTTTATAACTTGATTCTTGTCCGGAGCATAACTCAAAAAGTATGTAAGGTACAACCATGAAACTTTACAGGTGGATAGATCTCATTATGGAGAGGTGCAGTGCATAAGTACCGTAACTCTGCCGATCAAAAATTTTGAGTTATTGCCCTTTGTTGATTTTATAACTTGATTCTTGTCCGGAGCATAACTCAAAAAGTATGTAAGGTACAACCATGAAACTTTACAGGTGGATAGATCTCATTATGGAGAGGTGCAGTGCACAAGAACCGTAACTCTGCTGATCAAATTTTTTGAGTTATTGCCCTTTGTTGATTTTCAAACTTGATTCTTGTCCGGAGCAAAACTCAAAAAGTATGTTAGGTAGAATCATGAAACTTTACAGGTGAATAGATCTCATTATGGAGAGGTGCAGTGCACAAGAACTGTAACTCTGCCGATCATATTTTTGGAATTATTGCCCTTTGTTGATTTTCAAACTTGATTATTGTCCGGAGCATAACTCAAAAAGTATGTAAGGTAGAATCATGAAACTTTACAGGTGGATAGATTTCATTATGGAGAGGTGCAGTGCACAAGAACCGTAACTCTGCCGCTCAATTTTCTGAGTTATTGCCCTTTGTTGATTTTATAACTTGATTCTTGTCCAGAGCACAACTCATAAAATATGTAAGGTAGAATCATGAAACTTTACAGTTGAATAGATTTTATTATGGAGAGGTGCAGTGCACAAGAACTGTAACTCTGCCAATCAAATTCTTGGAGTTATTGCCCTTTGTTGATTTTTACACTTAATTCTTAATCTTGCCTATATCTCATGTCCTTTTACACATACAGCCTTGATATTTCACACATAGATGCCTCCTATCAACATCGTTCACATTTAACCATGACCTTGGACCTTGTGACCTTGACCTTGGAGTTTGACCTACTTTAATAAAAATTAAACCCGGCATATATTTCATGACCTTTTACAAATACAGCCATGATATTTCACACATGGACACATCTTACCAAGACCTTTCACAATTGACCATGACCTTAGACTTTGTGACCTTGACCTTTGAGTCTGACCTACTTTTAAATAACTTTAACCTGGCCGATATATCATGTCCTTTTACACATACAGCTTTGATATTTGACACATGGAAACCACTGACCAAGACCTATCACATACGACTATGACCTTGGACCATGTGGCCTTGACCTTGAAGTTTGACCTACTTTTAAAAAAATTAAACTGGGCCTATATCTTATGTGCTATTACATATACAGCCTTGGTATTTCACACATGGACACATCTTACCAAGACCTTTCACATTTGACCATGACCTTGGACCTTGTGACCTTGACCTTTGACCTACTTTTAAAAAACTTGAACCTAGCCGATATATCATGTCCTTTTACACATACAGCCTTGATATTTGACACATGGACACCTACGACCAAGACCTTTCACATTTGACCATGACCTTGGACCTTGTGACCTTGACCTTGGTGTTTGACCTACTTTAACAATACATTAATGTTGCCTATATTTCATGTCATTTTACATATACAGCCTTGATATTTCACACATGGTCACTTCCAACCAAGATATTTCACTTTTGACCATGACCTTGACCTTGGAGTTTGACCTACTTTTAAAAAACTTAAACTAGGCCTATATCTCATGTCCTGTTACCTATACAGTCTCAATATTTTACACATGGACACCTACCAAGACCTTGCACATTTGACCATGACCTTGGCCTGTGTGACCTTGACCTTAGATTTTTACATACTTTTAGAAATCTTTAACCTAGCCTTTATCTTATGTCCTATTACACCTACAGCCTTGATATTTCACACATAGACACCTCCTACCAAGACCTTTCACATTTGACCATTACCTTGAATATTGCAACCTTGACCTTGGAGTTTGACCTACTTTTAAAAAGACTGAAACCAGGCATATATATCATGTCCTTTTACACCTACAGCCTTGATATTTCACACATAGACTCCTCCAACCAAGACCTTTCACATTTGACCATGACCTTAACCTTGGCATTTGGCCTACTTTTAAAAACTTTAACCTGGCCTATGTTTACATATACAGCTTTGATATTTCACACATAGACACCTCCTACCAAGACTTTTCATATTTGACCATGACCTTGGACCTTGTTAACTTGACCTTGGACTTTGACCTACATCAAATATAGGCCCTTAAGGGGGCATATATGTTTTACAAACATCTCTTGTTTCTTTTGTTCTCATTATGTTTTTATTCATAATCATTCATTTGCATAACCACTTTGTGCTTCAAGGCTTACCAACACAAATATAAAATGCCACTACAGCTTCAAATTATTCTGCGGAGAACCCTGCCCTATTGTCACATTGAACTTCCTTGCCAAGGTCTAAACTTTCCCTCGATTCACTGAATAACATCGAATAAGTGGAATAACTCCAATAACCATGTTTAATAACAATAAGTTATGCATTTTTCTTTTCAGGTCATTTTCGGGCCCATGTTTTCTGGAAAAACGTGAGTATCACTATGATTTTAGCTGATACAAGACAGGGGTTTTCCTATGCTTTCTGTGCCTCCTGAAAACGGAGGTGTTCCCAATGCAAAAGGCTGTGTTCCCAAAGCAAATTCTCTTCAATTTTTCCCAATCTATCTAAAGTGTTTAATTTGTTATTGAAATATGAGCGTTTTGCTTACCTTTTCAGCCCAAAATGAGCTATTTTGTGCTTTAAAAAATTCCCAATTCATGCCAGACTCCTTTTCTAGTGGCTAGGAAAACCCCTGCAAGAAAATTTATCAGGGGGGGGGGGGTGCATGTAGCTGCGATATCGTAGCCACAAACCTGATGATGGGTATTGGTTTCGGTTACATTATTGCAGCTAGGGGACATGATGTGGCCTCTGTTTATATGGAATACTCCTTTTACTCCAAATTCCAATCAAGTGATAACTCTGAGTACTCCATCTAACAAGCAGGGGTGTTGGCAGTGTTACCATCATCAACATGGCTTCTAATATATGGTCAGGGTTGTGCCTAGGTCAGAATTTTGGGGGGACACAGGTGTCCCGCTACCTACATTTCAAGGGGACATTGGGAAATTTTGGGGGACAAGGTAAAGTAACAACTATTTTAGTCATGATTTTAAACAAGTCTTGCATTTCATGTTGACATCAGTCTCGCTCAACCACGGATATTTTACCAACCAGTTCTTATAGAACTTTTGTTCCTTGTGTTTTATTCATCTCTGAGAAAGATGATTGATGCATTTGGCTGTCTGCATCGGCAGACAACACAGTATCGGTTTTTTTTATCCCCGTTCATCAATTTCGCATCGTCTGCTATCTTTGAACAGATGACTAAGTCTGAATAGAAAGTTTCTATTCAGACTTAGTCATCTGTCAATTTATTTTGCTAACAACTTTAAGACCGGTTCTCAATGTTTTATCTTAAAATTGGCTGAATCACTACACAAATTTTGGGTCACAGTCAAGTTTTGGCAGGTGGGCGATTGGTTTACAATGTTTTACATCTAACAGGGTTTTCCCTAGATCTTGTAAAGAAGGAGTCCTTGGGACTCTTAGCTATGATTTTTGAGAGTCCTTGTGTTAAATATAAGAGTCCTTTCTTAGAAAATCAGTTAAATATGAACACCAAATATTGACCATATTTAACCCTTTCACTGCCAAATATTTTTTTCGGACGTGTTTCTCACTGCTGAATTAATTCGAAGAAATTTCGATACCCTGTTCACAAAAACATGCATAAGTTTTGACTCATTTGATGGATTCCTTTCAAATTTTCAGCACATACAGACAAATGAAGCACTTATATGTGACCAAAATTTAAAGGTAATTTATGAAATGACAATTTTTTTTTTTCTTTTTTATGTTGTTTGTACTCATATATTTCGTCCCCATAAATTTGTCGACAAAAGTCGCCTATGGCAGGGACCCCCTATAGTCGACAAAAGTCGCCTATGGCAGTGAAAGGGTTAAAAAGACTGCAGCAAACTCAGACCCATTATTAGTATTTGGCTTTGTATGTTTAACAAAATATAGGCATCCAGCCTGTCATAGGGTTTGTATTGACCAAAATGGTGGAATCATTCTGAATAATATCAAAATCAAATTTAATTTATAAATCAGTGATTTTTTTTCTTAAAAAAAACGGTCGTTATTGGGCCCCTTTCCCCTCTCTGAGGAATATACTTTTTTCCCCCATTTCAGAGAAATTTTCCCCTCCAGGAACTAGATTTTTATGCTCCCCGAAGGGAGAGCATATAGTCGCCGCTTCGTCTGTCCGTCCGTCCGTCCGTCCGTCATTCTGTCCGTCCGTCCGTCCGTCCGTCCGTCCGTCCGAAGTGATTTCTCTATAACCCTTGGGCCAAATCAAATGAAACTTACCATGTGAACTCCCTATGACATAATGCCGATGTACTTTTCCCAGTTTTTGGATTTGAGGCCTCGTCATGGGAAAAGGGGACTTCAGGTCAAATACACTTTTTCTCTAATTTCTCATAGTCTAATGGTCAGAATTTGATGAAATTTCATATTTGAGTAGCAGATCAGATGCCCTTGACAATAAACTACTTGAAATTTGCGTATAAAAAGTATGTCATGGGAAAAGGGGGCTTATCGTTTGTTAGCTTAATCTTAGCTCTGTATGGCATACATTTATTGTGACAAAGCCTTATTCTGGGAGCATTGTCCGTCTCTGACGGCTCTTGTTTTTCTTGCGAAGAAAACTCCAAATCATATTTAGATTCTAGGCATCTGTAACAGCTCAAATGGTTGTTTGAATGTCCCATTATGATATACAAGCAAGTTAAATGCATTTATAACACTGTATTTGAGAGTATAAGCATGTATTGAAATTCCCCTTTTTGGACGTTCATGCGCAAATTTTCCCCCACCTATGGGCCCTGACCGCCTTCCCCCAAAATTGATAATAAACACTGTCTGTAAATGTAATTTTACAAAGAACACTTAGGACTGGAATTTGATGATTCAGAGTTCCAATGCTACCCAGAAAACAGAAATATGTTTGGATTTTCGTATAACACTTTCTCCCATCTGGAAGTAGTATTGATTTTATCAAATCTGGTAAAAATTAGGAAAAGTCACAGAAAAGTACAAAACAATTTGGGTACAAATCCCTTCTTCCCCCCCCCCCCCCAACCCCCGCCTATAGGAGTATTTCTTATTGTGAGTAATAAAAATGAGACCTTATGCAAGCGTCTGTCAAGAATGTGTTTGATGTCATGCACATAATGTCTGCTTAAAAATTCCTACATGAATGTAAGCAGGTGTAGTTTCGGTAAACTAGACGATCAAAGCACTTCAAGTAAGCTAGTACTTGTACTTTTATGTGGGAGTCCCATGGGATGCACATAATATATTTTTAAGAGTCCTGAACCCAATTTTAAGAGTCTAGGACGCAATATCCTGCGTCCGGGAAAACCCTGATCTAAATCGGCTGAATTGAATAGTAAATCTTCGAAACAGTCAAGCTTTTCCATGTGGCGATGTACGCGTAATAATATACAATGCAGGAAATTGCCAGGAATTATACTATCATAACAAATGTAAACGCCGATCGAGCAGAGTTTTCTTTGTAGTAATTACGGCAAATAAAAGAAGCACATTCTGAGCGCGACCGAAATCACATCATGCCTTAAATTTTAAGGGACATTGAGAATTAATTCGCGGGATTCCCGCGATGCTGCGGCCTATGCACAACACTGTGTGATAATTTAAAGTTGATGATCAAGGATCTTTGATTGTTAACATGAATACTCCCATGGGAGAACCTTTCTGAGGGGAAATTACAATTTTAGGGGGAAAATTACCAGATGGGGAGGGGCCGATATTCGGCCCAAATTTTTTAGTTGAAAAAACCCTTGGCGCAGTAGCATGTCAAAGCTCTTACATATACCTCAGTGACGCTCGAATGGTAGCCCGGTGGTTGTGAGTTCGAGCCCCACTCGGGTAAGGTGTGTCTTTGGGCAAGACACTAAATTGTCAGCCTCAGTCTAATTAGCTGTTCGAAATGGGTAGCAGACTAGCAGTGAGGTAAAACTTACTGCCTCTTTGATCTCTTCTCATCTGGGCATATTTCCAAGTAACAGATTCTCGTTTGATTCATGTTGTTTCATTGCACTTCACTGTAAATAGAGCACTACCTGTAACTGTTACATTTAACCCATTCCTAAACAACAAAATTTTATCCTAGTCCAAACTCATAGGTTTTGCAGACGACAATTTCCATTGAACAAAGTTTAACATTTTAGGTCTTTCTTGGTAGAAAACATTGTGGGAAATGAAGAAATTGCTTGTCACAAGCAATTTCTTCATTTTCCACAATGTTTCCAAAGCCTTTATTTTGTGGGGCATCCAATAGCATCAATGTGTGGGAAAGAGATAGATTAGCACAGACTCATCAGAATCTATGTACACTAGGCTAGCATAGCTAGTGATGCCTCGAGTGCAAGCTGGGGAAGTTACCTGTAGAACAAAACCTACTACCAGGTCTTTATGTCCCACAAGATAAAGATTTTGGAATACATTGTAAGAAAATGAAGATTTTTTTTGTAACAAGTAATGTCTTCATTTCCCTCTATGTTTTCTAGTCAAAAAGGTCTAGAAACGCAATATTTCATTCACTTGAATTTGTTGTCTGCAAGATCTTTACATTTAGACAAGTTTAAACTTTTGTTTTAATTTATTGTCTGGTAATGGGTTAATATGTACATTTTGCGTGTTTTTTTTCCACCATGTCAGAACTGAGTTGATGAGACGAATGAAACGTTACCAAATTGCCAACTACAGCTGTCTGGTCATCAAATATGCAAAAGATACTCGATACGATGATAAAGGAATAGCAACTCATGACAAGTAAGACTTGACCCTTTCCCAAACAAGACCTGAGCCGCGTTCTTTAGCGCGAGATTTCTCGAGATATCTTGAGATTTCTTAAGACATTTTAGGATAAAGCGTTCTTTAGAGCAAGATTTTTAAGACGCTCAATGGGAGGCGCCATTACTCTATACTTCGTGCGGAACCCCTCGGTCAACTCTGTACAAACAATATAAAAGATTTGACCGAGTTGTTCCGAACACTCCATAATTCATAAACCGCGGTGTTCCGAATGCTCCATACTTTATACAAATGATGTCATGATGACGTCATTTGTATGAATATGGAGCATTCGGAACAGCTGGGTCAAAGTCTCGGTCTTAAAAAATGCTTTATCCAAAACACCTTAAGAAATCTTAAAAAATCTCGCTCTAAAGAACGCACCTGGTTTTGATGTCTTATAGAAAATGCTTGGGAAAACATTGAGGCAAAAGAAAAAAATGCTGATCATCAACATTTTTTCCTTTTGCTTAAAGATTTTCTGAGCTTTATCAAATTAAACTTAGTTATCTTTATCAACACTCATTTTGTCATCTGCGATATAGTTCAAATTAGACCATCCTAAAATTTTGTTGTTTATAGCCAAGAAAACCTTGAGAGAAAAGGTGAAATATCATTCCAAAGTTTCCATCATTTAATTCTACAAAAGCTTTTTACCAACTTATTTCTTTTTGTTGTGTATCAAAGTGAAATTATGCATTTTTCAACATAAGGGTAGATCTAAATTTCAATTTCCAATTAATATTAATTTTGATAAAACCCTAATATTACAGACAGACTCTGCCTGCAGTTGCTGCTATGACTCTAGAAACACTGAAGAATGAAGCACTCAACTATGAAATTATCGGCATTGATGAGGGACAGTTTGTAAGTCTATGTTTATTGTTCTGTGCTGGTTTAATACTTTCCCAAGCAAGAACTTGTTTTGATGAACTTGGTAGAGAAGGTTTCACAAAATATTTAGGCAAAAGAAGAAAATACTGATCATCAGCATTTCCACCTTTAGCCTCAATACTTTCTGTGCTACATTGATCACAAATTCTATCTTATTAACTCCCATTTTGTTGTCTGCAGTAGTTTTCAAATTGGACCTCAATATTTTCTACATATTATGCACAAGTTATTAAAATTGACTGCATGGAAGTTTTTTTATGGATAGGGGAAGGGAATTTAGGCCCTTAATTTTGGGAAATGCTTAGAGCGAGCATTTATGACAAAAAATGCAACTGACTTTGTGTATTATGCTTGAATAGTAAAATTTTTTCAGTAAGTGCAAGGAAAAAAGATTAAGAATGAGTTTATTAGCTGATTAGCGATTTTTCTCATAGTTTTGGGAACAGGTCCGAAACATGGTAAATTGGGAAAAACATGTTGTTTTCGCGAAAATTGGGGAAAATATTGTCATCACAAAATGCAAAAAACTTAAGTCCTGAATAATTCAGTGTAGCTAAATAAACAGAAAGGAAATTATTCCAGTGAAGTCTTACATATTTTAGCTCAACATATGAAAGGGATTGGAGAAAATTTTCTTTAAAAAACTAAGTTGAACTTTTGTATTGGGAATTTTCTTTTCATGTTTTTGGAAAAAATGACCATTCTTGGCATTAGGAACAGGTCCGTTTTAGGGACCCATGCAAAGGAGAAAAAACACTGTAAATGATTGTATGGTTAGTATATAAGTACTCACTGAAAGGTTAAAATGGTTAATCCACCTGACTAATTATTTAACCCTTTCCCAAACAAGACCTTGTTTTGATGTCTCTGTTAGAAATGGCTTGGGAAAACATTTAGACAAAAGAAGAAACTGCTGATGAGTGACCAGCAGTTTCTCCTTTTTGCGTCAATATTTTCTATGCTATATTGTATTTAAATCCTGTCTTTAATTTCGTCCATTTTGTTGTCTGCAGAATCTTTCAAATTGGACCACCTGAAAATTTTGTCGTTTGGAAAAGGGTTAATATGATGACATGTGATTGTTTATTACAGTTTCCTGATGTCGTACCATTCTGTGATCTGATGGCAGACAAGGGTAAAGTTGTGATTGTGGCAGCTTTAGATGGAACATTCCAGAGGAAGGTGGGTTGATACTTTTGGAAAAAACAATTTCTGGAATTGTGAAGTTGCCAAATTTCAAAGGTGATTCGGATTATTGCCATGTCTATGAAATATAGCAATAAAACATTGGTGAGCATTTTCTTATTTTCTGTCAGTGCTTGTTACAGCTTATTCTTTGTGTTTCGGCAGAACCAGGTTTTGTTATCAAATTTATACACATGAGTTTGTGTGTGTTTCTGAACTATTACTTGAGAGTTTGCTTGTCCAGTTGTCCTTCAAATATATATCTGAATATTTTGTGACATGATTTGTCAGAAAAGGGTAGAGTTGTAATGTTGGATGTTTTTTTATACCCATAGGCATAACCTAACATTTTAACATTTGGATGTCTAACAAAATAAAGGCTTTGGAAAACATTGTGGAAATAAGGAAGTTTCTTGTGACAAGCAATTTCATTTCCCACAGTTTTATCTACTGAAAATACCAAAAAAAAAAATTCATTTACTTGAAATGTTTGTTTGCGGCATCTCTGAATTTGGATCGGTCTTAAGATTTCACCAGCTGTTGGCAGCTGATATAAATGGGTTAACTTTTGATACTGTGATGATTATACACCTGTGTGTGCCTGTGCTTGTGATTTATCACCAGAGAGTAGATGGTCCTACTGAAATGTGCCGGAGACACATGCTGGATTTATGCTGCAGACTAACACACTGGATATATTCATTACCGCTGGATAGCTGTCAAATTCCAGATACTTTGGTTCGACATATGATATTAAATTAGCTTAGCATCTTATCTGTCAAGTGTGACATAAAAGTCAGTCCAATCAATCAATCAAAACATGTCCATGTGTTTCATTTTGATTAATATAAGTAAACTATCTTTTAGATTGAATATGTACTTACAGGGTTTTGGGGACATTTTAAACTTGGTACCCCTGGCAGAGAATGTAATCAAACTGTCCGCTGTTTGTATGACTTGTAATGCAGACGGACATTTTACAAAGAGAACAACACAAGACAAATCTGTAAGTAGTCCACTCTGTATTAGAGGCTCTGTTATATTTTTGTTGGTAAAATCCACTTGTTGAGCATTATAAGAAAACAATGCCGAAGATATGTCATTAATTATATGTTGGGCGCCGTGGTCTAGTGGAAGGACGTGCACCTTGGGATCAAAGGGTCCTGGATTCAAATCCTGTTGGTGCCATGGGAATTTTTCTGAGCAAAAAAGATACCCAATGTTGCTCCTCTTCACCCAGGGTAAAAATGGATACACATAAGAGTTGAAAGTCAAAGTGCTGTGGCTGCCTTAGGCGCCGGTTGTATACAGCCCACCTCTCGGTGATCGTGGGTTAAAGTGTAAAGAAGGTTGAATATGTCACTCAGTTAGTAATAACAGACTAAACGAAAACTTATATTACTTATGGTATGTCACAGATTAATTCTGTTGTGCTCATACTTACTAAAAAATTTTCAGGTCATTGTTCACTTTAAGTAATTGTCCTAACCATCATCTCATCTGCCATCTGTGCGTGAGCAAGTTATTGTCCATCAACCAAGTTTAAATCACAATATGGCAGAATCTCCACCACATGTAATATTTCTATGACCTATAGGCTACATTCTTGTTGGATATTAGAAGTTTCCTATACACCAGATCTTATTCGCTTACAAGCAGGGGTAATTTCAATAACATGACATTATTAAACACAATCCCAATGGTATTTCAGGTTGAGGTTATCGGTGGGGCTGATATGTACCAGGCCGTGTGTCGTGATTGTTTCTGGTCACCAGTGAAGAAATCCCCACGACAGTCCCCCTACAAAGCCTCACCCACAAAGACATCACCAAATAAAACGCCATATTACAAATCACCCAGCAGGTCTGGGGAAACACCCACGGTTCTCGGTGAAAGGACCGCTCAACAGATAGCCAACGCTGCAAACCGTCAACTCTTCATCAGCGAGCCTTCAAAAGTGTAACAAACACTTGCCACGCATGAATAATGCTATCACACAATCAATGCATGTTTGTCATTTTTATATACTATAAAATACATACCTCTGACTTTCAGCAATCCTAGACTTTATGTCCAGGGAGCTTAACCCATTACCACATGACATTTTTTAGGCCCTACAAGATAAAAGCTTATAAAACATTGTGGGAAATGAAGAAATTGCTTGTTGAAAGTAATTTCTTCATTTCCCAGAATTTTTTTCTCTCCAAAAACACCAAAAGATGAAAAAAAAACATTTGCTTGAAATTGTTGTTTGTAAAATCTTTGAATATGGAACAGTCTACAATTTTGCCGTCGGGGAAATGGGTTAAGTCATTCAGGTAGCATCATCTGTGTATTATTAGTTAGACAAACACTTCACCAGGGCCCGATTGTATAAAGTTTGGTCAGCGTTACCCAATTGGTTAAATATCTGTTTTAGTTAAATTTTCCAATAATCACAGTAAAATATAACCAAAACATGTATTTAACCAATTTGTTAATGTTAATCAAACTTTATAAAATCGAGCCTTGGCCTATATCTTATGCACTATTAGTGTAACACTGTATGGTTAATTCCATGTCAACTTTAGATATTAACCCTTTCACAAACAAGACCTGGTTTTGATGTCCCTAATAGAAAAGACTTGGGAAAACATTGAAACAAAAGAAACTGCTGATAACCAGCAGTTTCTCCTTTTGTCTCAATATTTTCTATGTCATATTTTACACAAATTCTATCTTAAATTACTTCAATTTGTCATTTGTGGCAGTTTTTGAAGTGGATCACCCTAAAATTCTGTTGTTTAGGAAAGGGTTATTTCTGTACAAGCAGAGGTACATGTAAGAGGAGAAATGACTTTTCAAAATACATAATGTTATTCTACAGGGTGTACCCAAAAAAACGGAACCCATTTTTGAAAGTGAATTGCTCATGTCTCAAGTAAAATTTCTCCACCAAATTTAGATATGTAATAGAAACGACAGTTTCCAATCAGCACTTCAAATTTGGTTGAAAAATTCCGTTAGTTTTGCAAATATTGGCATCAAATTAATGCACCTGGAAAACCATTTTAACACGATATATACCTTTCCGTTATGTATTGTGCATACACTGATTGAATAAATTGACTCTTCATAATTGGTTAATGTATTCAATACACTACAAAAGTGATTTTGAAACATTTTATTCACAATAGTGCATTTTCATTTCATCTTTTCTGCTAATAAATAAACTGATTAAGTAGAGCTGCGATGTAACCGAAATGAATTCAAAACAAAATATCAAAGTGTATCACATATTCATGTATACGAGTGGCTATAACCTAGCTTGGCAAAGAATAACGTTATTGATTTAACAGAGAAATAACATTTTCAACATCGATGTAAAACTGTACCTAGATGGAAATAAACAAAGTCAATGGTTGTCATATTAAATTTTGAGAAAATAAGTATGTACATGTAAAACGGTAAAGAATTTTAACAGCTGACCTTATAGTGTGCTTTTACGAACAAACAAGACGCAAAAATCGCTATCATGTTATAATAATTAGTCCCCTACCGGCGAAGCCGAAGGGGACTTTAGGTTTGCACTCTGTCCGTCAGTCAGTCCGTCCGTCCGTCTGTCCGTCTGTCCATCCGTCAGTCCGTCCGTCTGTCCGTCAGTCCGTCAGTCCGGTGAATTAGTTTTCCAGACTTTTTTTCTAAACGGGGGTAGCTATTGAGCTAATTTTTGGTATGTAGACCCGCATTGATGAGATACAGAACAAGTTTGAGTTTCGTTCCGGTCCAGTGATTTTTGAGTAAGATATGGATGCTGGACTTAGAAAATTACTGGGAAATTACAGTTTTCCAGACTTTTTTTCTAAACGCTTGCAGGTATTGAGCTGATTTTTGGTATGTAGACCCGCAATGATGAGATACAGAACAAGTTTGAGTTTCGTTCCGGTCCAGTGATTTTTGGAGAAGATACAGATGCTGGACTTAGAAAATTTCTGGGAAATTACAGTTTTCCAGACTTTTTTTCTAAACGCTTGCAGGTATTGAGCTGATTTTTGGTATGTAGACCCGCATTGATGAGATACAGAACAAGTTTGAGTTTCGTTCCGGTCCAGTGATTTTTGGAGAAGATACAGATGCTGGACTTTGAAAATTTCTGGGAAATCACAGTTTTCCAGACTTTTTTTCTTAGTACTTGCAGCTATTGAGCTGATTTTTGGTATGTAGACCCGCATTGATAAGTTACAGAACAAGGTTGAGTTTCGTTCCGGTCCAGTGATTTTTGAGGAAGATACGGATGCTGGACTTTGAATTTTTTTGGGCTTCTTTTTCTAAACACATATATAAAGCCGGTAGGGGACTTGGTATTGTTTTGCAATACTTCAGAATGCTTGTTTAATATTAGTTGATTTCATTAAAATCCGAGCGTTTTGATTGGCTAAAAAATTTTTTTCATAACTCCATGAAAAAAAAAATTGATATTGCCGGAACTTCTTTCGGAGTCAACAATATGGATAAATGGATGTGCCCTGTACAAATCGGCATATTACGCTCGTTTTGAGTAGTAAACTACAAGTTTTATCATTAAATCTTACTCTTAAATAGATTTTCTAGTTGAAACAAACTCAGTTTTAAAGACTTATTGCTTAAAACGCCCTTGAGAGGATGGAAAATGACATTACGACGACGGAATTCGCTGTAAACAACGTCGCAGTTACGCGCGCTTTTTATGACGTCATTTAAAGTTTTCGTCACGGAAAGGCACGTGCGTAAGATCTGAATACCTTGGCAGCGGCCAGATATAGCACATCTGTCCGCTTCTTTAAACATAGTCCGGACGATAACTCATTTTTCTTGTCGCAAATATTATTATTAACAGTAAAAACATATTATTAAATTATAAGGAATGAATGCAATTTTATTTTTTTCATGCAGGTATGAAAAATAAAATCTAATCACACTTTTGTATGAACCGCTTCGCGGATTCATACATTGTGATTAGATTTTATTTTTCATACCTGCATGAAAAAAATAAAATTGCATTCATTCCTTAAATGGTTTTTTAAGTGTCATTTATTGAATTGAATCTAACTTTTGAACCAATACATATTTTAAAGGGAAATTTGAAACACATGCAAAAATAATGTATCTTTAGTCCTGCGAATTCAAAAATTAGATTCTTTGCTTACGCTTTAAAGCATTTGCTTTGAATTAGGGTTCCTTTTTTGGGGGGACACACAGTATTTGTTACAATTGTATCAAAAGTCTGTATTGATGGTACAATTCCAATGAGTACACCTAGGGATTGAATTTCTATGAACAAATTTAGAATGGCTCTACCGTATAGCACTTATTTTATTTTTTTTTCATTTCTGCTATTTCTGCGGTCATTGACGGCACCGCAGAAATAAGATCCACAAATTTTTAGTCCTTTTTGAAGGGGTTGTTCTTGTACAGTTTTAGCCAGTACATTGATAAATAAAGTTAGTTACCATCTAATGCAAAGCAAAGTTTTGTAACAATGGAGTTGTTTACCATTCAAAAATGGTGTAACTACCAGTTTAATTCACATGTAGTTAGAACATTATTGTTTTTCCACAAACAATGATTTAACCAGTTTGACAGTTTTTAATGTCTATGTTTTCACATGCATCTGTATACAGCATTGTATTCCGAAACAAATATATACATTAATGTACGGGATAATCCTTTAGCCATCATAGAGTAATTCAAATAGTTTGTAAGCATCGTCTTTGATAACGGTAACGGCGCAAAAATAAAATCTTTTACTAGTAAAGTGAAAGACCCTAGAAATATGTTACTCAGAAATTTTAACCCTTTCCCAGACAAGACCTGGTTTTGACGTCCCTAATAGGAAAGGCTCGTGAAAACATTGAAACAAAAGAAGAAACTGCTGAAAACCAGCAGTTTCTCCTTTTGTCTCAATATTTTCTGTGCCATATCTTGCACAAATGTTATCTTTAAAAACATCCAGTTTGACATTTGTGGTAGTTTTTGAAGTGGATAACCCTAAAATTTTGCTGTTTGGGAAAGGGTTAAACCAGTCAATTTTAGGGAAAAAAACGCAGAATTTGGAACCTGCATAAATAAAGTGTTATACGGTATCTGTTGCTCTGTCCAAGTAACATGTGGATTGAGATCAAATCGATGGCTCAGCGCGAAACGGTTGTAACTGCCTATAAACATATAGGCAGTTACAACCGTTTCTCTCTGAGCCATCGAAATGAGCCGGGATCTGGAAAAACATTCCTTTTAGCATTTTTGAAAATTGAGTTTCTAGATAAGCCTGTTATCAAACACAGTCCAATATGCATCCATGCTTCTCATTTTAAGTTACTACAGATCACGAAGAAGCTATTAGAGAACAATATGGATCTTGATCAGACTGTGCATATGCACAGGCTGATCTGGATCTATGCTGGGCTCAAAAGCCTTACAGGACGTTTTCCCAGATATTGGCTAAAATGTTTTGTATTTTAAGGCAGCATAGTTTATTTTAAGGAAGAAATTGGAACATTATTTTAAATGTACATTTACCTTTATTTACCTTTTACTGAATTTCCTCTTTAGTTGATGCTATGCTAGGGTTCATTGTCATTTTTATACCTTTGAAAATGAGTGCTTTTTAAACTATCTTGAGAGAAGAACCAAATGCTGGTAATCAGTATTTTACATGAATAATCATTTCTGCATTGGAATTGTTTTATTTGAGAATTATGCATGTTAACCTGACCCAAACAAAACCAGATTTTGGTGTCTAAGAGAAAAGGCATGGGAAACTCTGAGGCAAAAGAAGGAAATGCTGATGCTATAGCATTTTCTCCTGTTGCCTCAATATTTTCTATCCTATATTTGTACAAATATTCTATCTTTTCATCAACCATTTTGTTGTGTTATGACAGCTTTTAGAATATTACTACTCTACTATTTTGCTGTTTTGGAAGCTTTAAACAAGCTTTTCTAGCCTTTTGACTCAATTTTGACCTACTTGAAATATTTTATTTAGTTAACTTTGATTTTTAAAACGCACCTTCACAATATTAGGATTAAATTCGGTTTCCTTTGTTTTACTTAGTTGTAATTTGAATTGTATATATCATATCTCTTGTACATTTGTATTTACAGTCCACGAAATTCTTATGTGAAGATTTTATTTGTTTGTTTTTGGCTGATACATGATTGTTGGTTGATCAACTCTAATGTTGAATGTTTTTTTATTTGTATGAGTGTGACTGGTGCATCTAATAATGTTACTAATTCCCCAAACAACATCTGGTTTTGATGTCCCTTGTAGGAACAGTGTGAGAAAACATTGAGAGAAAAGAAGAAATTGCCAGTAATCAGCACTTCCCCGGGGAAATTTGCATGTTAGTCTGCACACAAATGGTGTATGGTACAAAGAAAGATCATCTGCATATCATATGCTTCAACACGGTGGATAACCCACATGACTTTTGGGAAGCGTTAACACCGAAAAAATTGTCCGCTTCAAGGTATGGTTTGTTCAATTTCTCAGCTAATACTCTATTGAATTTGACGAGATAAAGTGCATGGAACGCGCATTTGAGAGGGCTATCCCCGTTTGTAACTCACTCTGCTCCGAATCCCGTGGTTTCTTCAAACATTTAAGCGAAAGTTATTTTTCAAAGCATGTGAACGCTCCCCACTTTCGTTTTGCACTTACAAAGCTTTGGCTCGAATGTTTGAAGAAACCACTGGATTTGGAGCAGAGTGAGTTAGAGCCGGGAATAGCCCTCTCAAACGCGCGTTCCGTGCACTTTATCTCATCAAAATCAATAGAATATAAGCTGAGAAATTAAACAAAACATGCCTTGAAGAGGAAGATTTTTTTTGTTTGGACGCTTTCCAAAAGTCACGTGGGTTACCCACCGTGTTCAACCCTTTCCCACAGACACTTACTTTAAATGTTTCAATTTGAAAGCTGCTGCAGACAACAAAACTGATATTGATTAAGATTTAATTTGTTTACGATAAGTACACATAATATTGAGACAAAATGAGAAAATCCTGATTACACATTTTTTCTTTTTTTGTCAGAACCAGGCCTTGTTTGGGAAATGGTAAACAAGAATTGAGTGAAAATTTGAAAATGAAATTGAATTCTGTAGTTTGTACATATATGTGCTTTATTTATGTTTATGGAGTGAAAATGTATTATTGGTAAATATGTAGAACAAATACATCTTTTTGATAGAAAAAATAATGGAGTGATCTTGTAAATTTTTGGTGAGAAATGCCCTTTATTCCATAGCACATTAACCCTTTCAAAAACGCATTTACCCTTTCAAAAACGGCAAAAGTTTAGACCAGTCCAATCTGAAAGGAGTTGCAGACGGCAAACTAGATCATATATAAAGTAGACAATGAGTATGGTATGGCACTTAAAAATATTGAGTGAATAGGAGAAATTAGTTGATTGTCTTCAATTTCTTATTTTTATGCTCCCCGAAAAAATTTCGGGGGAGCATATAGTCGCCACGCTGTCCGTCCGTCCGTTCTTCCGTCCGTCCGTCCACAGCCAGATCTCAGTAACCCTTGGACCAAATTCAATGAAACTTCACATGTGAACTCCCTGGGATAATCCCTAGGGACGTTTTTCTCCGTTTTGTAATTTGAGGCTGCGTCATGGAAAAGGGGGCCTTAACGTCAAAATTAGTTTTTCTCTAATTTCTCTTCATCTAATGGACAGAATTAAATGAAATTTTGTGCTTATCTGATAAATGAGATGTCCTAGACCATATTCTATAAATAATGTGTGTACAAAAAATCTGTCATGGGAAAAGGGGGCTTAATGTATGATGTATGTTTTTATTTTGTGACAATCACTTATTCGGGGAGCATAATCCGTCTATGACGGCTCTTGTCTATCGATGTTTTCTCAAAGTATTTGAATGCGTGTTGTTGAATATGCAGTGGGAAGGATGTATTAAAAGAAGAACTACGCACTTTGCACATAAAAAATGTGTGCTTTTATTCTTTCCCAAGGATGACATGTAGTTGACGTCTCAGATAGGAAATGCTTGAGAAAACATTGAAACAAAAGAATATGCTTGGGACCAGACCAATGTGGGGACAGTTTAAGAATCTGCATCCTAGTGATTAAAAAGAAAGAGTGCATAGCTCGGGTATGGGTCCGTATTAATATCAACGACCGTACGACTTGGTTCACTCGTAAGATTATCGCTCGTTCGAGGCGGATCGTCGCACGGTAATCTTTCGATTGAATTCGGTCGTACGATCGTTGATATTTACGACCGATGTTTCCCACTTTCCACATAGAACCAGTTTTATGTATCCTTCACCAGAAATGCATAAGGCAAACATTCTGACAGTCACGGACTTGGCCCATTACCAAACAACAAAATTTTATGCATGTCCAAATTCAAAGATGCTGCAGATGATAATTTCAAGTGAATAAAATTTAAAATGCTTTGGTCTTTTGGGGTAGAAAATATTGTGGGAAATGAAGAAATTGCTTGCGACAAGCAATTTCTTCATTTTCCACAATGTTTTCTAAAACTATATTCTTTTGGGGAGTCAATAAGAGTCATTGTGTGGGAATGGGTTAATGACAATTTTCGCTGTGCTGAAACAATCTTACAGATCGACCGAATCGCGGGATTGTTCTCGTATATCTACTGCTAGATGCATTTCCGCTGATTTGCATGGTCGTCTTCAACTGTTTAAGGTTAACATGTGGAAACAATCACAATCTCACAAAAAAGAAACAAGAAAACACACCAACAATTACAAAAAAAACATGGACAATCGTGGGAAAACTCTCCTGTGATTTAACCCTTACACAAACAAGATCCGGATTTGACTTTCCTACTTTGATAAACTGGGTGAAACTATAAGGCAAAAGAAGAAAATACTTATAATTAGCATTTGTAACTTTTGCCTTATTTTGCACAAATACGAACAACCCTCGTAATATCTACATCCATTTTGTAGTCTGCTAAAGTTTTCAAATTGGAGCAGTCTAAAATCTTGTCCTCTGGGAAATGGTTTACCCTTGCATTTCAGGTGCTTTATCATTCTAACCCTGACTAGAAGTTTATAAAGAATTTCGTTGGTGTTATTGCAAAATCTTGTGTCTACATCTTTAAGTTATCTTAAGGAAGTTGTTATAACCGTGGGTTAAGCAGAGCAACATAAAGAGGGGAGGGGGATGGGGGTATTATTCTAACAATGATTTCGATTCCAAACCTTATATTGCGGAAGAAGGAAGTTATTTTCATCGTGACCAGGGTTGATACTGCCAGAGACATTTAAACTGCAAAATGGGGTTGACCAAAAAGATCTTAGACCAGATAAGATGATTAAGTTAATGACGACCAAGCAAAATTTTATTTGGTGGTCAATAACTTCTTTATCGACAGATATTTAAAAGTCATCATATCCAGCAAATCTCTGAGATACTTCTGCCTTCTGTTTCCAACCATTTTAAAAATAGTCATATATGAACGGTATTATTGAAGATTATTTCGTGCGATTGCTGCATCACGTGATTCCTCATCGTGATAACCCATTACCAAACGACACTTTTTAGACTTGCCCAAATTCAAAGATGTTCCAGACAACAATTTCAAGTGGACAAAATTTAAGATTTTCTGGTCTTTTTGGGTAGAAAACATTGTGGAAATTGAAGAAATTGCTTGTCACAAGCAATTTCTTCATTTTCCACAATGGTTTCTACAGCCTTTATCTTGTGAGGAGTCAAAGAGAGTCACCGTGTGGTAATGGGTTAACAGCCACAGGGGGTCAGGTCGGGTTCACCATAGATGGGTGGTACTTATTGTATAATGTAGGCCTATATTTTGTAAAATGTCGTGAGAAACCTTGGCTGTACATTTGCATAATATTATAGTCATGATGCAAAACGGTGCTCCAACGTAGATGGAGGCCTTGTCGGTATGTAATAATCTGTCATGGACCGTTTTGTACGCACCAGAAACGTTCATAATTGTGTCACTATTCTTTATTATATGTCGCTTTTCAACAAAAGAGTCGTAACTGCAGCTTAGATTAATCTGCAGTTACGAGGTTTTCGTTGAAAAGCGACGATGTGTTGTTTAAAAGATCCACCACATCCAGTGAATCTAAAGCGTTTTTCTGTCTTCTCTGCTTCAAACTTTTTTAAGCCAGTCACATATTTACAAAAGTCTGAATATTTTCAATGTATTTGTGTAACGTAATTCTTCGCCGTGAGCATTGTTTAGGAGGAAACGCTGTGAAGTAAACAACTGTGGATTCATATGTCTGTTATCAACGATCCTGTGGTTGATTAAATCGTAAGGTTGTCGTAGGGCTATAGCAAATTTAGCATAATTTCACATTTACTTCGGTTGTAAGATATCAAATTGGTATACTAACTTTTTGATCAGCCCTCCCTCGTCTGTAATATGATCATCCCTCGTAGGCCCCATGTAACAGGCGTGGCAATTTATCAGCACAAGTTTAGTTACAGCTTCATAGCTTGGCGTTCTTTTCACAAGAAAGATGAAAATGTTGGCACTTATTTTCGGCTGTGCTTTTCTTTGTGTGGCTATGTGTGAAGATCCACAATGTCCCAAGTATAATTATGAGGAAGAAACATTGCGGAAAATGATTAGGATGGAGTTAGATTTGGAAAGAATGATGACCGACTTCGAAAGTCTTAAATCTGAATCTGCTGTCTCTGATAAGATCGCAGGTTTTATGGACACTCTAAAGAAATCTACATCGCTGTTGAAAGAGATGGAAGATAAGATGAACCAATTCTCAATGAGGCAGATTGTATCGACATACGTGAGATGGGGACGAGAAGAGTGTCCGGGCAACGGTACAGAACGGCTTTATAAAGGATATATGGCTGGTAACTTTTGGAACGAATATGGCAGCGGAACTACTTCCTTGTGTCTTCCTGACACGCCCACATGGGCGGAGCACATTGATGGCTATCAAAGTGGCGCTAGAATCTACGGAACTGAAATTGAGATCGACGAGTCTGTCTCCTCGAAGTTGTTTGGAACTAATGTTTACAACAACGACCTTTCGTGTGCTGTATGCGCTTCTGTCCGTTCTTCAATGATAATGGTACCGGGGCGTTCAACATGTTTGCCGGGCTGGACGGAAGAATACCATGGATATCTTGTTGCGTCACATCCTGGCTGGAAAGCCTCCTCCGATTATGTGTGCCTTGACGGAGACTTCTTAAAGGGCCAGGACAGGGCAAACGACCAACATGTGGTCAAAATTGTGGAGGCAGGCTGCGGCTCTCTCCCATGCCCACCGTACGTGGAAGGTCGAGAGATTGCATGTGTTGTGTGTACCAAAGGCGGCCCAAGGAAAGAAATTCTTCTTCCATAGACGAACATTATAACGCTGCTTTTCAACGAAAACCTCGTAACTGCAGCTTGCTTTAAGCTGCAATTACAAGATTTTCGTTGAGAAGCGACGATAACATAGATCTAGATAAGTCGGTGCGTGAAGTACTGATTCGCCATACCTTTTAGTGAAGGACATGGTGCCTGATACGTTCATATACTGGTATTGTTCAAAACGACTTAAGGTAGAATACCCGTAATGTGGCCATTTTGAGATTAACAAAACATCGGATTTTACGAAGGTCGTCATTACGTATCCGAATCTATTCGGTTGCGGTCGTAAACATTCGGCGGAGGAAAGTTCCACCGCCGAATGTTTTCGACCGCACCCGAATAATTCTGACGTCGTGCGAATCTCATTAGGGGTAAACTACCTTAAAATGTTATAGATCACAAGACTTATGTTCTTACCAAGTTCTGAATTTATGCACAAGTTCTGTCAGTGTTTGCTTAATTTTGTTTTCCTTTTTATATTTTTTTGGATAATCCACATTATTGTGAATATAACATTGCTCATTATCTGTTCATTTTTAGCTCGACTTTTCGAAGAAAATGAGAGCTTATACTGTCACCCGGGCGTCGGCGTTGGCATCGGCGTTGCAACAAAGGTTAAAGTTTTTTCAAACATCAATTACTTTCATACTATCAAAGGATTCAACCCAAACTTGGAATACTTATTCAGGTCCGTAGGAAAGGGGGATTACGCTATTAACATTACTTAACTATGAAAATTTAGAGAAAATTTAATGTAGCCCCTCCAATTTTCAGACACTGGCCCTGACATGGGCTTGGGCTACCAATGTGAAATTACTTCCTACCGGCCTGAATGTACATGTATGATTCTCTATTTTTTTAAAAGAAAGTTGAAATGGGATATTTTCATCGGGTAACGGCCCCAGCGGGTAATACATTTGAGACAGGATCTTGAAAAACGTCCATTAAGGCTTTTGAACCCAACTTAGATCCAGATCAGCCGGTGCATACGTACAGTCTGATCAGGATCCATCTTGTTCTCAAATAGCTCCTTCGTGATCTGTAGTAACTTATAGAGTGCAGCATTGATGCATATTGGACTCCATTTGACAACAAGCCAATTTTGAAACTCGATTTTGAAAAATGCTATAAGGGACGTTTTTTCCAGATCCTGGCTCATTTGTACCCGGGTACTACTGACTTTGTACCTTGACTGCGGGTACTCGGGTACTCGTTTCAGACCCAATCAGGACATATTCTGCTGTCTTACAGTTGTTAAAGGGTATGAAGAAGCTATTAAAGAACAACATGGGTCTTGATCAGAATGCGTGTATAATCAGGCTGATATAGATCCATGTTGTTCTCATATGCCACATGGGCAATTTTGTCATAAAATGCCGTTTGGAAAATGGTTGAAAATCGAGGCATAACAACGATACAAGTATGATCTTCAAGTGTCTTTTTCGAGTGTCTGAAGAAATTGTTTGAGCCGGTATCTGGAAGATGACCTTTATAACATTTGAGACACCCATGTTTATCAGATTATCCTGTGTCTATATACAGTCTGGTCAGGGTCAATTATATTAGATATGTCAGTTGTTACTTGTCAGGAAAAAATGTATTGGAAAACGCGGATCTTGATCAGACTACCTGTACACACATTTTGCTCCGGAACAGTCCACTTTTCAAGATGCCGAATCATCCGTCCGTTTCGAGTCATGAGGTTATGGTTTAATCATGTTGGAAAACAGACTCGTGATAAAACCATTCAAATCAACGTTTATTCTGAAACAACAGTATACTATTAAGAATAATTACAAAAGAACTTATAAACAAAAGTTCCAAAATAAATTCAAAATGCACACATTTCTGACGCAAAGAAGTAGGATAAATCAAACAAAAAGGGTTAATCTGGAATTTCCGCAACGCAATGAGATTGTAATTGCGATTCGGCACATGTCATTAGACCCTTTCCCACAAGCTGAGTAGTCTATGCTTCTAAATCCGAAGAGTGTTACTATTCTAATGATGGGTCACAAATACCGGTAATCCATTGTCATGTTGAAATCGCAATACTCCAGTCACTTTTGCAGACAGTATAAATTCAGATCAGCATGTACAGTCTGATTTTATTCTACAATGTCCTCTTGTTTTGTTTCAACATTACAACTTAACATTTTTAACTGATAACTACATGATGAATCATTTTGACCCCTCAAAAATATTTTTTAAAGCATTGTGGAAAATGAAGAAATTGCTTGTAACAAGCAATTTCTTCATTTCCCACAAAGTTTTCTACCAAGACATGCCCAACAATGTGCAATTCCATTCACTAGGAATTGTCGCCTGCAACACCATTGAATTTGGACAAGTATAAAATTTTGTCGTCTGAGAAGGGGTTTAACTTCCACATTACGGATTCTTCATCCCGGATCCATCCAGCCTGTTTGTATCATCTTCGTTGTCTTTATAACTACCACAATGTTGTAGGTCCACAAATCTGGTCACATCGTCTGACGGTCCTACTAATATATCGTCCACCGCGATAAAGGCATTACTGTCACCTGGACCCAACACTTCAAACTTTACCTACAAATCGACGAAGTTCTGTATAACAAAGATTAATAAATAAATAAATAAAATAGATCTAGATTGCGAATAATTATCATTGGCTACGAATTTCGTAGTGTTATTATTCTGAACAAAAGTGATGTGACGGCTAAAACAGGTAAAATCTTTGTAGAATATGACAACGAGACGAATCAGACATGCATGTAGTTGTGACGGAGTAAAGACCGGTTAAAATGCATAAAAACATTTACACAGACGATAAATCATGTGACGCAACATTTTCTGTATTTTTTCAATAATCATGTTAACATATGATCATTTTTCAAAAATGAAGCAGAGAAGCAGTAAAAAGCCGTAGATTTGCAGAATGCAAATGATCATTCAAAAACTAGCTATTAAAAATATATTGGTGACCAACCAGCATTTTGTTTGGTCCCCAATAACCTTTTTAATCAGTTGATTTAAAAAAAAAAAAAACAACATCTAACTCATCAAGCCAATTTCTGGCATTTACTAACATCCTCTGCTTCAAACCGAATTCACATTGGTCAAGTTAACAAAGGTATTTGTGATTTTCTGGAATTGTTGTGTCACGTGATTCTCCATCGTATAAAATGGTTCTTTATGTGTTTCAAGAACTTACCCAGTACCAGCCTATATTCTGATCGTTGACTATTGTAGTTATATCATGTATATGTTTACAGTACCACGTAGGGTCCTGTGTGGGGCCATGTGGGGACCAGAGCACGTGGTTTCTGAAGCGCCACATCCCGGCAGATACAGAGAGCCATGATATGGTAACGTTCAGAGTGGTGTCGTCACTACAGCTGTACATACTGTAGAAAAACCTGAAATAGACGACCCGCTTTTACAGTCCTGTCACGATATTATAGCACGTGTTTACAAATTGAACACCATGTAAACAACACAATGTTAAACTCAAAACTTCTGTAGTTTTGCATGAGATAGTTCGAACCTTGCAGTTGTGTGAGACACAACTGCAAGATTTGAACTAAACGCATGCAAAATTGTATTGAAAAAAAAATAAATACGCTTTCCCATTGTGTTTGCATAGGAAAAAATGTAGCCTAAATAATTATAGGCCTATTCCATAACATCGTCACTGCACTATAGTCATTTCCGAAACGGAACCGTCTTGACGATTCTTTTGTTTTTCCCCTTTTATTATGCCACATACTTTTTTTGGTGATTTAAATGTTGGAATCATTATTGTCACATTTCAAGAAGATATGCCTGAATGCTTTGTGAGGAAATATCTTTCTTTTTGCCTTTTGCCTTTCAGCTATTCCTGTTTTCTCAAGATGTTTCAAGGAGAATGCTATCTCGCACTACCAATTTCTTTCCCAAGCCAAATTCCAAATTCAAATTCCAAATTCTATTTGTAGGCTATGATAAGGCCAACGGCCCATACATATACAAACATTTTACAATATTGAAAAAAATCCCAAGCAAAAACTCAAATTCAAAGGTTGTTGAATCGAAAAGAATGACAGAATTATTCAAAAAATCTATGTTAGATTAAGCTGAGAAAACATTGGGAAAAATGATGAAAATGGTGGACAGATCAACTGATAAGTTGGGGTGAAGCCATAACAATCAGTTTCTTCATTTTCGACAATGTTTTTCAATGTTTTCTACCCGTAATGACCAAAATATGTAAAATTATCATCTGCAGCATCTGTATTTTGGACCAGTCTAAAAATATATATCGTTTGATAGGGCCTACTGGTTGAATAAAAAAAAAAAAAAAACGAAAATTGACTCACACCAAAGAAATGCTTTCGCCAGTGTTTCTCGTCAAAGATGGCGTATAGAGCCAGGCTTTCCTGTTGTATGCGTTAGAGTTGAAAATGAAAAAGGACCCTGAAAAGGGCGATAAAATGAGAACTAGACAAAGTTGCTCATGCAAAATTGCATTGTGTGCTAAAAGAGGGAGTAGGCCTATGTATTATATTTACTCATCAGCATTGTCCCCTTTTATCGCAACATTTTCTGTACTTTGATACACAATATCACGTACAAGTTTGTATCAATATTTTTGTCATCTATAGATCCTTTCAAGTTGCAACGGTCTTAACCCTTTCCAACAAGAGGGCCATTGGCCCTGAAGCGCTCACCTGATATAATAACTTTTTTTTTGTAAACCAATTTTCAGGTTGATTGGACAAAGAATGTGACCTCTAGGGTGCACACAAGGTTTATCTAAGATTTGACCTCGTGACCTAGAATTGATCAAGACAATCATTCTGATCAATTTTCAGGTTGATTGGGCAAAAAATGTGGCCTCTAGAGTGCACACAAGGTTTTACAAAGATTTTATCTCATGACCTAGTTTATGACCCCAGATGACCCAATTTCAATCTTGTCTGAAAATTGATCAAGACAATCATTCTGATCAATTTTCAGGGTGATTGGGTAAAAAATGTGGCCTCTAGAGTGCACACAAGGTTTTTCTAAGATTTGACCCTGTGACCTAGTTTTTGACTCCAGATGACCCAATTTCAAACTTGTCTGAGATTTCACCAAGACAATCATTCTGATCAATTTTCAGGTTGATTGGGCAACAAATGTGGCCTCTAGAGTGCACACAAGGTTTTTCTAAGATTTGACCCCATGACCTAGTTTTTGACCCCGTATGACCCAATTTCAAAATTGTGCGAGATTTTATCAAGCCAATCATTCTGAGCAATTTTCAGGTTGATTGGGCAAAAAATGTGGCCTCTAGAGTGCACACAAGGTTTTTCTAAGATTTGACCCTGTGACCTAGTTTTAGACCCCAGATGACCCTATATCAAACTTGTGCGAGATTTTATTAAGTCAATCATTCTGAGCAATTTTCAGGTTGATTGGGCAAAAAATGTGGCCTCTAGAGTGCACACAAGGTTTTTCTAAGATTTGATCCCGTGACCTAGTTTTTGACCCCAGATGACCCAATTTCAAACTTGTCCGAGCTTTCATCAAGACAATCATTCTGAGCAAATTTCAGGTTGATTGGGCAAAAGATGGGGCCTCTAGAGTGCACACAAGGTTTTTCTAAGATTTGACCCCATGACCTAGTTTTTGACCCAAGATGACCCAATTTCGAACTTGTCTGAGATTTTATCCAGACAATAATTCTGAGCAAATTTCAGGTTGATTGGGCAAAAAATGTGGCCTCTATAGTGCACACAAGGTTTTTCTAAGATTTGACCCCGTGACCTAGTTTTTGACCCCAGATGACCCAATTTCAAACTTGTACAAGATTTCACCAAAACAATCATTCTGAGCAAATTTCAGGTTGATTGGGCAAAAAATGTGACCTCTATAGTGCACACAAGGTTTCTCTAAGATTTGACCCAGTGACCTAGTTTTTGACCCAAGATGACCCAATTTCGAACTTGTCCGAGATTTTATCAAGACAATTATTCTGAGCAAATTTTAAGTTGATTGGGCAAAAAATGTGGCCTCTAGAGTGCATACAAGGTTTTTCTAAGATTTGACCCCGTGACCTAGTTTTTGACCCCAGATGACCCAATTTCGAACTTGTCCGAGATTTCATCAAGACAATCATTCTGAGCAAATTTCAGGTTGATTGGGCAAAAAATGTGACCTCTATAGTGCACACAAGGTTTTTCTAAGATTTGACCCCGTGACCTAGTTTTTGACCCCAGATGACCCAATTTCAAACTTGTCCGAGATTTTATGAAGACAATTATTCTGAGCAAATTTCAGGTCGATTGGGCAAAAAATGTGGCCTCTAGAGTGCACACAAGGTTTTTCTAAGATTTGACCCCGTGATCTAGTTTTTGACCCCAGATGACCCAATTTCGAACTTGTCCGAGCTTTCATCAAGACAATCATTCTGAGCAAATTTCAGGTTGATTGGGCAAAAAATGTGGCCTCTAGAGTGCACACAAGGCAAAGTTTGACGGACGACGGACGACGGACACCGGACGCCGGACGACGGACGCCGGACACAGCGGTATCACAATAGCTCACCATGAGCACATTCGTGCTCAGGTGAGCTAAAAAGACAATATTTTAGGGCGATCCACTCAAAAAACTGCCACAAATGGCAAAATGGATGTTATGAAAGATAGGATTTGTGCAAAATATGACACAGAAAATATTGAGACAAAAGGAGAAACTGCTGGATATCAGCAGTTTCTTCTTTTGTTTCAATGTTTTCCCAAGCCTATTCTATTAAAGACGTCAAAACCAGCTCTTGTTTGGGAAAGGGTTAATCTTTCTATGTTGAGAAAGGAAGGGTTAATCTTTCTAGGTTGAGAAAGGAAGGGCTAATCTTTCTAGGTTGAGAAAGGGTTAATCCCTTGATCACAAGACACCGTTTAGGTACCAATGGAAGTAGCTTGAAGCAGCACCTCTATATATATACCAGTACGTTCTAGAATGGTCTCGGTTCATTGATCAATTTCTATCTATATATTGCCTAAACTCCCCTGGTTTATCAATATCGCATATTTCTTTACATGACGCAATGTTTAATGTGTTTTATTTGTGCAAATAGGAGTGTTTCCAAGCGCCATGTCAGAATAGAAGTCTTTGATTGAATTTGGCCGATGCAGACCAATTTGCATTGACCTCATCAACCGTCACGTTATACAAAATTTAGTTTTGTGAACGTTTTTTTTTGTTCTTGTCCAAACATAATTCAATATTGATTCTTGACTCATAATTCATTTCTTTCTGGAACACCCCCTCCCAAAATAGATGAAACAAAATTACAAAAAATAAATTACCTTGGTCTTTGCGTTCATAAGTATGATCTGTGTTAGACTGGGAAGCTGACCGTTGTCGGCTCTCCAGACTAGTCATTAACTGTCCATTACTACTTCTGTAGGCGGATAGACACTCCTCAAAGCTGTCATAGACCAACTTGTTTAGATATCTCTTGTTTACTAAATTTTCTGTTGAAATACAATGGGTTTATGTTTCTATGATCTATAAAAGTTTGACACGTCAAAGGCACACCACTTTCCAGATTAGGATAATACAACTATAAAATGTATATGTATATTCAAAGTAAAACGAGAACTGTTACAGTTGTTTTGGTATTTAGGTAGAACAGGACTAGTGTATTGAAACTCTTTTTATAGAAACAACTTATGGGGGAATGCTCCAGTTTTTCGGAACACTCGTTCATTACTGTAGTAAATTAAATGTTTCGTACCAATATGTTTCGCTACCATATTTTCAATAGTGTATCACATCATTACAATTTACCATTTTTGACGATAAAAGTGTATTTATTATTCGAAACTGATTTCCTCGAGATGGAAATCAATTGTTTAGAGCAAGACAGTCGTAAGTGTGTATGCAGTTACCACTGTTTTGCGTCATTTTATTCATGTGTACCTGATAAAAATTGCTGTAATTCACTAATAAGTGCGCTGACCTAGACCTATACATTTTCTTTTCGAATTATTACCAGGACATGTTGCTTAATACAATGAGGGAGTTTCTCAAATTCTATTATGTAGAACTTGAAATATTTCCAAAAAATATGCAAATTTTGACATAAAACACTCCAGCTTCGTTGATCTAACCGAACACGCGAGCATGCTATTTTATACATTTGCGCGTTTATAATAGCACATAATTTGGGTTTTCTGTACTTATTAATTGTAATACGTTACTTTAAATCCGTTTTCGGGACTAAGCGACGAGTATACAGCATTTTATTAGCATTTTAGTGACATTGGACAGGCGCAAGAAATTGTGCATTATTTCGCTGTAGGGGTATGTGATACGAATGCCTATAAAATTCAAACAAGATCGCTGACCATCCATTTTTATTTTATTTTTCAATTGGTAATAACATGTAATTTCAACATACGAAATATAAATAAATTCTATGATTGGGGAAAAAATCAGGAAACTGGACCATTCCCCCTTAAATACACATCATGGTCACTTGTATCTACCTGTTTTACCTATTTCGGGTCATCGATCTAGTCCTTTATTGCAAAAGATTTTGAATCTTTTATACCCATTACATGAGCTGACATATTGAAAGTAGTTGGACGTTATACTTGACAACATCAGTTGAAAACAATGCTAAACACATATAACTCAAAATCGACGTTATACTAGCCTATCACATAAGGCCCATATAAGACAGGTCGGAATTTGCCATGTGCATTAAATTACACTGAATTTTGTATCTGTGACCCCGAGATTTGAACATTTTGAATGCGAAAAATTTTGAACAGGCATCAATCCTTACATGATATACTATGGTACGAAGTTGACCATATACGAATTGATTCTTTTAACCCATTACCACACAGTGACTCTTTTTGACTCCCCACAAGAAATTGACTTGGGAAAAAATTGTGGAAAATGAAGAAATTGCTTGTGACAAGCAATTTCTTCATTTCCCACAATATTTTCTGAACAAATATACCAAATAATGAAAAATCTTATTCACTTTAAATTGTCATCTGCAACATCTTTGAATTTGGAATGGTCAAAATTTTGCCGTTTGGTAATGGGCTAAAGGCGAACAAATTCATTTCTTACTGTCGACACATATGGGTACTGCTCCCGCCCATGCTCTATGGCCCTCTTTCAGCGTGCACACACTGGACTCGGCACCAATGATCTGGTGTGTACCTGAATCCATGCATCTAAATGTTACTGTAGAACCATCTTTGTAGGCTCGACCTGTCGGCTTTATGGCCATATCAGTGCTGGCTGGCGGGTTACATCCTGTAAATAATACCAGTGACAAAAATAATTGTTGGAAGAAATCTCCAAAGTTATGTAGACTTTTACTCTCTTATTAAATTGTAATCTGTTTTCATTTTGTAGGAACGAGTCGAGTGTTTGATAGGCCTGTATAGATCTATGAACCATTTACCTGTATGATCTAGGGATAAGATCTAATTTTAAAGATAAATACATGTATAACATAAATTGTATCCCGTATTCAGGAATTCCAAACCGAATGGTTACAAGACTGGATATTGTTTGACCATTTTAGGATGATACTGTTCTATATCTGTGGTAATCTTATACATATTGTTTGACCACATTAAACTGATACTGATTAATTTTCGTGTGCAAAGTCCGTTAGTTGAGTGTCTTAACAAAACATTGCCGAAGTGGGGTCATTACATATGCAGATGCACCGGGTTAATCTTGCTGGATAATACATATACTTAGTTGAAACTTTGTGTGAACATTTCCGATGAAAGGTCATTCCATGAGTAGACGTCCCAGGTTAAATTAATATGATAAATGAACTATATATCAACTTACATAAGTGTGGTCATTGAATTTACTATGAGACTCAATCACATTTGGTTTGATAAAATATATTGCATGTATTACAAAATCAGAGATCAAGATAAAAAGCCTAATGGTCTGGAAACACATTGGATCCAGATCAGCCTATCAAATTCAGCCTGTACACACATATAAAATCAAGATCCATGTTGTTCTCTTGAAAGCGTCTTCGTGACCTGTAGCAGATGCAAGAGGACATCGTGGGTTCTGATCAGTCCACACTAACGCGCATTCTGATCTTGAAACATGCCATAAATGGTCTTTTTCCAGATCCCGTCCTATATGATAAATATAAAGGCTTACTACATTTGTACAACCAGGCAATTTTATCAACATCTTTATCAGTTAGTCTTTCCCGTTGTCCCATCTTTTCTTTTGGAAAGCTGCTATCCTTGGGCAGAATTGTCGGACTGCCATAAAGAGAGAACTGGTTGTATTTGTAGTGCATGATGGACTCCAGATCGTATTGCGTGGCCTTCTCCATAGCTTCCCGACCGTCATGAGTGTTAAAATTATCTTCTTTTCCTGCAATGGCAATGAATTTTTGCAAATAATTATCCTGGGTTTACAGTTATGTTTTGAAACACCATCGGTGTTGTAATAAAATCTAGTAACTACGGCTTGAATCTAGCCATAGTTACGAGATTTTATAACAAACCCCACGATACTCTATTGTCCGAAATTACGTCACTGTTTATTAGATAAAACCATTGCATATTGTTGCCTATTTGAGTCGACATCTGAAAATTTGGTTGTTTAAAACACTTTAGAATTGGTCCATGTTGGTCTCGAATGCCCTTTTCCAGATCCCGACTCATTTCAGTTGTTGCGGTTCTACAGTCCATTGACAATTTAGACAATTTGACAATTTGCAATTTAGATACTATATATACTTAACCAAACTTATAAGTACTCCGCTTTCTATTATGCGAAAAATGTTCTCCGGTAAAGGAATATCAGAAGTCGATATTTCTTATTATTCCCTAACTTAATTACTTGACCGATATAATTTTCATTTTGCAAAATTATTGTGCAAAATGATAACTTCCGGTCAACTATAGAAAATTGAAATATTCCTGCTGCGTTTCATACACGAATCCCAAGTGTTTAATCTAGGATTTTTTCGTTTATGGGTCAACGTGCCAAACATAAAAACATAAAATGCGTTGGAAATCTCTACAACAACAACCCATAACAACTGGTGTTTTACAAGGTGGTGCGATTCGAGCGTAGGTAATATTTTCATACCCACATTTCCTGTCGTTCTATACAAATTAAATACAAAATATCGTTCATTACTGTCAAACATCAACATTCTTGTTACATTCGTATCATTTTTTCAAAAGAAATGCAAACCTTGTCATAGATGTACATGCAAATGCTATCAACCAACTTGTGGCCGAGTACAGACAAACCGGAAGTGCTACCAACCTACCAAGACATCCACGTGATAGGAAATCAAGCCGGAATTAGGACCATAACATTGTCCTGTCTCGTCTACGTGAACTGGAGCGTTCAGTTGCTGTCACAGAAAGGGATACATTATGCCTTCAAGGGAGACTATTCAGTGTCCGAACTACCCGATAATGGTTCAATTCATCATTTCTATGTACAAGACGCAAACACTATGACCTCACAATTAACATGTTAATGTTCAGTTGGCAAGGATGTATTAAATTTGCTGATTGTGAAAAAGCGTTTTCAGACTTAACGATTTACTGTCCAGTATGATGATGATCTGCCACATGCTTAGCAAGGGTAGAGAACCTTACATCGACTTCTAAAATATTAAAAAAAATATCCATATAACATCTATCAGGAATTACAAAATGTCTATGCGTTCCTGATGTCATGCTATTGCTTGAGCGAACAAGGAACACCCAAGTTATTGACTTTGTGATTTTTGCTACCAACAGTAGTCTCCATTAGCTGCTTCTTGTTCAGTTCATATTGTCATGAAGTTGATGAAAATTCAATATATGGTGGTCATGTGGTTAAAACGAAGATGTTTCAAATTTGGTTAAGATATGTAATTCCAGTCCGGAAATATGCTCTATAATATAGTCGGAGTACTTATAAGTTTTGAGTAGTGTATATTTTTTATCTTTTCTTTTTCGTATATTCTGCATTTGTCTGATTGTAGAAGTGTACGATATCACAACTCCTTGTATATTTTGAAAGATCTTAGGTGTAATCTTCAATCATGTACCTGGAATGATATTAGCCTCGAGTATAGTGACGTATTTATCCCTGTCTGTCCTGGATTGCTCGTGCCAGAGTCCCAGCGCGTGCAGAATCTCGTGCATGATGATTCCTACGCTGTCGCATGTCGCACCAATGTTGATGATCTGCTGTCCCCCGCGCCGCCCCAGGGCACTGTAACACCTAGAACCAGAGGCGCGTTTTTTAGAGCAAGATTTTCTAAGGTATCTTAAAGTGACATTTCACATTTATTTCATTTTTTAAAAGCATGTCTTGATGCCAAGATTGGTTATTCTAACGAGTATAAATACTATTAGTTTTTATGAAGTTGTTGCCAATAAGCGAGAAACACGTATTTAAAGTTGAGACATAATCGATAAATTGCATATAAATCCGAACTGTTGTCCACAACAATTTGTTCAATTTTAACACAAAAATATAAATTTCTCGTAAACGGCGCAATATTTTGGCTTGAAATTTTCAGAATTTTCATAAGAAAATATGCTCTTTCAGATAAAAATAAAAGTTAAATTTATGACAAAATTTTCTGAAATGTCACTTTAAGATGTTTTAGATAAAGCGTTTTTAAGACTGAGGTTCTGACCGAGGTGTTCCAAGTGCTCCATACTTCATACAAATGACGTCATAATGACGTCATTTTTATAAAGTATGGAACATTACCATGGTAGCATGGAGCATTCGGAGCATCTCGGTCAATTCTCTCTTATATTGTTTCTACAGAGTTAACCGAGGATTCCGCACGAAGTATATGGTAATGGCGCCTCTCATTGAGCGTCTTAAAAAATCTTGCTCTACAGAACGCTTTATCCTTAAAAAATCTTAAGAAATCTCAAGATATCTTAAGAAATCTCGCTATTCAGAACGCACCTCAGGTAAATAAAAGTACTGAAGTAACTGTTGACCTGAATAAGAATAACACAATTGACAGTTACAACTACAAAATAGTGCTGTTCGCTAAATTATTTTGTAGTATTATCAGTGTGGTGCTTTAGATAAATGTATTTTAACATCAACGGGCAATATTCAGGAAATAATAGGTATTCGTTGCGTTAATAAAATACACGAGAAATCATTTCATGTAAGGAAGGTTTCGGGTAAAGGGACAAAGTTCCTGACCTACCCATCGCCTATTCTAGTTATGTTGACATAGTCGGTGTGTGATGATGTCTTCTCTGGGAACGTTACACAACCATCAGTCCTAATGCTTACAGTTTGTAAAGCTGATTTTACATTCTGATACACGCTACCTTGTGATCCTGTGTGAAGAAATGAATAAACGGATGTATCTAAATTCATAGATACTGCAAACGACAAAAGGAATGGGATTGTATTTGAAATACTTTTTGTTATAGAGAGAAAATATAAGGGACAAAATTGGAAATGCCAACCCTCAAAGTTTTCCTTTGCCTTCTTTTGAAAATACGCCAAAACAAGGACAAAATTAATTTTGGGAAGAAAAGATGTTTTGTATGTACAGATCTGGTTTCCAATGAACTAATAGAAAACATTCATACTATGCCAATTCCAGGGGGGGTCATGACCCCCTGACCCCACCCGTAGAACCGCCCTTGTACATAATTATGTCAAATTTGATTGAATTCAAAGTGAACAAGTCATCGGGGTGCATTTGTACAGTACAAACAATAACCAGTATATGGGAAACATATTCGGGTATTTCTTAGAGACCAATCACGCCGACAGGGACATTCTTAGAATTTCACGACACGTTTGAGAAAAGTATATGATAAAGCAGATGTCAACCAGATGTCGCATGTTCAAAATGAACATTATTTTAACCTAGCAAAATAATCTAGGTCCGGAAAATTAGCTTAAAGTGAAAAGTGTAGATTTAAGTAAGATGGACTACGATCAATACTTTTTAGACCTTGAGCCACCAATAACCCCTGCTCCCCCCCCAGGGGGAATTTTGAAGGGTATGATTTTCTGAAAGCTTATACCAAATGCTACAAGATGAGCGTTGTTTGCACTCTGGCCGTTGGGGCTTTTGGCTGTAACCCTTATCTAAAACCCTTAACCCTTTTAATTTTTTTATTCAAATATACAAACATTTATTTGGTCATATCTTCATTGAATTTTGACCTACATATGTCAATATGGTATCAAATGAAAGCTTATGACTTGCTCTTTCATTTGTGGTTATTTTATGCAAATTAGCTCATTTGCATATTCATGAATATTAATGATTTTCCTTAAAATTGTCAATTTTTTTATTAAAATTTGGTTAATAATTTCCAAAACAAGGTGTTTCTGTCCAGGGGGAATTTTGTAAACATGGTTTATCAGTAAGAACATTCTATTAGAAACATTTTGAGCCTTGTTTGCACTCTGGCGGTTGGGGCTTTTCGGCGTGACCCTTATCTAAACCCTTAACCCTACCAAATCGTTCATTCAAATCTTGAAAATGAATTTGGTCATATCTTGGTTAAATATTTACACACAGATGTCAGAATGGTATCAAATGAAAACTTATGACTTGCTCTTTCATTTTAAGATATGTTATGCAAATTAGCTCATTTGCATATTCATGAATATTAATTATTTTTCCTAAAATTGCAATTTTCGATCAAAATCTGGTAAATACTTTCCAAAACAAGACATGTTTGTGCAGGGGAATTGTGTAAACATAATTAATCTTAAAGAAAAGCATGCCAGAAACATTTTGAGCGATGTTTGCACTTTGGCTGTTGGGGCATTTGGTCAAAACCCTTATCTAAACCCTTAACCCTATGAAATTGTTCAGTCATTTCAAAACTTTTTTATCATATCTTGGTTGATTATTGACCTACAGATGTAAGAATGGTGTCAAATGAAAGCTTATGACTGTCCCAATAATTTGTAATAAATTTTATGCAAATTATCTCATTTGCATATTCATTAATATTAATGACTTTACTTAAAACTGTGACCTTTTTAGCGGGTATTTGGTAAATACTTTCAAAAACATTGTGTTTCTACTCAAGGGGAATCATGTAAACATATTTTATCTTAAAGAACATTTTATTAGAAACATTTTGAGCAATGTTTGCAATCTGGCGGTTAGGGCTTTTGGCCGTGACCCTTATCTAAACCCTTAACCCCATCAAATTTTTCATTTGAATTTTCAAAATGTTTTTGGTCACAGCTTGATTGAATATGGACCTACAGATGTCACTATGGTATCAAATGAAAGCTTATGGGTGACTCTTTCATGTGCTATTATTTTCTATGCAAATTAGTTCATTTGCATATTCATGAGAATTAATGATTTTCCTTAAAATTGTGATTTTTCAGCGAAAACCTGTTAAATACTTTCAGAAAATACTTTCAGAAACAAGACGTTTCTGTTCAGGGGGAATTATGCAAACATGATTTATCTTATAGAACATTATATAAATAACATTATAAGCGATGTTTGCACTGTGGTAGTCGGAGCTTTTGGCAAAACCCCTTATCTAAACCCTTAACCCTATCAAATTGTTCATTAAAATTTTCAATATGTTTTTGGTCATATCTTGATCAAAAATTGACATACAAACGTCATAATGGTATCAAATGAAATCTAGTGAATTGCTTGTATATTGGCAATTTGCTCATTTCCTTATTCATGAATATTATTGATTCTTTAAATGTTTGGGATAAAACCACATTTATTGTGGAAAATCCATAAAATGTATTCCATTTGACAGTGCTAAAGTATGTGTTATATAGTAACCCTGTAATGTTAAGTACATAGTAACCCTGTTATGTTTAGTACAATAAATGCTGATGATTCTTTGCATTAAATAGACATTCTAGTGTTGATCTATGTTGGTTTCCATTATGATAACCTAGCCAAACTCCCAGAGTGTAAATAATTCCAAGATTGCCACCAAGTGTGATGTTAATCATTTTTGGTCAAATTGTCCTAAAACAGTGCAAAAAGTAAGTGTCTTAATATGGGATTTCATATGCTGATCTAAACCAGGTTTTAGTTGTTGCATTTAAATATCAGTAAAGAATTGAACTGAAAATATCTATGGCTATCTAATGCCATCCTTGAAAACATATGCCATATTGATAGATATTTTATATGTAGCGCAAGGGAACTATTTTCAATCCATTGTGAGGTTATACTATGCTGAAAGCACATATAACACATACGTATAGGTTCGGAAAAATTTGAATGTACATTCAGCATGGGCTGTCAGTAGTATGGATCAGTTCACAATTCACATCTGTTCTGATCTGATACAGACAATAACTGCAATAATCTTTTGATCGCAATCGGTTATTGTCTGTACTCTAGATACATACGTACAGCGAGTACATTTCTTGATTTATGCATCTGATACATAGGCTTTACATATGGCACCCCAAGCTTAAATCATCTGAAGTTAAAATACCTCAATAGAGCATAAAGGAATGGTAACACCAGTGTCCCTGATCTGTCAGCCACATATCAAATACACTTACGGCCAACAAATTGACTTGGCTATGTGGAATACACAAGGAAGGGCTCTCCAGATTGAACAAAATCATGCTGTTTTCTCCATGTGAATGGCAAAAAATGGGACTTGACAATTGCTCAACAACGTTATCCTGCTATATGTATGCAATTTGTCTACATTCCAAGATCTCTATTCAGCCATACAAATTACAAAAATAATTGAAATGATTAATTTTATATGTGTATTAGAATAAAGTCCCGCAGGTAAGACACCTTTTGTATCATTATATGGCATTTGATAAAATGTTTATGTTCAAAGTCCTATTTAGCGGCAAATTTGGATTCATCAAAGGATAGCATTCTGTCAACTAAACTAGATATAAGCAATAACACCAGTACAATACATGGAATCAATTAAACTTATTTGCACTTAAACAATAAAGATTAAAAAATCAAATGGAAACTAAATACAAACATTAATAATAAGATTTATACGAACAAAATATGATGGGATGCACACTTTAAAATCGCAGTTACTTCCAAACAAAACACTAAATAGATCTCAAACAAGGCTTATATGTTGTTCAAAGAGTGAACATGGATATCAGATGGTTAAAAACTCACGAGAAAGAAAAAAAATCCCACCTTTTGGTAGGTATTTAGCGTGAAAACAATCACAAATTGTAGATAAATCATTAATATACATGCATAATCAAATGAGCCAATTTGCATAAAATAACTGCAAATTAAAGAAAAAGTCATTAGCTTTCATTTGATACCATTCTTACATCTGTAGGTCCATATTCAATCACGCTATGACCAAAAACGTTTTGAAAATTCAAATGAAACATTTGATGAGGTAAAGGGTTTAGATAAAGGTCACGGCCAAAAGCCCCAACCGCCAGATTGCAAACATCACTCAAAATGTTTCTAATAAAATGTTCTTTAAGATAAACTATGTTTACATGATTCCCCTTGAATAGAAACACAATGTTTTTGAAAGTATTTACCAAATACCCGCTAAAAACGTCACCGTTTTAAGTAATGTCATTAATATTCATGAATATGCAAATGAGATAATTTGCATAAAATTTATGGCAAATCATTGGGACAGTCATAAGCTTTCATTTGATACCATTCTTACATCTGTAGGTCAATATTCAACCAAGATATGATAAAAAACGTTCTGAAATGATTGAACAATTTTATAGGGTTAAGGGTTTAGATAAGGGTTTTGGCCAAATGCCCCAACAGCCAAAGTGCAAACATCGCTCAAAATGTTCCTTATATGATTTTCTTTAAGATTAGTTATGTTTACACAATTCCCCTGCACAAAAATGTCTTGTTTTGGAAAGTATTTACCAGATTTTGGTGGAAAATCGCAATTTTAGGAAAAATAATTAATATTCATGAATATGCAAATGAGCTAATTTGCATAACATATCTTATAATGAAAGAGCAAGTCATAAGCTTTCATTTGATACCATTCTGACATCTGTGTGTAAATATTCAACCAAGATATGACCAAATTCATTTTCAAAATTTGAATGAACGATTTGGTAGGGTTAAGGGTTTAGATAAGGGTCACGCCGAAAAGCCCCAACCGCCATAGTGCAAACAAGGCTCAAAATGTTTCTAATATAATGTTCTTACTGATAAACTATTTTTACAAAATTCCCCCTGGACAAAAATGCCTTTTTTATGAAAGTATTTATCAAATTTTCGTCAAAAAATGGAAATTTTAAGAGAAATCATTAATATTCATGAATATGCAAATGAGCTAATTTGCATAAAATAACTTCAAATGAAAGAGCAAGTCATAAGCTTTCATTTGATACCATTTAGACATCTGTAGGACAATATTCAATGAAAATATGACCAAATAAGTATTGTAAATTTGAATGAAAAAAATGATAGGGTTAAGGGTTTTAGATAAGGGTTACAGCCAAAAGCCCCAACGGCCAGAGTGCAAACAATGCTCAAAATGTTTCTAAGATATTGTACTTTATGAAAAACTATGTCTACAAAATTCCCCCTGGGGGGGAGCAAACATGTTTCTGGCTCAGGGACTATTTCACTACTTCTAGAACGTCAGAAGGTCCATTGAGCGTGACTGGCCACAAATACATTGTACCGGTGTAATGAAGTAAAGTGACCCCCTATAGTAGAACGACTCCCCGGTCATTCTACTATATAGCAGAGTGACTCCCCTTACGTGAAGTAAAGTGACCCCTCATATTGCAGACTGACCCCCTATAGCAAAGTGACTCCCCAAATAGGGAACATAATGGTATGCTTATATTATATATATGATATAATTTTGCGTGTCCGATCTCGCATAAAGGGACCATCTGGGTAGTTTTGAACCAAGTCAGTCTGCGCTGATTGCCACTTAGGGTCTCAAGTAGTTACTTAAAAATGATTAAGTCACTTAGGGTCTCAAGTAGTTACTTAAAAATGATTAAGTCAAGTAGTTACTTAAAAATGATTAAGTCAACCTAAAATGTTTTTTTCTACAACTAGTATTTTCAGTTTAAAGCTGGGAAGTCATATCGGCCACGACAGCGTCATTTTTTCTCCATAATAATTTCATTGGTTTCTGGACATCCCTGGCAGGGGTTAGCTTTGAGGGCAACATTTTATTTTTATCGTCATTGTTTTAAACCTTTTCCAAAGAACAACCTTTGCCACAGATGGGTTAACCCATTACCAGGCAGAACATGTTAAGACTGGTCCAAATTCAAAGACGCTGCAGACGACAATTTTAAGTGAATGAAATGTTACATCTTTTGGTCTTTTTGAGTAGATTTAACATTGTTTGAAATGACAAAATTGCTCATCACAAGCAATTTCTTCATTTTCCTCAATGTTTTTCCAGGCATTTTCTTTTGAGGGGGTCTAAAGGTGTCACTTTGCAGTATTCAAGTTCTACACTAATGGGTTAGTATGGTAATAAATAGTCCCCTAATGTGTTTTAAAACAATTAGACTAACCAAGCACGGGGTCAGAATTTACAACCCACCGTGATGTCAGAGGTAAATGTGCAAGTGGAAGGACCGTATTCGCTCTCTCTTTCTCAGAAGCCAATCATATCTCGATTCAAGGAATCAAGCCTCTCCTTTTGACAATAACTTTTATTCCAACAATGGAAAGGGTTTTCGTTTGATTGAATACGCTACACTTTTGGCATAGTGCGTTATAACTTTACGTAGCCGAAACTATATATACTGACGTCCAAAAGAAACGCCCCAGTCCCAATAAATGTCCGATTATTCAGTAAACCTGATTTAAAATTACAAAAACTTATTTCCATCTGTAAATTTGATTATCTGTTGTTGAAAAATGATAATAAAGAAATAATCAAATTGTAACAGTTTAGAAAAACGGCACATTTAAACAGAGCGGTATCAGAATTTTTATTTGGAAATCTGTAGCACGTGGTTCAAACTTTACTTGCGACGACAAAAGATACCGTAAAACGGCTTATTTGGTGACCACAATTATTGAATACTAAACGCGACGTTGATTTCAACGTTTCAAACCTTAAACACAAATGACGTTAACGTAAGACGTCTTCTTGTATAACAAGCGTTACGCAAGGTCTACCTGACTTTGGACGATTGGCAAATGTTTCTCTAACTCTAACTCGTCAACCAATATGCCAGATCGTGCAATGAAAGGCGTTAAAACGTCAGGCGGCTTGTTTTTCACTTCCACGTATTCGAAAATGGCTTACTAGTATCTACGAGCTCTATTTTCCAAGCAGTGTGTCTATTTCAAACGTAAATGACAACAACAACAGTTACCCAAAAAATACTTATTTGACCACCACAGTAACAGACTACTCGATAGAACATCGATCCCAACGTCACAAACCTGAAACGTGCATGACGTTAACGTGGAGAATTATCATGCTTTATAGGCGTTAAATGAGGTCTACTTGAGCGTGACCGATCGATAGATGTTCGCGGAACTCTAACGCATCGATCAAGACACCGAATCGAGAAACACAATATGTTAAACCATCTTGCGACTTGTTTGTGCATTCGTCGCATTAAAAAAAAAATGCCATATTACGCGCTCCTTTTTCAGAATTTAGTCTTGGTATCCTTTAATTTGGATGTTTCATTAGAAAATATTAATATATAATAAACTCGTGGTTGCCTATCCACTAACACATGCCACTGTGTAAAATATGGCCCATTTCATCACGTGATAAACATACACGAAGCGCACGTAGAAAACGTGACCAGTCACCGGAAATGGACATATTGGCGAATAAAAACGCACTTTTTTTCATTTGCCGTAATTGTCGGTCAAAATGATGGTATGCAGTATACATTTTACTAACATTGTAGCAGGCATAAGGAAAAATAACGACAAATTTCATTGGGGCGTTTCTTTTGGACGTCAGTTTACAAGTATAGTCCATCCAAATTAATCCGGGACAACTTAAATTTTCGTGCAAAGTCTGTTAGTTGAGCGTATCAACAAAACATTGCCCAAGTCATTACATATGCAGATGTTCCGGGTTAATCTTGCCGGACAATAGACCTATAGGCCTACGGCGTTCGAATGTATTGTTTTAGGTTATTTATCCTCGGTTGCCGGTTGCCCATATGACCGAGTAGTAGACTGGGCGTGCCCAGGAAGGAAGTCCCTTCTTTTGACCTGTTTCCAGCTTTGAATGGTGGAGGAAGACCCCAAGTGAGCACCTGGGTAGAACCACCGACGTTCCGCAAGCCAGCTGGATAGCTTCCTCACATGAAAGTTCATACGTCCCTGGCGGGATTCGAACCAACAGTGGTGAGGGGCAAGTGATCCTGAGTCAGCGACTCTAATGGCTTAATTCATGAACCTTGCTCTTACTTATCTGAAGTTACCTCAAATAGAATTGCACGGGTTTCTTACATATTACCGTGCATCTAGCACGATGTTTTATTAAATTTCGCTCTTGAGGACAGGTTGGTATTCAGAGACATAAGGAGGGTTCGAGGCCACTTAACTAAGTTAGGATTTCTCGAGGCAAGAAGGTCGGACCTTGAGCGAAACTCATGCTTATTTACTCCTACATTTAACAGATTTTTGAAAGAAAATTTGCTGGAATTTATTCCTCTGAAACATATTCTTCCATAAAATCAAGTTTTCGTGATATAAAAGTAAATTTTTTAGAGTTTGAAAATGCCAAAACGCTTCTTCTTTTGTAACCATTTTATTTTTTATTTTATTTTTTTTTAATTTTAGACAAGTCCTGTTTCAAATGTGCGGCAACTAACATTATGAATAGGACAAAAATGGTATCGGAAAACTTTTAGATAAAAGAGGAAATTGTTGCAGTTTCTCCTTTCCCTCGATATTTTCTAAGTAAAATCTATAACCTAATCATTTTCTATTTGAAGCATCAATTATTTTGTCGTCTGTAACAACTATCAAAATTCAATCGACATATTCTAACGTTATCAGTGGAGCTGTGATGTTTGGCTATTTTGTGAAGACATTATAAGAAAAGTCGCGTATTTTAAATCCGTATGATAATTCTTTTCCATCGAAGTTTTCAGAAGCATTGTTGTTTGTCAGAGGATTAAAATTTTGTATTTTGCCGAACGGATTTCTCTATGAAGACATGAAAGACCTTTCCTATAAAAATAGTTTAACTATGAAAATCACTTTCAAGCGATGTTTCGACGAAACGGGTATAAAGGGTTGTAAAAGATTATAACAAATTAAGAAAGGTTTAAGAAACATTTATGGCTTAATTCATGAACATTTACTTGACTCAAACTTCAGTCAAACTCAACAAAGGACGCCTGAAGTTACTGATTACGCCGTTAGCACGGGATCCCCGGACCAGAAAGACTCAACAACAAAGTAGTATTCACAGTCAAAATCTTTCTTTTCTTTATAGAGGAAATGTTTCTTAACCCTTTTCTTAATTTGTTATAATTTTATACAACCCTTCATACCCGTTTCCTCGAAACATCGCTTGATTCAAGTGATTTTCATAGATAAACTATTTTTTTAGGAAATGTTGTTCATGTCATCATTGATAAATCCGTTGGGCAAAATACGAAATTTTAATCCTCTGACCAATTCTTCTGAAAACTTCAATGGAAAAGAATTATTATGCGGTTTTAAAATACGCGTCTTTTCTTATAATGTTTTCACAAAATAGCCGAATACCACAACTCCACTGATAACGTTAAAATCATTCAATTGAATGTTGATAGCTGTTACAGATGACAAGATATTTGATGCATACAAAGGAAATGATTGGGTTATAGATCTAGCATATAAAATATCGATGAAAAGGAGAAACTCCTGATCATCAACAATTTCCTCTTTTCTCTTAAAGTTTTCCGATATCATTTTTGTCTCATTCATAATGTTAGTTGCCGCACATTTGAAATAGGTTTTGTCTAAAATTAAACAATTAGAATGAAAATTAAAAATGTGTCAAAAGAAGAAGCGTTTTTGGCATTTTCAAAAAAATGTAAATTTTACTTTCATATCACAAAAAAACTTGATATAATGGAAGAATATGTTTCAAAAACATGAATTCCAGCAAATTTTCTTTCAAAAATCCGTAAAATGTAGGAGAAAATAAGCATGAGTTAAGCTCAGGGTCCGACCTTCTTGCCTCGAGAAATCCTAACTTAGTTAAGTCGCTTCGAACCCTCCTTATGTCTTTGAATACCAATCTGTCCTCAAGAGCAAACTCTCATGAAAACATCGTGCTGGCTGCACGATAAAATGTAAGAAACTCGTGCAATTCTATTTGTGGTAACTTCAAATAAGTAAGAGTAAGCTTCATGAATTAAGCCATTACTCTATAAAGAAAAGAACGATTTTGATTGTGAATACTACTTTGTTACTGAGTCTTTCTGGTCCGGGGATCTCGTGCTAACGGCGTGATCAGTAACTTCAGGCGTCCTTTGTTGAATATGACTGGAGTTTGAGTCAAGGAAATGTTCATGAATTAAGCCATAACCACTCGGCCACGGACGCCCCTGAAACGGCGTTCAAGGATTTTGGCTTTATTTATACAGTGTAGATACTGATTAGCGATCTTATTGGTTAAGTGATCAGGCTCTACCCTTTCCAATACAGAAAATCAGTCACTGGCCGTAAGAAAATTGTTAGTAACACGGAGCCATATTGTCGCTTTTCAACAAAAACATCGTTACTGAAGCTTGTTTTATAAGTTGCAGTTACGAGGTTTTTGTTGAAAATCGGTGATACGTTTGAATTAAAAAACAAAACAGAGACCTTTGAACATTCCAAAAAGGTCTTGAATGCCAAAACTTTGTGACGCGGCCGAGATCTGTATGTCATCGCTTTTCTTCAAAACCTCGTAAACATGGCTTAAAGCCAGATGTAGTTACGCGATTATAAACGATATTGATGGACCAACAACACGCGCAGATCCAGACATTTCCCAAGGGGGGCCTAGACTGGTGTCAGTCTTTAGAAGCATAACATCATTTACATTAACCCATTACCAAAACGGCAATGTTTTAGACTTTATTATTGGAAATGGAGGAATTGTTTGTCACAAGCAATATCTTTATTTTCCACAATGTTTTCCAAAGCCATTATCGTTTGGGGAGTAAAATGAGTCATTGTGTGGTAATGGGTTAAGGAATATTGAAATATGATACATAGATGTGTTGCTCTGTGTAAGCGCACGAAAAAACTCGGAAAAAAATCTCACCGATATTTTTTTCAGATTCAAGGGTGGGACACAGAGCCCCCTGTTTAATTCGCCATGTACGTAGAAAACAGGAATAGTAATCACCTACAAATGATACATTTTCATGGTCATCTCTTTGTTGACTGGGTTCGGCCAATTTCAATTTCTACTTAAACATTTATGATTAAAGCTAGTAGCCAAACACGCTTTAAATTTAATTCATCATTATTAAAAGTAATAAGTTAATATATAATTTATGTAGAAAAAGAAAAAAACATGAAAAAGAGGGGGAAGATGCGATATCACACTAACATATTGCACAATATCATCACGTACTTAACTTGATGACGATTCTTTTTAAATGTAAAAAAGAGGGGAGTCAGTTTACTATAGAGGGGAGTCATTCTACTATAGCATGAATGTGAATTTTTATAGTAAAGTGACCGGGGAGTCACTCTGCTATATAGTACTATGACCGGGGAGTCACTCTACTATATAGCACTGTGACCGGGGAGTCGGTCTACTATATAGTAGAATGACCGGGGAGTCACTCTTCTATAGGGGGTCACTCTACTTCATTACACCGGCAAGCTAAAAGGGACCTTATCAGAAGTCTAAAAATCCAAATTTTGACAAACTTGTCAGATTCAGCACAGGTCAACCAGGTACTGTGTGCAAGAAATGAGCATATATTAAGATTTGGAAACATTCCAGATTTAGAAAATTGCATACTAGTGAAAAGTGTCGGCCCTAGTCTGACTGCGCAGACTGACTAAGGTCGATATTTTTCACACTTCCTATAAGGTCCCTTTTAGCTTCATGGGTCACAAATAATAACGTACGTATATTGTTGTCTATATACACCGGAACAATTCCACCATACCATGTTTCAGTAGTCAGGAATACGTCTGTTGTGGTTTGACTCCTTCCATACGCCTAAAACACAAGAAAGATCTTTAAAACATTCTAAAAAAATATTTTCAAATTAAAGGGTGAACAGACAGACAAAATAATGTCATTTAATGAAATAGTTAAATGTGTATGCTGAAGAAAAGAACCCATTCTTTTTGGAAAAGGAGAGTATACTGATTATAAGCACAGTGGTTTTCAAAGCTTTCTTAATAAAGGACATTGAAACCAGTGCAAGCTCGAAGTGAACTACATGTACTTACAACTACAGTAGATAAGTAGAAGTTATATATGAACATTAAAGAGACATCACATTCCCATTTCTTCTTTTAAGTATGTATGTATGAATATGTATAAATGCTATCAGTTTTTTTTAAGTTGTTGCTGATAAGCGAAAATCTGCCTTATAATTTGAGACAGAAATGACAAATTCCATCTTCATATGAACTGCTGTATACATCATTCTTTTTTTTTTTAAATTTAGCACAGAAGTATATATTTCTCGTAAACGACGCAATACTTTGGCTTAAAATGTTCAGAATTTTCAAAAGAGACTATGCTCTTTCAAATAAAAATAAAAGTGAAATTCATGAAAAAATATCAATTTTGTGAAATGTCACTTTAATGTTTTTGACAAAAAGTCATATTTGTGAGACTTACCGAAGTATCCGAGTCATCATCCCCATCAACATAGATATCTCCTTCAACGAAAGCACCTATAAAATACATACATTATCCTTAGAGATACTGCACTGTAGGATTTAGTCAAAAGTCCGAGAAACAGTAATTTCCCAGTAATGTTACAAGTTCAGCATCCTTATCTTTCTCAAAATCAACGGACCGGAACGATACTCGTTCCCTGTATCGTATACATACGCACTAATATACAAAGAAAAAAGAAAAAAAGAAAAGAAAAAACAAATAAACAAACAAACGCATAATTATAATTATTGGTCCAGTCAAATTAGCTCACTTATTTCACTCAACCTTACCCAAATTCCAACAGAAATAAAACTGTTACCAGCTTTATAGAAAAAAAAGTCCCAAAAAATCTGACGAGGGGAAATCGGTGTAATCGGCCGATGACTTTAGCTTCTGGTGATTTTTATCTTGAATAAATGATACAAAAAGACCCCAAAAAACAAAAACAACAACAACAAAAAACCCAAGAGTTGTCCACGGACAACTAAGCTCGCCTATACGAGATCTTGTCGCAAAAAAGTGAAAGGTCAGGGTCACTAGGTTTAAAGGTCATGATCTCAAGGTCAAGGTCATGGCATGAGGTACCCATATGTGAAATATCAATGCTCAATCTATAATAGTGCATGAGGTATAGGCCAGGTTATTTTCTTTAAAGTAGGTCAAACTCCGATGTCAATGCCACTAGGTCAATGCTCATGGTACCAAATGAAATGCCTTGGCGGGAAATATCCATGTGTAAAATATCAAGGCTGTATCTCTATTAGTGCCTGAGATATAGACCAGGCCCCGGTTTCTCGAAAAAACTTAAGTATATTCTCATGAGTTCGTGCTCAACTTCTATTCAATACCAATCAACGTTGATTGGTATTCAATTGATGTTCACGTGGATTTCGTGCGATTTGAGCACGATGCTCAGATTTGAGCATGAGAAGATACTTAAGTTTTTTCGAGAAACCGGGGCCAGGTTAAAGTTTTTCGAGCGAAGACGCAACGCCGACACTAGGGCTTTGACATAAGCTCCCCGGACACAAAGTCCCGGCTCGCTAAAAAGTGAAAAAAGAAGTAATAATAACTGACATTATAGATCTACACCTTCTTTGCTTTAAACAAAATTGATTAACAGCAATTTTGTCATTTTCGCATTTTTGTATTATGAATTATAATAAATACACATGTCTTAAATTCTTGGTTAACCCTTTCCCAAACAAGACCTGGTTTTGACGTCCCTAATAGAAAAGGTTTGGGAAAACATTGAGACAAAAGAAAAAACTGCTGATAACCAGCAGTTTCTCCTTTTGTCTCAATATTTTCTATGCAATATTTTACACAAATTCCATCTTGAATAACTTCTATTTTGTCATTTGTGGCAGTTTTTGAAGTGGATCACCCTGAAATTTTGCCGTTTGGGAAAGGGATTTAAATAATTATTAATTAATATAACTATTTTTAAGATCCAAGTGAGACTCTACCTGAAGATCTCTGTAATGACATTATTTCCATGGACAACAGAACGAGCATTGCCTCCACCTGCATGGTCCACAAACCTGAAATGTGCCAGATTTGTCTATTGTTGGTTGATTTTACATGAATTTGAGTTTCCGTCCTATTTGTTTTCAGGGAACTTCGTACGTTCACTGTCAAACCAATGTTAAAACATCTCTTTTTGGTTATAATTGTTATTAAAATCATTGCGGCAACACTTGCTTAAATACAAGGAACGAAAACTGATTTCACTTTTTCGCAAGACGAAGAAAAATAACCAAAATGCTCTTTTATATGAAAGGCTTCATGGATTCACGTCGTTTGGTCCGGCATTCTTTTTTCAAATTAGAAATGAAAATAATCATTTTTGGAAAGTGAAGATGCTAATTTATTATATTTTCTAACCTAAAAAGATACCCTTTATTGATTTGCATAACATAAAAGTCATGACCATCGCAAGCGTTCTAAAGACCTATAAACATTTTTATGGTTTATGTGCTTTAATGACAGCGCATACCTAACTGCACAACTGTAGCACCGTCGGTGCATTGATACTTTATATGATATTGTAATATGTGACGTTTTTAGTTACGTACTCCTTTAGTATATATTGGAATTATATACAGACTTTAAAAACGCATCACTTATTTTTCAAAATATTTTCGTAGTTAGAGTCAACAGGATCAAATTTGTACTTCTGATATATATTTCAACCAATAAGACAAGATATCAAATAGAATTTATTGCAGTCAGTTACGACGTTATTTCGCACGACGTCAACGTGCAAAATATGGATAACGTTTACGTAATTACACCTTAGGAGACCAACTGGATTTTTGTTTTCATATTCCATATTCAAATGGTCAGGAGTTACTTTTATTTCTCAATCAATTTAATTCAACAAAAAATAAAGCCAAGAGACCAAAGATCGTTGAGCACACACAATTTTTTTAATCATTCTAAGCGGGTGTTTGTTAACGAGAACGGGCGAGACGTTTAAATGTAAACCAATCGTCTATTTTTCACGTCCATTAACGTAGCCAATCTACAGGGATTGCTGCTGAGCATCAGCGTCCTGATCAACCTTTTAAAACGAGCTTACGTCAAGATATTAACATACGTCAACGTCAATTACGTAATTGGATTTCAACTGCAATTGCAATACAAAAATGTTGCTACTGGCAAACTCTTGCCATGAAAGTGAATTGACGAATAAGAAATTGTGGTTTTCACTACTGGTGATTATGCCCGTGACAGATACTTACAGAAAGTCATCATCAGATCAGGGTGCGTTGGGACTAGACATGAAGAAAAACGGACGTCAAAACTTTTGAATACTCTCCAGCAATATATGGTAGATAATTCAAGCCCAAAAGAAAAAAAGATTTTGTTTCAACTCAAGGGTCAACGAGGTCACGATTGTGGAACGTTTTTCATACTCGGAGCGGAATTACTTGTTATTAAACAGAGAAAACTGTCAAATTCCTCACACCACCCCTCTTTAGATGGCTATATCTCTGTCATTTAATCGAATTTTTGTCTGAAATTTTCAGGAAATGTTGGAAAGATGTCGTTGTTTAATATATGATACTACCGGATGAACTTAAGTGATGCGTTTTTAAAGTCAGTCAGTATATAAACATTGAAAACTGTTCCCGATTATATTCAACGTTCAAGACACAACAAATGGTTCAGATTTTGGCATCCCTTGGCTTTACAGTGAAAACGTTTGGTACGAATATTGCATAACAGAAACCATTTCACGGTTACGGACATTAAAAAGTAAAGTTAAGATGGCCTGTTTTACCATTAGAAATATGGATGAATAAAAAATGAACAAAATCAAACATAAAGATATTTCTTATAAGATGCGTTTTTCCAAAGAATATAAATGGACTTTTTTCAGCAGCCTTCCGTAGAATGTAAAATCATCATTATCATCGTTAAATCAGACATGAGCAAATGATACATGCATCCCAGTATCGCATTTCAGTAACGATGCATGAACAAGATTATTTTCGACGTATTTAGTTTTCCTTCGTTTGTCACGTTATACGTTATGTTCGTCAATAATACCGGTATCTTACCGTTTTAATGAAAGGTAACAGATAAACGATCTTGTGCACTATAGTTCCATGCACCACATTGAACGCGTCAAGATAGTATCACTCTGCACAGACGTTACGTCATTTATAGCCACGCACGTGCCCAATTATTGCTGCACAATATCCAATAGGAGGCATGATCCAGAGTTATCGCTTTTAGCATGTCATTTACATAAACCATACAATTACGACAATTTATGGCATAAATGCAGCCTATTACGTCTACTAGCCTTTTTGAAAATGAAAAGGAGTTACCCAATACGTATAGGCCCGCCCATAAAAGATGAAACTCAAAAATTGAGAGGTAATTTTCGCCGCTAATTAGAAAAGCAATCGATCAGCCGGGGTCCCCCGGGGTGAGGGGGTGTGAGGTTTCACAAGTTTTGTATTGTGTACCTAAAGACCTATTATGGGCCGCCTTGTTGTATTTACATACGAGTTAAAATTTGATAAATGGGGTTTTGTAGCATTTGATACCAACATGAATCTTGACCAGCCTGTGCATACGCACAGTCTGGCCAAGATTCATGTTGTTCTCGAATGGCTTCTTAATGATATATATTTAGACTGCAGAAGCACGCAATGGATATTGATCAGACTGTTTTAAGTCACAATCTGTTTTAAAAACCATGCTGGTCTGAATCAGACCTACCACATTTGTCCCTTTTCCAGATACCAGATCTATCATCTAGGATAAACTACTTGTGAAGCTCCCCTGTCTCACAGTCTTATGACAGCCATGAGTTTACGTTTCTATTTCAACTTTTAGGGTTATTCGTACAAACTACTAATTTTGTGATTCAGCAAAAACTTATAAAAAATAGAGTGCTTTGAAAGTGTGACAATGCCATTATCATTCAATTTTGTTTCCTTTCGCTTGTCAGTAGTATAAACCTCGTCTACAGGCAAAAGGCTTTACTGGGTCACTATTATACAATGATTGATACAATTTGCAAAGTTTGTAACCAAGAAGAAGATTTCCAGCGTGAAGCGACGAAAATATTTCAAGAAATGACTTTACCTTTCATCAAATGTGCCTAGTGTAAGCCTTGTTTAATTTGTCCAATCGATAATGGCAATAATTTTCATTCGATTTTATGTTGTTTAAAGGCGAAAAGAAATCAACAAAATAATGGAATAATATTATGAAAAAAAAAAAAAAATGATTAATGGCATGAACAATTCAATTGCTGGACAGCAAAAAGGAATTATCATTGCGATATCTAGTAGCCATTGCCAATAGTTTTCTTTTTATATTCAATGTTAAGATAAATTTACTATATTTTTTTCTAACATTTACTGAGGACGAATTCCGTGTTTTGAGTATCGATTGGGGAAGTCGCTTTATGACAGAAAAGTCGGACATTTAACTTTTTCAGAAATTTCAGACTTTCCGGGAAATGACCCATGACTGCCCGTTTTTCCCGCCATGACGTCATTCAGTGGCCAGTATGACGTCATAATTTCAAGTCGGAAGTTTAGGGTATTTTTCTTCGGCAAAGATCGGAAAAGACCAAAATATCCAATTTTTAAAAAAGGCGAAATAAAAACACTTCTAATGTTGGGAAATTGTAGAAACTTTGATATTTAGTTAATAGTAAGGTGTTCTTTCGGCACAAGACTTAAATTTTGCCAATCATCGGACACTTTAAGTACCGAACAGAAAATAATCGAAATCATCATTTAATCTGTCCCATAATAGACATGCAATGATCTAGTAGAGAATAGAGAATAGGATAAATTTGAACGCTTTACAACATTTCTTTCAAGACGTGTCCCAACATGATTGGTTTTCTGACCATCAAGTACTTACCGGAAGTGGGATTTCAAACACTAGACATTCAGAAAGATCAGGGATATAACGCATGTAAAAGACTACCGGAAGTAAGTAGAAAGAAATACATGTATATATTTGCAAGATATGATGACATTAAACGTTATTCGATTGTAGGGGACATTTACAGGTCATTTTAGTTTGGCTGTCCTCTATACTTACCTTACCAATATTAGGTTGTTAAACTGCGATGTCCCCATTTTCTTGTTTGTACTTAATAATCGTGATGTAGGCTGCATCTTCTTTACTTGATAGGTGTCAATCAGCCGCACGCACTTGAACCAAACTGAAATAAGATTCGAAATGAATGTATATATTTACACAAACAAGCAATTCTTACTTTATATACTGTTTCTTAAACTATTGTCAGTCCCCTAAGAAGGGCACAATTAAAGAAATTAAACGAAAATGGATAGGAAATGGGAAGGAAAAACAATAAGTTGGTAACCCAATGTTTTACTAATTGCTTCATCAAGTCATTGTGAAATGAAGTTACACAATATGTCAGAATTTCTAAAATAAAAGATTGGCCATTATAGATGCGGGTAACCAATATAGAATCTAGCAGTTGACAAATCTGGGTGTTTTAAAAGAGTAACCTTACGACCCATTGCTTTTCAAACAAAGTCCTAAGAATTTATGAGACATTATCTGTTCGAAAATCAGACAAGTTAATTCTGTTTTGCATAATGTGATTATCTCTGGTCTGAAAACTGCTGTCCCCTGTCTTGAAGAAGACGTATCAGTGATTACTTTTAACTAAATTTGTTTTACATTTGTAAGAAATTTGATTGAATATAACGGGGGCTTAAACTGATTTTTAATAATAAAACAGTTTAACTTAATACCATGACGTACTTAGCCAACTTAATTAAAGGTAACCAAGTGCTGAAAAAATCCTCTTGACTTTAAATATCTGTTTCACCTGACAGAAATGCGAGCTGCATAAAATAGTGTTACGTGCTGATTTAATTTGTTCTATGTTAATTGGGAAGTAAAATTTGTATCATTTTGTAATTGCATTGCACATTTAATGTTACGATCTGTTATTTTCAAACACTTTTTAATAACGATAAATAAGTTGGTTTATCTCAGCACTTGAAAACATTTTCGATTTAGAATGAATCAGTTATGCGGGTAAACACCCACCCACCCACACAAATAGACATACCGGTATAGACAATCTTTTCGACATTAGCTGTTTCTTTTTTTTACAATTTACAATTTGACAAAAACAACTGGCAATATATATAGATTGTGAAATGTTTCTGGTAAATTAGCATGATAAAGATAGAAGAGAGATGAAACAAAAGTAGCAAATGAAGAAATCGTTATTTGAATAAAATCATGCTTTTTTATTCAATGAATATTTGATAATTAGATGATAATATAATTTTAAAAGGTTCTGGAACAGCAATAACAACGATTGTGTTATTGTTAGAAACACTTCTAGCATGTAAATCTGTCTGAAAGTTAGATATGTGGAAGACACTGATACATATAATAGTTTACCATTTTACTTTTTAAAGTTTTTTTTAATCCAATGAGGGATAACTGGCTCTAAATTTGGCATTGCTATATATGATAAATACATGTATCTAGTTATATTTAAAGATACATATTTACAGTTAGGACCCACTTACTCATTTTCGGGGTAATTTACTGTAAAAGAAATACTGTAGATCTACATAATTAAAATATGGCCTTTAGTTATTCTCTGTGCAAATTTTCAGCTTTGTCTGATCTGAATTGGCTTAGATTGCGACAGATATAAAACCTCATATCACATCATTTTGTAACAATCAACCAGCTGTAGGCCTAAATATCTTACATAGTTTTACACCGCTGCATGATTATCGATTTATGTCATTTACTTTATGAATCTTGTGATATGTCATATAAAGTTTATATACTGTGTGACAACATGCTAAATGCCAACTTTTGTGGTTCAGTAGAGATTTAGGCCTGGGGATACTAATGTACCTGTAATAGTGCCTATGCCATCTGCAGACAGCATATCTAGTCTAAAACGAGAGCGTTTCAGAGGAAGTAAGTAGGTAAGTTTTTTTGTAACGTCAATTATTTCTCACGTGACCATATTGTCTACATTGAAAAGGAACCATTTTGTGATTCTACAGTCTGCTAAGCACAGTATTTGCAAACAAATTTATAGATGTTTTGTCATGTTTAATTTTATGTAATTATTTCATTGAAAAGAAAATCGCTTCGCCATCTCTTGAAAGTTCCTGATCATTAGCTTACTTCAGATTTCTCTGTGATATTTAATACAGGCTTGACCTTCAATAAAACGTATTTCACTTTTAATAAGGTATAGGCCTAATGTATTTCGATGAAAATGTATCATTTTTGCTAGAATTACACATGATGTAAATTAATAAATTACAAAAGCATCAAATTGTATATAACACTGTTGGCATACAACCTTGGTACTGAAGAATGGAAATTCTATTTTTGAAGTTCTTGTTAGTTTGTACTTTCTATCTTTTTTAAATTTACAAACTTCAAAATTAATAAACATTATAATTTTTCTTTCAAACAATGTTTGAGATTTTGTTGAAGAGACATTCAATTTTACGAGATAGTGATCTTTTTCGTCCGAGGTGTTTAGACGTCATTCAACACCACGAATCACCTTGAATTATCCAAAATAGGTAAGACTACAAGTGGCATGCAAAAACATATCCCCACTAGTTCATGGTATATATTTGTTAATGGCCGTTTTCGCCATTTAACCCTTTCCCAAACAAGACCTGGTTTTAACGTCCGTAAGAAAATAGGTCTTAGAAAACATTGAGGCAAAAGAAGAAAATGCTGATAATCAGCATTTTCTTCTTTTGTCTCAATATTTTCTGTGCTATATTTTTCACAAATTTTTACCTCTAGTAACATTCATTTTGTTGTCTTTTGGAGCTTTCGAATTAAAACAACCTAAAAATGTGCCGTTTGGGAAAGGGTTAAGTAAAACCACAGTCCAACAAAACTCCATGACTTCGATAAGCGGGGAGCAAATTTTATGCTAGAGATCTGCCTTAATCTTATTCGGCTGAAAGTAACTTCAACAAGGCATAATTAGGCTACTTGAGTGAAACATAATGGGTGCGTTCCAGTGGGCTGTCCGTTACTGTTCCAACTGTTCTGTCCAACTCATGTCGAATGGAATGCACCCGGAACAGAAAAGGTGGGGGAATGTCTAAAACGCAGACAAAACTCTGCAGGCCAGACTAAAAATAAACTTTGACCACCTGCTGATTGTCGTGTATTTGTCATTTACGGTCTCAAAATTGACAATTCACCATATTTGATGAAATACTTTAATTTTTATTATACAATTTGATTAGAAATGTTTGTTTATTTCAAAATTCTGCAGTTGAAATCGAAGGTAACCATGCTAGTGATGCCACTGTTCTGCTTGTACCACCGTTTCTCCGGGAACAAGAAGAACATGTTCCGAGCACTGTTCTCTTTCATTCCTTTGAGCGCCGGACTGTTCGGCACACTCGGAACAGCCAATGGAACGCACACAATGATAATGGCTACAACGAAAACAGATTGGTTCACGTAATTCTACATGCAGCAGAACTAGTGAATATTCTCCGCCAATGGATGTGCAGGGATACAAACATGGGTGTCCAAAAAGAAAGGTTACAGTTTTGACGCATATCTTTAATAACTTCACGTTCTTCTATGACAATGAAAACTTGCATATCTACTGACGATACCTTTAAGTTTTTATCTAGTTTCAGTTTTATAGATTTAAGTTCATGAACCATTTAGAAAGAAATGTCAAATTGCTGGAATTACCATATTTTGTATACGTCATTTTAGTAGTATATGACGTGTTTAAGATGCCGGACTTTCTGACGCCTCCCTCCTTGCACTCGCTCTTTAAACTTATTGATAAAATTGGCATATGTGTCTACGCTGATCTTCCTAACTTCTCTCCTAATGCTTCGGAGGAGCATAGAGGTGTCTGTTGGCTTTGGTCTGTACACAAATGACTTTAAGTATCCCTAGAGAAAGCGTCGGCATAATTTTCTGTAACTTCTGTAGCCCAATTACAATTTCTAAGGGCTTCTTTCTAACATGTCTTGGACAGTGCTTTTTTCCTCACTTCAAACTGCTCTTCAGGCGCCCCGATTTTGGAGCATCTGTCTTTGTCCCAAGTTCTTCAAGCTTTTTTACTAGCTTGTATATATTTACTCTTCTCACATTCGTACCTTTATATTCATGTTCAAACCTTCTTTGTACATCCGGAACACTTTTTGTTTGATAAAATATTTTAACGATGGAAATACGCTGATCAGACGTCAGACGCGCCATTTTGAAAATAAAAAAATCTGCGTGAGGTCAATTACGTCATGATGTTTCGCCTTCTAGCGCGTTAATTTTACGCACCCTGGAAAGTTAAGCATGTGTGCTTTAATTAAAATAATACATGTTCGTTAAAATAGCCCAATATCTGACAAAGTTATGACTGGACAAAAATGTAAACTTACTTTTTGGACACGCTGTACATGGAGGTATGAACAATTCCCCAATGTTCTGATATACCGCATGTCATCACCAATAAAGGTGATAGCTTTCACAAAGCATAGGACATTAACAAGCGTTGACTTGTAAATTACAAGCGTATTTGCTAAATCGTTCGCATTTCCATCCTTACCTTTATGCATTGGTGATAAACAGACTGATAGTTGCTTATAATTAAATGATGTTGACATTGTCACCATTGCATGGTAACTTAAGTTTTATCGAGTTTTTAATCGAAAAGACCCACTAAAAGTGTTTACAAATATTTTTTTTTCTTAAAAATTGTTAAAAGTAAGTCGAAAAGATTTTTTTAAAGAAGTAAAAAAGTAACATCTTTTACATTTGACCTGAATTTCAAAGCAGACTCCTTCGAAACAGAACTTAGTCAATATCGTATAACGCAATATTTACTAAGGCCAAAAACATACATTTTCTATCCGTCGGTTCATACTTAGGTCACCAATGATGCAGCAAATCTTTTGAATAATTGATACGATGGACAATTAGTTACACCCATCCTTTCTCATCAAGACAAAATTTTACATGTAGGCCTACACAGTAGAATCCTGTCGACATTTTCTGTTAAAAATGTGTCATGAAGACCTTTTTGTAATTATCGTAAACCAGGTATACACGGGATTAATAAAATCAAATTCACGTTGAATTTACTTAGTCAGTAGTTTATGTTGCTGTTCTTTTCACATTCCTTTTTCTAAGTGACACGCGTTTAAGCCGCACCCCCTAAATGTATTGAATTCATGTTAACGCAATTTAGGAATGTAACGTCACTATATACTTATGACATTACAGAGCTACGATATTTCTTTGAATTCAGATGACCATTTTTGCCAATTTTGTTTTCTTGTTTCATTATACATGAAGAGTTTATACTTTAAAATTGTTATTCATAACACGTTTATACGATATTCACGCACGTTTGTACATACAAGATGATGTAAACACGGTTTCATTCGCATTAGATTTTTTAGATGTTTCCAGGAGTAAATGAGAAATGCAGATATGTTTATTACATTCTACTTGTTTGTTATTTTATGGTTGTCTAGCCATCGCTTACGCTGAAGAAGACTTCGATAGATATAGGCCTAAACACTCATATGGATTGGATCGGAATGCGAAACGAATTAATCCCCATTCGCATTTACTCATTCAATTAACATTCATTGGGAAGCAAATTTTGCAATTTTTTTCTTTTTCGAGTTAGAATCCAGATACACCATATTTTGTCGTTTATTAAACCACGGCTCTGAGTTACGCTTTTCAATAAATATTGCTTACTCGGGTAGTCGCTCTCGTGGATAATTAATTTTGCGGCCAAACTCAGAACCATGATTAAATAAACGATAAACCATGTTTTTTTTTGTTCGTATTTATATTTCCCTACACACTGTACATGAGTATAGTTCGCAAAATTTAACCCTGGGCAACTTAATTTTCACCGACAGAGTCTGTTAGTTAAGCCTCCTAGGAAAACATTGTCCAAGTGGGGTCATTTCATATCGTGGCTTTTCTGCGAAAACCTCGTATCTGCAGCTTAAAACAAGCTGCAGATACGAGGTTTTCGTAGAAAAGCCACGATATGCAGATATCACTGGATGATGTTGGTGCACTATAACACGATAATACAACCACAGAATGTTCTTTGAGAAATACAAAGAAATACAATAATTTTTATATTATATTTATATGATATTATATTGGTGTTTTAGGGATTCAATTTTACATAATGTTGTTAATTTACATCCATAGATTTGGTACATTAAAATCTAATAAACATTTTTACGGAATGTACATTTTTTGTAAAATAACTAAGGAATAGAATAATAATCACAAGTTATAAAGAAGTAAGAGGACAAGATTATTGATGGTAGACACCCTGTAGTGAAGCAAGCAGTTTTGTTGTATCAACAAACATGGTGTCCTATAGCATTTCTATGTAAACTAATTTGGGTCACGTCCCCACAAAAAAAGGACATTTGTATATTTCCATTCGGGTTCAATGTCGAATTCCACCATTTTTCTGGAGCATCACCGCGAAGATGGCTTATCTCCGTGCATTCCTGGATAGCATAAGCATTAGGACGTGACCTTTCCCAATGACAAATTTCTCATGTGACCTGCCGAACTTGTAAGAACAATCAATCATGAAAAGTCTGTACAGTGTGACATTTTTATAAAAGATCTACTTTTTGGTTTTCTATCATTCCCATGCTAAATATTGTATTCTTTTGTTGTTGTTTCTATCACAATCAACCAATAAGGGAGTTCTTCTGACGTATGTATATTTCTCATTTAGAACTTTAGACCTCTAAAATAAGTCTCATGGTGGGGTGACGCGGCATGATTTGTCACAAAATTAACCTAACCAATTCTGATTTGAGGAATTCATTTAATAAAATACTGTCTACTTTAAATAGCTTCGTTAATTTGAAAATACTTTTATCCACGATTAAGTTTCTAATTTGTATTATGGTAATCACGATCAGCAAACATTTTATCTAACTAAAGAATTTTTCATTTTCTCTGTAAGAATTAACATCTTCTTTTATAGCAAAAAATTCATAAAAATGAAATTGCATTGAAAAACAAATGTGTTTTAATTTCTAAAATGAAACGCGAATCATTTATCCTCTTCATGCATGAAAATTTTCTTCAATGTTGACCGGAAACTTGACAACTCCGATTTGATTTCATTGATTTAACACATTTTGAAATTCATGGAGCAACTTTATCAATCTAATTCGAATTATGAAAAGATAAATACTGAAAAGGAATATTTGACATGAACATTTTTTTTAAACACACAGTTTTTCCCGACTCCGTTGTAACATTTTACAGAAACAGCATTTTTCGAGATTTGGGAGTATGCATGGGTCAGACCTCCACCATAATTATGTCATTTTTTCTACATTCATGGATTTTTTTTATCAATTTTCATTAAGTCGACAACTGTTTTTGTTCAACACCGTGATTCACATGAATAATTTTTTAACTTACGTGAAATAGTAAATAAATAAATAAATAAATAAATAAATAAATAAATAAATAAATAAATAAATAAATAAATAAATAAATAAATATAAATAAATAAATAACATAACCAAAAAATAAATGAATAAAATAAATAAATAAATAAATAAATAGATAAATAAATAAATAAATAAATAAATAAATAATAAATAAATAAATAAATAGATAAATAAATAAATAAATAAATAAATAAATTAATTAATTAATTAATTAATTAATGAATAAAATCTGGTCGGTTGGGATCAATTTTGCAAAAAAAAGTACATGGAGGTTTCAAGTAAGTTATATATATATATCAGAGGAAACCCCGTTTGAAAATTGACGCAGAAATAAGAGAGTTATTGCAAAATGTTTTACCTGAAGCGAGGCAAATTTCCGTAGATTTACCCATCCCATGATGCACAATGTCAACCGGGTGTCTTTGCCTTTCGGTCGTTTTTACGCCGTGTGATATTGTGATATGTTGAACATTCACGGTACGGAATCTCAGAGACAGAGCCAATGGTTACGCATAGAAAATCGCCTGGGGCGTCTCGGGATGCACGGTTTTCAGTACATTTTTAACTTTTTTTGTCAATATATTTTCTTTTGCAGATTAAATGCGAAAAAAGGAGAATGTCATGCTCCGCTTTAAGTGACATTTCACAATTAGTTTTACATAACTGCTACTTTTATTCTATATGAAAGAGTTTTCTCATGAAAAGTCTGAAAGTTTCAAGCCAAAATATTGAGCCGTTTATGAGAAATATATATTTTTGTGCTAAAATAAATCAAATTGTTGTCCACAACAGTTCAGATTTAAATGTAATTTGCCATTTCTGTCTCGACTGTAAAGGCGTATTTTTCTCTTATAGATAACAACTTCAAAAAAAAAAAAAAAAAAAAAAAAAAAAAAAAAAAAAAAAACTGATAGCATTTCTACGCTTAAGAATAGCCAATTTTTGCATCAAGACATACTTTTAAAAATGAAATTGGAATGTTGTGTCGCTTTAAAGCACAAAAAAAAAAAAAAAATAAATAAAAAATAAAAAAAAAAAATAAATAAATAAAATTATTGAACATTAACCAAAATCGTGCCAACTCTAGACGCTCCCAGAGGAAGGATTTTCTGGGCTCTGTCTCCGGAGTTTCCGTACAGTGACAATGCATTTCTTCTTTGGCCGAGTTGCAAATGGCGGCCTGTAGCTTTCTTGTGCTTACTTAAAAACTTTGAGTACACAACAGAATAATAAATTAATATTCCCTAAGATATTGATACATTTATATGAATTTCAACAGGAATAATGTTTGCGATTTCCCTCAAATGACATGAAATAGGCCTACAGTCAATATTATAATGTATCTTTGCATTTTATTTTTTAAAACATCAGAATGGCAAGTGAAGTAATTTTATCAGATTACTCGTATATCATCGGCTACGTTCGTAAATATCATAACCAGGGTCTACAGTTTGAGAAAACTGTATTCTGTAGTTAGGCCTACTGAGTTTTCGAACGTTGGACATCATCGATATGCGACTTAATCAGAGTTTTCTCTGATGAAATTCGCTCTTTGATATGTTGATGTCGCTCATTTACATGAGCGACATCAACATATCAAAGGGCGAATTTCATCAGAGGAAACTCGGATTAGCGACTTACGAGTATTGAAAATGCTACCGTTTCGTCCCTGGCTGTCATATTCCTTGAATTTCCTAGAACACTTTGATCCAAGAATATTTCCATAAAACTCTAACAAATGTGGAATATTTTCCACCCATTTTCGAAACCGAACTGTTTATAACAGATCAGATTTTTGTATTTAAGATTGAAATATTTGCGTGACAATCTGATTGTTTTGTACTAATGGAGACGGTACCACTATATGACGGCATCTCAAACCGTTCTTCTTCACCCATTACCAAACGACAAAAGGACCTCTACGGATAAGGCGAGAATTCTCCCTAAAAGGCTCAGCTCGATGGGTCAATTCTCAAAACTAACAAATTGAGAAACAAAATTAAGCTTTATGGTTAGGTAGACAAATAAAGGATATAAACACCGATTTTTATGTCATTTTAAAAGTTCTATAGGTGCATATAACTCTTGATTTTAGTACCCACCTAAATGGTTTCGTTTTCTTACACTACCGGTATTCAAAGAGGTAAAATGAAGATTCTTTTATTTTTATTTGCAATTTATTTTCTACAGATACAGGGATAAATGGTGTTGACATCATATGGCAGCTTTGGTTTTGTCCGTATTGCGCATGCGCACCATTGAAACAACTTTAAACGCGCACTTTCCCGCCAAAAACCGAGGCATGCCTGCCTTCCCAAGGCTGGCTAACATCGTTCCCCCCCTTGACCCAGCTTCCCATTGACATATGTTGTGTAACTGGATCATAGGCTTCCTTTGTAAAAAGGATTTGCTGGGTCACGGGGGGGAACGTACTTTTATACTTAAAATAGTACTCATATACCATATGCCATAATTTTGGCGGGAAGATTTCGCCTTTAAACTCGTTTCAATGATGCGCATGCGTATTAAGGACAAATCCAAAAATGGTTTATGATTTCAACACCAATTGTCCTTACATTTACAGAAAACCTTTTGCTTATAAAACTAAAGAAAACTTAAATCTTGTTTAATGAATAACGGCGGGGTAAGAAAATGTAATTTTGGGGGTAGGTACAGAAACCAAGAGTTATCTGTACCTGTCGAATCGTTTTGATCGTACAAAATCAGTTTTCATATGATTTAGAAACATATCTAACAATAGAGTTCGAAATAATAATCAATTTGCATGTTTTGAAAAATGACTTTTCCATTTGAGCCTTTTAGGGAGATTTCTCGCCTTATCCGTAGAGGTCCTTTAAGAGTGATTCACTTCAAAAACTGCCACAAATGACAAAATGGATATTATTAAAGATAGTATTTGTGTAAAACATGGCACAGAAAATATTGAGACAAAAGGAGAAACTGCTGGTTATCAGCAGTTTCTTCTTTTGTTTCAATGTTTCCCATGCCTTTTCTATAGGGACGTCAAAACTAGGTCTTGTTAGGGAAAGGGTTAGTTATATATCGAGGATACATGAGCAAGTTTCATACATCCTGTGGTCTGAATTATTCTTTTCTGAGCATGTATGTAGTGCAGATATAGGAATATATTTTTGTATAATAGGTTCAACACCACCAGACGAAACAGCAGAATATAATAATTATTTTGTACATGCATATCGCACGACGCCATTAATTCGGGTCCCAATTTCTCGTGGCCCTATAGGAGCATTTCGGTGACTGTATGTACATGGTAGCACCAATCCACGTGTCAGTCGAATTAGTGAAATCTCGTGAAATAGGGACCGATGTTATACAGTAAACCGTGACGTATATTCGGACAAACAAATAACATTTCAGTTGGTGTTGTTATAAAATCTCGTAACTACGGCTTGAATCAAGCCGTAGTTACGAGATTTTATAATAACACCGAAGGTTTATCAAAACATAACAGCAAATCCAGTCTATTTTTGTACAAAATTCTTTGCCATTCTCGTCTGGTGACTGTCACTGGTCATTCACCGAATCTAAAACTATCACACCCCTTTTCGTCTGATATTACGATAGCTTTTAAAGGTATGCCTGTGCATATATAGATCCAGAGCAAAACAGATTGTTCCACCCGGTTGAAGAAGTATACCTAGGCCTATATGAAATTGTATCTTTTTTCTATATTTTTAAGTCATTAAGAAGTAATTAAGGATATCTTGCGTCTCTAAATTCAAACATCACTAGAACCTTTCTTTAAAATAGAAATCTGGTGCGGTGGGGATAAATCATTTAGATTGTTGTATTTCAGAATAATGTTTCTTTCGAATAAGGACACTTCCTTTGGTTATTCCTTGGTTAAAACATTCGATATTAAACAACTCTGTATTCGAAAATTGTAGCATACTAAAATTACTCACATTACTATCTTCAAGAACAAAAAGTCCCTAAAGAATATAAATTTGAAAATGTCATAAATCTATTTATGTCTGCAGGCCCGTAGGAACATAGGGAGGGGGTAAGCCCACTAAAGTTGGCCAGGAATGTAGTACATGTATTTACCTTATTTTACACTGAAAATTTAGGAGAAATCCAATTTAGCCTCTCCAATATTAAGACACTGCCCCGGGAGCCCCCCCCCCCCCCCAAAAAAAAAAAAAAAAAAAAATGCTTCCTGGGGGCCTGGTCTGTTTGAATAGCAACAGCTGGAAAAACAAGAAAACGTTTGTAGCATTAATCATTATTAAAATACCTTCCAAATAGAAAAAAACATCATTTGAGAAGAATTCCATATTAAACTGACCAAAATATGATATCGTCATCGGTGTTGTTGTAGTTTTAGTATAATCGTGTCATTACAAGTTACCTTTACAGCATTTACGTATACGCAGATTCTGTCTTTCGAATTATACTCGCCATCAATTTCGTCTAACAAAGAATTCATATCGTGACGGGCAATTACGTGACACATTTTCAATATTTCTGTCAAAGTCAGACCGATTTAAAAAGCTGACACTGGCGAAGCTAGCCGAAATTAAAGTGTACGCAAAACACATGCCTAATGTATCAGGGGAGGTTTGATGGCTTGCAGGGGTGGGTCTTGTGGTCATCTACCAGATTTTGTTTTGAAAATTTAATGTAGATGCTTATGAAAAACATACCAAATGCCCACCTGGAGCCAAGAATGACCATGGTCATTCGTGGCTCCTGGTGGGTATTTGGAATGTATTTCAATGGCGACCCATGTGTTTATTTCAAGGGAAACAAAAACAAAAATCCACATTTTTTTATTTTTTGCGATGTGTACGCAATTGCGTGTTTGCGTACGGGTTGCTACGCCTATGATTGAGACTTGGCGAACAAACGTCAGAGATATGCTGGATGTACTCTCTTAAGAACAGAGCACATTCTCTCTTCATTCCATTATGATATAATGATGCTCTGTTCCCGCGGGGTCATTTCACGTCTAATCTCAAGGCCTTGGCGGGATTTCGGTATCCAATCGTTGGCTTTACACAACAAAACAATTTAAAAAGCTGATACAAACTTTCATTGGCTGACGCTTCAAATTACCGGCTTCAGCCAAAAATAGAAGCGACGTAATGTGTATACGTAATCAAACAAGATAAAACTGAATGATTTTGATTCGATGATTTAAATGTTACCGGCTTCAGCCAAAAATAGAAGCGACGTAATGTATACGTAATGATCATGCAAGATAAAACTGAATGATTTTGATTCGCTAATTCAAATGATGTGCTATAATTAGATTATGACGACCAAATAGGCTGTTTGTGTACCAAAAACGGCAGAGGTCATATTTGATGGTTAATCAATAGACCTCGGCTTTGGAGAGTATGCTGGATGTGGCAGAGTACGACTTCACTTCGTCGCCAATAACTTCTTTATAAGCTGATTTTTATCACATCCAGTGAATTCCGGACATTATTCCATTTTCTCTGCTTCAAACTGAATTAAAATTCGTCCCAGTTATTTGCGAATTTCTGAAATTGTTGTCTTAACAATATTATACACGTCATAAATATTTGAAAGCAGCTGTAGACAACTAAACGTTTTTTTTCATTGCCTTTGTAACTAAAATGTGAACCATTTCTTTATACTATATATTTAAGGTAGAAAACCCATAATGAAAAACACCACTTTCTAGCCATACGAAATGCATCTAATTACACACACTTGTAAATACACTTCACATAAGTTGGTTCAACGTGCCGGATTTCAAGATTATGCTTCATGAAGAAAATAATTTACAAATATCATTTTACTCTATATGCAAGGGAGGTAATTTTGAACATTTTTGTCAAATATTTTCACAAGTATGCACGAATTCAAAATTCTAAACCGTACAAAATGCTTAAAATGTTTATATTTGGAATGGAAATGTAACTCAGTTTAGGAATTACTGGCATTTTTCAAATTTCGCCGCTGGCTTTTTGATGCTAATTATGGGTCTTCTACCTTAACTGAGGGACACAGGGTTTATATACGAATAAAAAAGGATGATCTATCAAGTTATAATTGAGAAGTACAGCCCTATTAGGTAACAAAAGACGTGCGGCGGGCGTGAGACGTAACTCCCAGCAAGACAGGATATTGGGTGACAGTCTAAAATAACATGTCACTCTTCATCAACATCAACATTCAGCTGTGATATGAGAGAAGGAGCCCTCGTGACACTCGAGACCGACATGGATCCAGATCAGACTGCGTTTACGCGGGTTTGAGACGTTATGGTAAGTTTGGACTCGGGGGTCACTTTTTATCTTTTATTTGTACATTATGTTATAAAGTAACATTTCCTGAACGAAATATAAAAGAATCAGGGTAAGTTTCCTGACTCGTTTTCGTATCAAAGTTATTTGCCCTTGACTAGTAATGACCTTTCTCGCAAAATTACGCTTATGTTTTAAAGTCATTTATGAAGTTATTCTGAATGGATAATTTCAAAATTAATGTTATATCAATTAAGAGACTTTAAATATGCACAGTTGTGATGAAATGATCGAAAGAAGTATATTAAAACCATTTTCTGGGAAAAAAATATTGGAAAAGTTGAAAGACCACAATTTTTTTTAGAAAGTTTTGCAATTTTTTTTCAATTCGCCAAAAAAATTACCTGATGATTTTTTTTCTTTTTGGTTATTTTGAAGATAATACCAAGAGATATTTTCACACAAAAAAATCAGCACAACTTTCCATGCTAAAAAAGATATTTAACTCTATCTTACCCTACCTACCCTATTTTAGCCTAAATATGACAAAAATATCTATATTTTCGGGAAAAAAACTAAAATTTTCTGGCATATGTTTACATTTAGAAAAATAAAATACTTCATTTGACATTCATCATCACAAAAAAGGGGAATATTTCGCTTCAAAAATTTGATGAAAATTGAACAATGGGCATTTGGTCCCGCAGAATAAACACACAATTTGTAAGTCACATGACCGCTCTCCAAACTTACCTTAGAAATTAATAAAATAAAATAACGGTAACCCTTGATCAAAATGTAGACTGGGCTAACATTGGACCCTGATTACAACCCGTCTCCCATATAGGGGTCAGCGTTGCGGTCGGTTTTACATGTATAGTTTTTGGAAGCAAATTTTGCAAAATTTGCTTCTCTTTACAGCCACCTTTCTCTGCACTTTACCATTCTCTGCATACCACACAACATCTTCCGGTCTTCCTCACTATAAATAGTTCTATCAAAAGCAAAGATTAATGAGGTAACAGTCATTCGAACATTCAATATGTAAGTCTGAAGTTATGTGTAGATACAGAATTGTGTGACTGAACATGAAACATTCAATTAATCATGTCTCTAAGAGAAGAAAAGATCAACGTAGTAATTTTCTTTATTATGATTCAAAGATCAGTCCAATGGTCTCCCTTGTAAATAGTCCATGGGCCCATAACCGAAACCCTCCCCCCCCTAGCGGGATTTTTGAAGACCTATATTTTCTTGAAGCCTATGGTGTATAGTAATGGATTCAGGTTGTTGTTCAATTTAAAAGTGCTGGATAAGCAAATGGCGGGATCGTTACCATGGCAACCGTCCATTTTTCTACATTCCAGCGCTTGGGTCAATTAATTGCAATAAAATTATTTATTTTTGTCATAAATCTTTCAAAATAGTTTTAAATTATTACCAAGATATTTTTCTCACAATATAGATATTTTTTTAGAAAATTTGCTAATTTGCATATTCATGAATATTAAAGGGCGACAAGCTAGGCTGTCGAAAATGCAAATGGCACAATAATTACAAACCAGAAATAACGTATGAAATTACCAACCTGAAGGGGTAGAGCATGTATGTCCATTGTAACCACTCGTCGAGCTTTATTAAGTATTAAAATCCAAGTCAATTAATAACATGCTGGTCGTCCTTTGTTTTTGTTTTGTAACGGCTACATATGCCCAACCTTCAAAAATCAATTACGTCAGAGATACGTCATATGTGCTCAGCGAGATTTCACACATCGTACAACCGGCTGCGTAGAAAGTCAGCGAAGACAGATTCGGCATCTGATGTCATGTGCATGGTAGGTCAAATGAATTTACTTTTATAAATAAACGAAAGGATCTTTGGTATTCTATAGTTGATAAATACGCGTATAAATGTTCAGTGCTTGTACAAAATAAACCTTTTCACGTATTCCTCGCAAAGAAGGTCACAGTCATCCACACAGCCGGTTGTACGGTGTGTTAATATCGCGGAGGTGTGTCTCGTTGACCTTGACCTTGTCTTGTTTTGAAGTAAAAATAGAATGTGTAAACACGCTTGTAAGGGATTGATCTATAGCAAAGGAAAAATGTTTTTTCGCCGAGATTGAGGTTTTTATCCATTGCTAATTGTTTTTCCATGCACAAATATGAGTTTCCAAACAGTTCGGAAGCATAAAAACATAGAACGAGCCCCTTTAATGAGAAAGTAGAAAAATGTGTTTAATTTGCTAAAAAAACAAGACTTTACTAGTAAAAAACCTCCCTATCAGGTAGGAATTTTGAAGATCTATATTTTCTTGAAGCTTATGATGTATTTTAATACATTTACGTTGTTATTTGAATTAAAAATGCTGGGTAAGCAAGTAGTTGGCTTGTTACCATGGTAACCACCCATTTTCATTCGTTCCAGCGCTTGGATCAATTAATTGCAATAAAACTACTTTTTTTTGGTCAGAAAACATTAGCGCTGGTTTTAAAATGTTGTCATTACATTTCTCTCACAACCAAGATATTTTTCAGAAAATTTGATAATTTGCATATTCATGAATATTAATGAGATTGTGGAAAATATGTGTTTAATTTGTAAAAAGACGACTTTACTAGTTTACTAGTGATTAGAAACCCTCCCCACCATGTGGGATTTTTTAAGACCTATACATGTATATAATCTGGAAGCGCAGGAAACATGTTAATGAATTTAGGTTCTTGTTTGATTTAAAAGTGCTGGATAAGCAAATGGCAGGCCTGTTACCATGGCAACTGCTCATTTTCCTAAGTTTCAGTACTTGGATCAATAAATTGCAACGAAATACTTTAAAATACTTATTTAAAGATATATACTTATTTTGGTAATAAAACATAAGACTAGTTTTAAAATTTCAAATAGACATTTTTCTTGAAATCTTTTTTATTTAGCTATTTTGCATATTCATGAATATTAATGAGAAAGTAGAAATATGTGTTTAATTAGCTAAAACAATGCTTTTCTAGGGAATAAATATGCTGAGGCATTTCATTTTTATAATGCTCATTGTTTCAAATGGATAAGAACACTAATAGATCAATAATAAGTTCATAAACCATTCATCAGCTACACAGAACAAGCGAATTTTGGCTTATTCGCATTCACAATTATTTGCATACTTTTCTCTAAATGGCAAATAAAATCTCAAATATTCTCTAATTATGTTAATGTATTTCATTTTGCATCTTATTCACTAATTTTTGTACTTTTTGTGTTTGAAAACTAAAATTTCATGATTTGCCAATTAAAAGGGAGAATCTTAACAATATATGCTCTGGAAAAAATACCGTATAAATGGCAATAAAATTCCATTTAGCGCAAATGACATGCTGAAAACTTTAACCTACTTTCTTTGATTTTTTTTCTATGTGAAATACAGTTTTTCTTTTATATAAGAAACTTTATTTTGTTAAAGTTAAGTACTAAAAAAATGTAAAGTGTTTTCAATAATGAATTCCCATTGGAATATGTGTATGGTCACCTTTGATTAATACCATTTTTGCCTTGCAATGCATGCTTTTTTTACATTTCGTGGGTGTAAATGCAAAACCGTGTATCTCGTTTTTTTTGGAAAATTTTAGAGGGGAAGAAAAGAGTTTAATAACTTTTCCGAAACTGAAGGGTTTTTTTTCCCGAAATTCGGACATATTGTTCACAAATAATGTGTCTTTAATACTGATCAGTAGAATTATCCCAAAACCAGTGTTAATTGGCCTGTGAAGGCCAATATTTACATACGGTTTTTCTGGGGTAGGTAGAATTAATAATGGGAAAACATCCAACGCAGTTATTCTTGCGCGATGAAAAGTAGGTCGGAACTGGATTAGATCTATACGACTTCAAGCAGATTTTGTGACCCATGTACATTACAAAAGAAGTAAAAATATACGTTGAGATGTAGTGAAGTGAAATTGTAAAATATCTACAATCGATTGCAACATATATTAATACGCGTAAATCGGCTTTGTTATAACCCGTTTGGCAATTCGAACAATTTTAAAATTGGCATATCCCCATTTTAGAATTGTTAGTATGATCGAACAATTTTACGATTGGTTGGTCGGGAAGATGAACGCTGGACCAGATATATTTTGTTATTGAAACCTGTTATCAAAATATACAGAAAATTAAAAGAATAGCGAGTAGAATGCCTGTTTTCAACATATACTACAAATGTAACAACAACAAATTATAGCATTTGTATGCACATGTTCACCATGTTTTTTATTAACTTCGTGGTTCTAATTACAAAGGTCAGCTATTTACGACACAAGGTACATTATTATGCTCTATATCGACCATGTTTGGGTACGAATCTTTCAATTTATGACGTCATTGTTAAGAAAAAGTTATGACGTCACAAAAATCGCTTAGTATATGGTGGTTAATTATGCCATGATAATTCTATTAAAAATTCATTTTTTGAAATGCGATTTAAAACACGATCCATTGATCCGTTCGCGTGGAGCTTAATCTTTTATGAAATGGTACACTATAACCTTCGTACATGCAAAAAATGGTACCTTCTTCCGGATCCGAGCATCTTTGTCGCTTATTGCCTGCACTATTTAGTCGCCGCTTTGTCCGTCCGTCCGTCCGTCCGAATTGATTTCTCCATAACCCTTGGGCCAAATCAAATGAAACTTACCATGTGAACTCCCTATTGACATAATGCCGATGTACTTTTCCCGGTTTTTGGATTTGAGGCCTCGTCATGTGAAAAGGGGACTTAAGGTAAAATTCAGTTTTTCTCTAATTTCTCCTACTCTAATGGTCAGAATTTGATGAAATTTCATATTTGAGTAGCAAATCAGATGCCCTTGACAATAAAGTGCTCTCCATGGCATACATTTATTGTGACAATGCCTTATTCGGGGAGCTTTGTCCGTCTCTGACGGCCCTTGTCTTAAGTCTTTTTGGTCAAACTCAACAAATTTCAAATATATTTCACAGACTGGTGCACCTAACAATATCTTCCCACAACCCAAAGATCGATAAAAGCATTACTCTAATTGATTTTAGTACAACTCACAGGCCTTCAGCGCATTCAGCGCTTTGATTGTCTTAAGTGGGCATACAAGTGTGTACTTTGAAAATCGCCAGAATCGACATGCGAGGTATTGCATTTACACCGACGATTTGCTCCAAGTTTAAACCAAACAATACTATTGGAGACATGCTGTGCAGAAGAGAAATCTTCCCAACCACTTCTATTAACTGGAATGCTATGTTACAGGATCACAGTTTACCAAATATATTCTAATAAGCGATAGTTGAAACTGGACAATTTCATGTTTGCACTGTCATGTGCATTAATTGATGATTTAAAAGTGCCTGTAATAGCAATTGATTGATTCATTTATTTATCAAATTGCATTCAAGTGACATCGTTTCACACCTTTATAGTTCAGAATACTTATAATGTGATAATATAAATAGTTATAAATTGTACATATGTACCTTATTGGATACCAGTACTTCGAAGACACTTGTCCTCCACTTGACTCCTCGTATTCGTGTAACAAAATGTTGTTTTGAAAAATTTCGTTTAAATAGCAAACACAATTTGCAATTTCTGTTGATTATGATGAGAGGGAAACACATCATATTCAAACTTGTCGTGTTGTAATATGTCGCTGGCCGAAGATTTGAAATCCTTTGTTTTGTTATCAGTTTTTAGATATGCTCGTGCATTTCTTAATTAATTTCAAACATCTTCATCACAAATTAGTTTTTGGAATTCTAACTTTTGTGGAAGACAACAAGCTAACCTCAGGATGAGGTAAAATCCATATAACACAAGGGCTAGCTATGAATAACACATGTAAGCAATTTCTAATCAACCAAGGAATCCGCGATTTATATATGTCATTATATGTGCACAAAATTGTCTAAATACATGTATACGGTTATTCGAAAGCCTTTTCACAGAAAGGGAGAGCCTGCTATGGTTCGACACTTGTATTGAAAATGGAATGAAGGTAAAACATGCATGATAAGTTTACTGGTCTTCTGTACCATATTATTCTCAAGTAAAATATCGTGGGGGGCGGAGGTTATAACGCGAAAGAGAAACTTAAGAAGATGATGCTCGGTCTGAAGGCAAAGTTGCAACCACTGTCGACTGTATGCGTCATAAATTAAAAGATCTGGTATACTTGATGAGCGAATTAAAGTAAAATATTGTCCATATATTATCTTTTTCAAGATATTGCTTGATCGCAAATGAATGCACAAACTTACAGACTGTTGGGTCTAAAAATCCTCAATGATAAGCAAATGACAAAGAGATTACCAGTACTTGTTGCATTCTTAAAATGTCCAGAGTCCTATGTACGTTGGTATGGAATCCCAAAGGCCAAGAAAATTATTCAATATTTTACAGACAAGGTTCAGTATTCAATGGTTTGGGACAATTGGAGTTGCAATGAAATATTTTGTAGGACATATTACCCAAGAAAGGTACAATTAACGAAGCATACTATGCCAAGTTGCTAGACAATCTGAAGCAGACCATGTGTTAGAAACGTTGCGGCAAACGCTCAAAATGTGACCGCAACAAGAAATTACATTAGTACATAATTGCCAAAATACAATGGATGCTGTCGAGAAAAATGGGTATCAATTTAGATCACACCCCTTTCTATCCACATGACCTTGCTGCTATCGACTTCTTTCCTAAAATGGATATGAATGGTTGCAAGTTTAAGTCTCATAAAGAAAAGTTATTGATACAGTTTAGGTGTGGTTCTTTGGAAAGTTCTCGGAATTCTTCACTTCTTGACTGATGACACTTGACCACCTTTAACGTTGATTAGTTTGGGTTTAACTCCTTATATTCATATCGTTTGGTCAAAGCGCATAGGCCTGGATGGAAAGTATTTCAAGAGAAAAGATGTCGATCTAAACATAAAAAAGGTTAGATCAGTTATTCATTGACCCATGCTCGTATTCTAGCATTAAGGCGGATTACATAAAATACATATTATTGCATTGTATTATACGTCATATAAACTGACAGTGAAGAAGCCATTTTTAGCGTGGCAAAATTGTTGATATTGGTGTTTTGTATTCAACATATCCACCCAACAAAAAAGAGCTTAAATGCTGTAAGACCAAAATAAGCCTTAATGTCTTTATACCCTCTATAACACCTATTATCAAAAGCGTCCCTTGTCCATGTAAGACTTAAAACCTTCATGCAAAAAGATGCTAACGACGTACTCCAATGTGGACTCATTATCAAAGAATCGGGTGCATGGTTTCTGTCAAAGAGGGAAAATGCTTATCTCTCCTAGAAAATAATCAATTTGGATTTTCTTCAGTACTTAATTTATGAGAATGGGGATTTATTACCATTTATACGGTAATAAGGACCGTTCTTGAAATATATATTTTCAAGTTTATGTCATTTATTTTCTTATTGAATCATGTAGTTTTACTAAAATATGGAAATTCATTTGGAAAAACAATATTAAGTGCAGAAGATTTGCAGAAATGAAAAACATTTACTTCATTTTTGCATATTTGAGATTTTGGCGGCCATTTTAAAAATTAAAAAAAAAAAAAAATGACAGAAAAGCCTATTATAAGCATGGCAACACTCTTTTAGATTTAATATACTCAATTTTCCTAAGAAATGATCTCATTTACATACAGAACATGATAACAAATTATAGGGCAGTGATATTTCGATATTTAGTCAAGTGGTCATTTTGCGGCGGCCATCTTGAAAATCATTTGAAATGTCGAGTATATCCTAAAATGTCGATAGTCAACACTTTGATTTCTATTACAAGGCATCTAATAAACACTTTAATACAAATTCTAGCAATTATTCGCTGTGGAAATGATTTCCAAATGCAAGGTAAATATAAACAAAGGCAATATCCATTTTATTTTTCTCTTGCTTTACATATTCAAGGGGCATAATTCGTGCTAATTTTGGTGTGAAATTATCTTTTACCATTTAACGATGTGAATTGATAAAATCTATAAGCATTTCGGTCATTTGGGCTTAAATTTGGGTTACCGGTATTTTGGATCCCATGAATGTGTATATGGTGATTTATAAACGAGTATTTTTTGTAATTCAAGGGGAGATAATCAATCGTTCCGCATATGCTTATCCAGCACTTATATATCAAACAACAAGTTGCATTTGAAAGGGAATTCATTAAGCTTTACAATGATATAGGTGTCATAAAATCCCGGTAGGGGGGGGGGGGGGACCTAGGGTGTAGCCAGCCCACGGACTAAAATGGGTCTGTCAAGTTTACTGAACTATGAAATATATTCAAAGCTTACACAAACGATTAATATGCATGAAGTTGTGCTAAAAATAGATACAACTCCAGCATGGAATCAAAGTATTCAAAGTACTCTGGATAATCAAAGTACCCAATCAATGTGCTCTACGGATCAAAGTATTCAAGGTATTCAAATGGATAATCAAAGTACCTAATCAAAGTACTCTTCTTCTGGACAGGCCTACATTATTGACAAAATTTGCTTCCCAACAGTACTGTCAGTACTTTGATTTTTCACTATATTTCTCATTAAGTAATAAATGTCACAGGTAGACTTGAAATATATACATGTATGCATGCCTGATTTTAGGTTCCTTTCGTTAATGGCCGCGGCCTTAGCGCAGTTGGTAGCGCATCTGACCCTCATTCGAGAGGTCCCGGGTTCGATACCCGGCCGCGGCCAATACCCTTTCTGACAAAATTGTCACCCACCAATGGGTTTTGAATCGTTAACCTAAGTGGGCGAGCAGCTGGAGGCTCGGTAAGGGTGTTGTGGTAATACTGGTTTGAGAAACAACATGAATCCATGGGTAGGTGCTCCAGCCGCCGCGATATGACCCTGGTAGTTGAAAACGGCGTAAAACCCCAATAAACTCAAACTCCTTTCGTTAATTTTTACAGAGTTTATGCACTTTGGTGATTTTATGCAAAGTCCGGTCAAGATCATTATCTTATAGCTTTTTACGTCACATGAAAGCAACTGTCAAAAATACAAGACGGCAAAATGAATCTTGATGAGAGTACTGCATGTATGTACAGGCTGTTGTTTTAAGGTAGTCTTCCGATAATGAGATTCACGTGTCGTGTGGCGTCGTTAACAGTCGTTACATATCCGAACCTATCCGGGGGGGGTCGTCGTAACAAATGACGTCAACCGAAAATTTCTGACGTCGCGTGAATCTCGTTAGGGTCAGATGATCACCGACTAACCCTTTCACAGACGGAATTTTATTTTAGAGTTTTCTGAATTCAAAGGTGATGCAGACGACAATTTCCGTTGAAAGTAACTTTAAAAGGTTTGGTCTACCTTGGTGAAAAATATTTTGGGCAAAGAAGAAACTGCTTGTCATAAGCAATTCCGTCATTTTCCACAATAGAAAAGCATAGATCTATATATCCTTTGAGGGTGTCATTTTGTGTTAATGGGTTAACTCTTCAAACGCACTTTGATCTAGTGTTATATTCTGTTTTCGCTGCAGGATATCGTCGTTGGTTACATTAAACAATGTCGTACCTACAGCTTAATTTCTTCCCTTTTCCTACTATATTTTAATAATAATCGTACTTGATTAGTTTAGAAAATATCAATTTTATCGAAACCGAACAAAATTGGATGAGTCGAACTCCAGAAATGTCGAGGTATTTTGACGGCCCCTCCGACTTCGACACAACGAGTGTCGACTGTATGTTTTGATGCCAAGATTGGGCAGATATCTGGAAAATGTAGGTGCTGTGTTAAATCTTTATCGGAACGAAAGTATGGTAAAAATGTCTGTGTGTGTGTGTGTGGGGGGGGGGGGGGGGGTGTCGATCAAAGACAATCTGCAAAATCTACAAATATCACACGGTTAAGATATTTTGAAGTTTTGAGATAATTCATTGATTTTGGATGACAGGTTATTTTAAAATGTAAAAATACGACATTATTCTACATAATTACATAAACTGGAGTTTAGGACTTGTACACCAAGCCTGTGCGGAGACATTAAATAAAATGTTCATGTATGTCTCGGGCCTGGGGTAAGCTACGTCATTTGACTCCAAGCATCCACATACCGATATATAATTATAATATAATTGGTCTATGGGTGCGAGGAATCTAATAACGGACCTCTATAATCTTTTATGTTGGATTCTTATATCACATTCAACCACACGACAATAACTCAATTTCATACAAGACTACAACCATAGTAGAGTTATGTCCCTTGCTTTAATATGGCAAAGACTATCTTGTTCAAGTGTATAACTTCAACAGAACTGACTAGTGGTTTCCTTCAATCTCTCATAACGTCACTTTGGTTTTCGACCAATCAGCATGAAGATAGGCCACGTGACTTTAATGACTGGTTCTCCGCTGTCACCATAAACATCAATGAAACTGAAAAGATGATTAATTCACTGAATTAGAGCTAGTTCGTATACAATTTCATACAACGTTTTATATTATGATTCCATATCATTCTCCAGACCCATTGCCAGTGTCAAGAAACCGTCTACATTTTGCCTCGAATAATCCAAAAATTCTATGATATTCTATTTTACCAAATGACCTACACATTGGCACCGATACTAGTGTACAAATGGGCGATATCTATATGACGTACTAAATGGGTCAAAAGTCTAAATAGAGCGTACACGCATAAAATATACCATCTTCGCAAGCCAAGGGTAACATCTACGACGTAACGTCGTTTCTGTATTCACCCTTGGCGTATTTAGTCCGATTTTCTTGGTCTCCTGGAAAGCGTTTCCATTGGTTCCAGCGAGGTCTCGCTGGAACCAATCAGATTGTCGACTGACACATTTGTTATGAGTAACCAATGCATGACAACGGGCGGGAAAAAGCATTGCATTTGCAACTCAAAAACGCGAAGAATTGCGATTTTTCCTGAGAATTTCACTGCAATAGACAGGAATTCCCTATCTTTAATCGACAAATTATAATACTTTCGACAATTCTACCAAAAAAGCAGCTAACTTTTACCTAATCCGCCTGACGTATGACGCGAAAGACAACGCGCGTTAATGACGTCATCAATAATGGACGTAAACAACCAGCAGAACAACCGATAGGCGGCGCTTCGCGATTTAAAAAAAATCGGACTAAATCCGCCAATGGTGAATACAAACGTAGGTGGGTTCAACCTTGGCTAGCGAAGATGAAAATATACGCGTCGACGCATATATTTTCAACTGCTCGCGTAAATTTTATGCGTCGACGCGTAAATATGCGCGCCGACGCATAAAATTTACGCGAGCAGTTGAAAAAAAATATGCGTCGACGCGTAAATTTTACGCGAGCAGGAGTAAAAAATGTGAAACCGAGGCTGGCCAATGGGAGAGGAGGTTAGAAACCTTTCCCTTTAAACCATAAAGTTGATGGATGAAACGAAGGATCTGATTGGTTAATAGATAAAATACGCTTCGACGCGTATATTTACGAGAGCAGTTGACGCATAAATTTTCAATTGCTCGCGTAAATTTTATGCGTCGACGCGTATGTTTCATACGTGCACGCTCTAAATAGACTTTTGACCCAATAGGTACGCCATATATCTATGTGTGCAAGACAGGAGTCATGAATGCAGCAAAACCAGTAAAGGTAGTCCACATCTTGCGACGTCGGAATTTTTCGTGCGTCGTCGTTTAAAGTCGTTTCGAATCCGAACCTATTCTGGCGACGCCGTAAACATTCGAATGTTTGCGACGTCGCCCGAATAATTCCGACGTCCCGTGTCTCCCATTAGAGTGAAGGAGAAATGCAGAAAGCTCAATCACACATGGACATTCTACTATCTCTAAACATCGGTCATGCAATCTTCGCGTGCCAAGGGTAACATCTACGACGTAACGCCGTTTCTGTATTCTCCCTTGGTGTATTTAGTCCGATTTTCTTGGTCTCCTGGGAAGCGTTTTCATTGGTTCCGGTGAGATCTCGCTGGAACCAATTAGATTAATCGATACAACTGTTTGTTATTTGTAAACAATTTATGACAATGGGCGGTAAAAGGCATTGCATTTATAATTTGAAATCGCAAAGATGAGCGATTTTCCTAAGAATTTCCCAGCAATAGACAGCAATTTTCTATTCATATTCGACGAACTATTATATTTGCGACAACTCGACCAAAAATCAGTTATTCTTAACTAGTCCGTATGGCGTAGAACGCAAAAGATAACGTGCGTTAATGACGTCATCAATAATTGACGAATTGGCGTCAAAAGCAATTACAACGCGACGTTTGATTGGTTGCTACTCCATAACAAGCAGCAGGACCGTTTCGCAATTTCAAGAAAATCGGACTAAATCCGCAAAAGAGCGAATACAAACGTAGGTGGGTTCAACCTAGGCTAGCGAAGATGCGGTAATGCAGGTTGAAGTTATATTCATCAGCCTATCGAATTCTAAATCTTATCAAAGAACCAGCGACATACATTATGTAGCTTAGCCTATGTGCCGTCTTTAAAATCAGAATTCTTGTTATACAATTCTCAATACTTATATTTTCCAACCATACTTGTTTCTAATGCATATCAAGTAGAAATACAACATATACTCACGATTTTACAGCAATAGGCTGAAACATTTAATACAAGAGGACCAAGATGGTCCTATATCGCTCACCTTAGAGCACCTGAGACATACTTTTTAACAAACCTTTTAAATCTCCGAGGACTTTGAAAAGGAGTCATATGACAATGGTACACACTTAATTTCAAAGCACAATTTGGGAAAAGATTGTCAAAGATTTTTCCCTATATCTGTATTTAAACCAGAAAATCCACAACATATTGCTGAATTTCCATTGCACATAGACAAATTGAAGCATTAATCTTGGAAAGATGTCATCAGGCTATAATATTTAGAAACCATAGAAAGTTTGGAAATTCTAAGACAATTTTAAACCTGTTCCCGCTTTTTCAAATCTAGTATACCTCATGGTAGAGCTTATTTTCAAAGCGAAATGATAACTTGAACTAATCTGTTGAACAAAACAATATGACACACACAACTTATATGCACTTTTTTCTGTACAAAATGCAAGAGCCTAAAGCATAGGAATAATTCTAAAAGTTCTTAAACGAGGCAAAAAAATTATCTTCAGGCCTTAACAAGTTGAAAAGATTGTCAAACATTGCCCTCTATCATTTATATGGAACCCACAACATAGGGGAAATATTCATTGAACAGTAAGGATTTGGTTATGGTTAAACCTTTTCCATACAACATAACATAAGAGCAGGCATAATTAAAAGCTGCTGTAGATGATAAAACAGGTGTTGATAAAGACTGCATTCTTCATGTATAAAAATGCAGAGAAAATGATGAGGCAAAATGAGACAACACAGGCTATCAAGTTATCAACATTTTCTTCTTTTACCATATCATTTACAAGCCTTTTCTGTCGGTGAGGCAAACCTGTGTATGGTAGAGAAAGGGCATAATGCTTTCCCATACAGAAAGGTAAAGAAAGGAAATAGACTGTCGCAATTTGAAAGTTCAGAATACAAAATTGACAGCGGTACAAATAGGATTCGTTTACAATAAACTAGCATATAAAATATTGAATAAAATAAAATATTGAGGTAAAAGGAGAATCAGCACTTTCTTCATTTGACTCATTAATTTCCAAAGCCTTTTCTAATAGGGACTTCAAAACAAGGTCTTTCCAGGAAAGGGTTAAAGTATTTAGTTGATCCCTAAACAAACACAAGTGGATTAGGTGCCTCAGGGATACAGGTAAAAGAGGGTAATGGCTTTCAGAATCATAAAATATCTTTTTAATATTTTAACACCCTATGTTGAGGGTATTCATTTGAATTCTTAAATCAAGACTATTCAAATGAGTACCCATAACAAAGCGTTCAGATTTTAAACATCAAATATAGAATGATTTACCTCCTTTTATCTGTAGCTCCATATGCATTCTTTATCAGATATTATGATCTGCATAATCTGATAATAGGGATATGATATCGCCGGTGGGGAGTCAAAACCTCGTAACTCCAGCTTATTCAAGCTGTAGTTACGAGGATTTGACTCCCCACCAACGATATGTGATAAAATCTACCTGGTCAAAACAATTCCTCACTTGAAAATTCCAGAACCCATAACATAGGGCTTCTTTCCTTGCAATGTGATGATTTTTAGTATTCTGTTAGAGGTCTATGAGATGTAAAGTCATGCAAAATTTCAAGACTCTAGGCCAAATAGTCCTTGAGAAAACTGTGTTTCAGTGTGAAACCTTAAACCCCACAACATAGGGCCAATTTTTCTATAAGCACAATTATTTGAAGTATTTTGGTAGAGGGCATTGAGACAATACTACATACAAAATTTCAAGGCTCTAGACCTTATAGTTTGGGAGGAGAAGATTTTTTAGTAATTGTGGACAGACAGACGGACGGACAGACGGACAGACGGACGGTGAGCGATCACAATAGCTCACCCTCAGCACTTCGTGCTAAGGTGAGCTAAAAATATCTACTGGATGTTTAATGAATAATCTTTAGCTATATGCCTATTGTATTTGTAAACATTTATCTACATTACGAATAAATGTGCGATTCCTATGCAGAAATAGAATAAATAAAGTTGATGAGAACATTGAAAATGCATGTCCATTTTTTTTAAACCGAGCCCCGGTCTTCATATGACCATCAAGCCTATAGAGCTAGGTAAGTGAGAAGTAATTTAACTAAATTCATTTAACCCAGTTTTAACTGGTCATGAATATTATTAGGCTACCGGACTTTATTAAAGCTGTCCAGGCCCCGGTTTCTCGAAAATACTTAATTACGTTCTCATGCTCAAATCTGAGCACCGTGCTCAAATCGCACGAAATCCACGTGAACTTCAATCGAATACCCTTCAACGTTGGAGAGTATTCCTTTGAAGTTGAGCATGTTCTCATGAGTATATACTTAAGTTTTTCGAGAAACCGGGGCCAGATTCTGAGAACGTTTTTAAAATCCTTACTTCTTCCTCAACATTTCAATATGTCCCGAGTTGGGATGTTCTAGATCATATTTTCTCCAAGCAGAGAACGTTGACAAGTAACCCACATAATCGTCTATAGTCAGTGTTCTCCTGATCGCCAGGTCCGGAGATTCGAACCTCTGCCAGCCAGGGAAAGGTAACTCATACCCTTTGTAGTGCTGCTCAACTTCCATACGTTTTTCATCCCAATAACTACCAAGGAGATCATTGTAAAACTGAAAATAGAAAAGTCGTATGACTATTTCCATCGGCCAATCCCGTTTGATTCATATGCAGTAGATATATCTACTAATGCATATATGAATTTTGAGAAATTCTATTGAGAAATACATATAGTTTGATACTAGGCCTAACGCGTGCTAAATTCATATAAAAATGAGACTACACTGATGGCGTTTCTAGTAACCATGTCAGTGAAGGTAGCTTTAACTAGCATTAATTAGTGTGGTTGTAATCTGATAAAAAACTTGTTACAAATCTAAACCATTGTCTCGCATTTTTCGGTCTCTAATTGCAAAGTGAAGACAATAGGTTTAAGCCAACAGAGATGGTAGAAATCGAGTTAAAGTGTCCGCTGATTGGCAAAATCAAACTTTTGTGTCCAAAAAAAAAAAAAAAAAAAAAAAAAAAAAAAAAAAAAAAAAAGAAAAAAGAAAAAGAAGAAGAAGAAAAAAAAAAAACTTTTCTAAGGACCAAACATTATAAAGTTTCTACAATTATCAAACATTAGAAGTATTTTTATTTCGTCTTTTAAATTGGATATTTTGGTCTTTTCCGATCTTTACCGAAGAAAAAACGCTAAACTTCCTATTTGAAGTTATTACGTCATACCGGCCACTGAATGACGTCATGGCGGGAAAAATGGGCAGTCATGGGTCAATTCCCGGAAATCCTGAGATTTCTGACAAAATTAAATGTCCGACTTTCCTGTCATATAGTGACTTCCCCAGTCCATACTCAAAACACGGTATTCATCCTTAGTAAATGTTAGAAAAAATGTTAAAATAGTCAAAGAATATGTCGCTAGTGAGTGAAGGAATGTGCCAAAGAACTATTTAAGTTTGTTTGTATTACTCTGACGATCGGGAAATGGATAAAAACTGAGACTTAGCTTTATGACAGAAAAGTGGCACACTTTATTTTTGTCAGAAACCTCATGCTCTAGAATGGGGCGGAGTCAAGCCATTGTATGACGTCAATCCGTGGCGATTTTACGGAAATTGCCGATCTTTATTTTCTCGAAAAATTCAAGTAACGACGTAAAGAAAAGCAAACAAAACTTTTAAAACAAACCGAGTTTGGTGGATCTTTTTATGAAACACGTTAATTTAATGATGTTCTTCCAATATGCGGTGAAATCAACTGCCTCGCTTGGTAGCCTTAAAGTTATTGAAGAAAAGTGCTACTATCTTAGTACAGTACTTTATTGGTCAAGGAAAAAACAAACGAGAATGTTAATCAAAAGAGAATATGCTAAGTACATGTAGAGCTAATATCGGTGATGAAATTAAGGCACTTTGTCGTAATTAGAAAGAGCTGGAGATCTAGGCTATATGTATGGCCCATAAAAACAGATCGATGATAGATCTATTAATCTTTTCAAACACCTCATGTTATACATTATACAGTGCTCTTAGTAATGAAGCGCTAAGCACATTGTAAGATGTGCGGTTGACTATCGAAACATACCTGCCACATGACGTCATTTCCGAGAGTGTTCTCCAGTTTATTCACACCATATCCTAAAGCTACAAATACACCTCCTGGTTTCAGCACTCTGGTCACCTCCCTGTAGAATCTATCTTGATCAAGCCAGTGTAACGCTTGTGAGATTGTTACTAAGTCAGTTGAATTGTTGTCCAGAAAGCTAAGGTCTTCTCCCGAACTCACAACGAAACGTAAACGTTCATTACAAGTATTCTCCGCAGACGAGATCTGTTCCTTACTGACGTCACATCCGATAACGTCGTGGAAGTATTTACACAGTGGCCGTGTACTCTGACCATTTCCACAGCCTACATCCACGGCCAGACCAAAGTTACACGATTCACCAACACCTTCTTTGTAATAATTCACAATTTTCTGGAAAACGCCATCTGGGTAGGTTGGTCGGAATCTAGCATATAGCTGCGCATGCTCCTTTCCCTCGAAAAGTCTTTTTGCCATGCCTACAGGTAAACCACTATTAAAGTTTTGAACTTGGCTGAAGTAAAGGCAACCGACCCAAGTTATCCCATGTAGTTTAATACCGGTGCATGACTTCGTTTGTTTAAACACACATCGAATGGGATGAAATGTATTGAAGATATACCTCATACCTGTTTTGTCCTAGTTTTGATTTTAATTCGGCAATAGATTGCGTCTGACCCCGATATATACTGGATGTTGACGTGACAGTTCGTCAGTGATATAACATTGAGCACTGATAACAACTCAAATGCTTCACTCATTTGCATTCGACTTTGGGTTCCTATTTTTGTCCAGTGCTAGATGCAGGGTGGTAGAAGAAACTGAAATGTATGAAAGTAGCCTAAAATATTATATGGATCCCTTTCTCAAACGCAATTTAACTTCAGACTAGGCAAATCAATTCGAAATATCATGCTGACGACACAGGGGATATTCATAGAGGATTTAAGTAAATTTTGTATAATAGGCCTACAATATAGCACACAATATCGAGACAGAACGCTGGTTTTCAGAACACTCTCCTTAGCTTGAATATTTCTCATAGCTTTTCCTACGTCAGTATCAAAACAGAGGACTAGACCTACACCATCCAGATCTACTAGCCTATAATTGTTTTAACCCATTACCAAACCGCAAATTTTTAGGGTGATCCTCTTCAAAAACTGCCACAAATGACAAAATGGATGTTATTAAAGATAGGATTTGTGTAAAATATGGCAGAAAAAATATTGAGACAAAAGGAGAAACTGCTGGTTATCAGCAGTTTCTTCTTTTGTTTCAATGTTTTCCCAAGGACGTCAAAACCAGGTCTTGTTTGGGAAAGGGTTAAATATTCTTTCATTTACAATGTCAAATTCAAGAAATGGCATGTAGGCTCTTGATGTGTTCTGCAATTTCATCGGTGAATAAATACTCAAGAAGTTCTGGCTCAATTACATTTGGAATTAGCCTGAAGTTCCTTTGGTTCGATAAAGAGAAATTGAATGAATTTCATGGAATCAAAAACTTATCGACGGTCTTACGATTATTTTCGCGTAATTACTTGTAACAAGCGTGATTGGCCCAATCTGATTTCTCGTGCAATCAGATGTCTTCTTACACTGTTTACACAAAAACGTGGTCGTAAGATCGTTGATAGTAAGGACTCAAGAACACTAAAATATATCTAGATCAAATTGAAGAAACAATTTTGGTCATCCTTAATAAGTCGGAGTTCTCATTTCACCCAACATCGAAATAGTCATAAAATGTTTTATGTTAACTTGTATTTGGTCAGAATTTTGATCTTCTGTTGATAATTAATTAGGCCTATGCCAAAATATGAAGCCCTATATGGATGTCTTTAAAGTTTGCAGTGCGATACGTATAGAGTTCCCACTGAGTTTTAAATGGGGGTGAATTTTACAGCATAGAGCACAGAAGGCTGCTTGCCAAAATTGGGGGTACAAGATTCTTTTTTTTTTAACCCTGCATGACATTGGCACAAGCATATATGATGATCTACTAGGCCTACTTCGTTTTCTAGATACTACGAATCCTTGCTGGATAGTCTCTGGTTTACCGGGTCCAAATTCCATCCTTTTCTATTAGATCATGTGCTCTGGCTTTGATGCTAACTAAATGTTTACTTTTGTTCAGATTTAAAGATTTAAAGTATCAAAAATGTCTCAAGTAAAACAGCAACCTGTTCTGAGTGTGAGGTAGACCTACCCTGTCCCCCATCATATAACAAAGCCGAAAATTAACAAAACATTGTTTTCGCAAGAGGGTGGGTAAACCCACAGGTGACCAGCACGTGCTAGAATTGTCAAAAAATGGGTTTAAACAAAAATTTCAGTTTTGTTTAAACCCATTTTTGTCAATTCTAGCACGTGCTGGCCACCTGTGGGTAAACCAAAAGTGTGCCTCCAAACTTACTACATTGCAATGAAGTGATATCTAATCATGAACTGTCAAAACAGTTGGAACTGTCAGAACTTTGACCACGTATGTCAAACACACAAAAATCCAGTCTATTTTCAATGAAGTGATTTTAAGGTTCCTCTTTTGTCTTTTCATTCCGTAAATTCTTTTGAATACATTATTTTCTTATGTATTGTTTACAAATATTATACAAAATGATAAATATATGATAGATCTAGGAATGTAAGGAACAAAATGGTCAAAATAAAGGTACGAAATGACCAAAATTGTATTATGGTACGAAATGGTTATGGTACGAAACGACCGCTATACTTCATTGAGGGGAACCAGCTAGATAATACAAACCGGAAGTAAACGTAGACCAAAACAAATAGAAATTAGGTAAATATTTCAGAATAATCCTGTCAACGGTAAGAATCGACATGTTTTAATTTTGGGTGCTCATTAATTTTCGAATTCTAATCTTTAGCATTCCCATTATTTTCTTCTTTATTCTACATTGCGTGAATGTTAAGGAGGAATGCTCCAGTTTCCTAATTTTTTTCCCAATAATAGAATTTATTCATATTTTGTATGTTGAAATCACAGGGAATTTTAGCGATTTTTATGTAGACTCTTTCTATTAAAGACCACAGGGAATTTTAGCGATTTTTTTTATGTAGACTTTCTATTAATGACAAGGGGACCAAGTTTTCATGTATAGAAAATAGTACCCATTCTCGCAAAACACCTGTTACAACACCAATTTTGAAGATAATTACACGGGATCTTCTTTAATAGCGAGGTCAGAGCTATTTTTAGAACGCCGTTTTATATCTGTCAACGGCAAAAAATGCACATGTAAAATCACCTTTAAATATACATAATGTACAAAAATATCCATGTTTGATTATTCCCATAACAAGACAAAGGTCTAAACTTTATGAAAATTAATCAGTTTAAGCCATGTTATATGTATTACACGAAATAAACATTAACTGTTTACATGTTGTCGATGTGTTCTATCGCTTAATGGCATCCCGGCTTTGGCTATTTTTAGAAATAGTGGTTTGCTATAAATCGTCATTTCTCCGTTACTATCCAATCAAATCCGTTAAAAATTGGTATACCCAAAGCTGAGAGGCACCTTAAAGGGTATACATCATAAATTTAAGGAAAATAATAAGTTTTATGAAATTATTACAGTGTTTATTTTTAATTTTGGGGGAAGGCGGTCAGGGCCCATAGGTGGGGGAAAATTTGCGTATGAACGCCCAAAAAGGGGAAATTTCATTACATGCTTATACTCTCAAATACAGTGTTATAAATGCATTTAACTTGCTTGTATATCATAATGGGACATTCAAACAACCATTAGAACTGTTAGAGATGCCTAGAATCTAACTATGATTTGGATTTTTCTTTGCAAGAAAAAAATCTAGTTCCAGGAGGGGAAAATTTCTTTGAAATGGGGGAAAAAAGTATATTCCTCAGAGAGGGGAAAGGGGCCAAATAACGACCGTTTTTTTAAGAAAAAAAATCACTGTATTAAGTGTCAAACAAGGCGCTTTTTCGGAATGATCTAGCGTGATAACCTTTTAACATTTCAAAAAAGTTCAAACTGCATAATAAAAAACAACATTCCCTCTAAAATGTACGCGCAAATATTTTACGATCATCAAATGCGCAATGTCTCCCATTTCCCTTCAAAGTACCCCACTGTCTGTTTTTTCGCGCGAAATAAGTGGGTGCCTAGAGTAGCCGTTCTTGACGCCCCTGCTTTACTATGCGGATAAGGATAAAATCCGAAGCGAATCAAATTCTACTTTCGTTTCGTTTCGATCGCTCTTTTCACCGCGCTTTACAGAATAGATCTCTAATTACTGAAGTTTACAGGATTATTAGGTAAGAATATAGCATGTATGCACCTTTCTTATAATCTTACTTTAGTGTTTTTAAAGATAATATATGACAGAATGGTTGCTTTTGGTTATTTTTTTGTAAAACAAATTCCGTTTGTTGTGCGATTGAAGTCTATCATTTTGTCAATTTTTGGAATCGATTTGCCATGGTCGTGAATGATTGGACTTTAACAAGTGCATAACGATTTTAAGGAATGGAATTTTGGTGAAAAATAATGAAGTAGCTCAAGTCCTTGCTGGTCACGACCGGAAACTCACTGATATTATTTGGGGGGGGGGGGGGGGACAAATTTGGTCTCATTACGACGTTAGTCTAGAGCAGCCTTGGCTTGATTAACCAGTCCGAGTCACTTTTATTCATATTGACTATTGTCAACTGTTTGCTGTCTGGAATTTTGGTTTAACCCATTACCAAACAATTTGTTTTATATTAGAGTAGAGGAGGGTAATCCCGACACTTTAAGGGTAAAATCAATATATTTCTTTGTCTACATATATGAGGCCATATTTCGAGTCGGGCTTACACGAACTAACCTTTATGCAACAAATTTGTGTATTCTACGGCGTCTTCTGGCCATAAACAATGATGGTACAATGGAATCTTTACCACATATGAAGCATCTTAAACCCGACACATTTCTGTCAAACCCGTCACCAAACATATTATTGAAGCAAAATGAGCTATGTGATGCAATGTCATGGAGAAGTTAGGATTGAAAGGGGAAGAAAACCATACTTTCTTTTATCAGACATATACTGCAAACCTTTCTCTCAATTAGAAATTGGGTTATAGACGGAATATAATTTTGCTCATAATTCACACTCTGAGAGTTCGGTCAAATCGGACACCTGAAAAAAGATTGCGAACATATGTGAAAAAAATATGCAAATCTATATGTAAAGGAGTCGCCATCAGCTCAAATAAGCTGGTTTTACACATTTCTGTAACGCACCGTAGGTATAGTATAGAATTAGTAAGCGAGAGTGGGAAATTTCCTCTTATTTTCACTTATGGTGTCGGAGTTAAACTCTCTGGCCAAAAAAGACTGTCAACCCCAACACCATGATCTATGAATGAATAATGCTCTGATACTGTTTTTAGACAGCTAGGATAATAGAGAATTGTCTAAATGTTCATCTTATACAAAAATCTATCGAGGAAGATAACTTGTACATGAATTTATTTTTACTTTTTCAGGACACCCCTCTTACAGAAATCTATAAGACTGCATTTTTGAAAATTTCGCAAACAGGGTGGTCTATCTTTAACCTCGATTTTTTAAGAAAGCAAGCCTTTACATTTCAATGATCATTATATAACTTTGGAAAAATGTATGACGTAATATTTAAAACAGAAAGTTGTTGCTTTTGACAAAAGATAATGCAATACAAATGACCTTTTTTTCAAAAGTGTCGGAATTGGGCGCATGTCGGGATTACCCTCCTCTACTCTACTGCTCCAATTTGTAAGATTTTGCAGACGACAATTACAAGTGAATAAAGTTTTACATTTAGGCTATTTGGTCTTTGGGGAAGAAAACATTGTGAGAAATGAAGAAGTTGCTTGTAACAAGCAATTCTTCATTTCCCACAATGTTTTCTCCCAAAATAGATTGGAAAATGTAAAAGGTCATCAACTTGAAATTGTCCTCAGCAACATCTTTGAATTTAGACACATTTAAAATTTTGCCGTTTGGTAAGGGGTTAAGGGTAAAGGTCAAGGTCACATTGACCAATTAGCATTATTAATGTCTGTATGATTAGAGCTAGGCTTAAGGTAACCGACCCCTCAAACGCACCAAAGAGCCAGAGGCGAAATTTGAAAAGTGCAAATAATTCCTAAACTGGATTACATTTTCATTCCAAATACAAACATAAGCATTTTGCACGGTTTAGAATTTTGAATTAATGCATACCTATGAAAATATTTGACAAAAATGTTAAAAATTACCTCCCTTGCATATGAATATAGAGTAAAATGATATTTGTAAATTATTTTCTTCTTGAAGCACAATCTTGAAATCCGGCACGGTGAATCAACTTATGTGAAGCGCATTTACAAGTGTGTGGAATTTTATGCATTTCGTATGGCTAGAAAGTGTAGAATTTTTTAGGGTCTGTAAACCTTAATTACCATGGAAATATGCTGTCATGGTATTGTTTTTTTTTAAATATTGTTGGATGCAGTTTTCAGATTATGTTATGTCATTTTCCGGACTTGGATAATATTTATCACTGTTTTGTTGTCAAAGATCATGGTCAAAGTGGTCATTTAAACGGAAATTTGTTGGCTTTAGCATGTGTATTTTAAACAAATGGTATATTGTTGTATAAGAAACTGCACAGTGTCTATATCAAAGTGAATTTTAGCTTTTTACATGATATAATGCAAATGAAATGAAAGGTTACAAAAATTGACAGAAAAAAAATCGAAACCCCGATTTTTAAAAAAATCACAAAAAATCATGTTTTTATTAAAATTTAAAAACCTTTGCCTTTTTGAACTCAGCAATGCAAGCCTTTTAAGAAAATGTATGCATATCAGGTAAAAAATTAAAAAATTGAAATAGCTTTGACCTCGCTATCTTTAATAAGCTCCTTACATATTTATTTAGCAAAAAATCCGGTGGTCTGTACAGCTAACAATCAGAGTTTTTCGTGACAGAGGCCGTTTCTCGACAAAAGGTTCGAAATTGCCATGTACGACACAAGCGTGATGTCAGCGCGTTCGGTTGTAACTCTGGTCACAATGTTCCATTTGACTTTCGAACGAAACAGAACGGTTCATTATTCAATTTCACCATAATTGTCCCAAGCAATGCTTTAATTCTCATTTTTTCAAGCTTAGTTTAGCATAACTTACTGTCGATGATTTTTTTTTAGTTTTCACAATAAAAAGAATTACTTGAGTGAGTGTGCTCAACAGCGAGATGAACTCGCCCTCCATCAGTCATACGTTCATTATTACTCGAGTAATTCTTTTTCTTGTTAAAAAATAAAATTTGTGTTCAATAAGCGTAAAAAGATACGAATTAAAGCATTGCTTTGGACAATTTTGTTGAAAGTTGAAACTGAATCGTTCTGTTTCGTTCGAAAGTCAAGGGGAACATTGTGATAAAAACACTCACCAGAGTATCCCAAGCGAACGCGCCTAACATTGCCGAAATCTAAAATCCATTGAGTCGGCAAAACATTCAACAAATTAAAGCTGAATTCTTTGTGATATTATTCAACAAGGAAGGTTGGTGAAAGATTTTAATTTATTTTATCGTTTTAATGCATGTTTTGGCCACGATCATGCACAAACTAGCAGATTTAGTCCTACAAGCGGGGGTCACACGGACATGTCGTACATGGCAATTTCGAACCTTTTGTCGAGAAACGGCCTCTGTCACGAAAAACACTGATCGTTACCTGTACAGACCACCGGATTTTTTGCTAAATAAATATGTAAGGAGCTTATTAAAGAAGATCTCGTGTAATTATCATCAAAATTGGCGTCGTAACGGGTGTTTTGCGAGAATGGGTACTATTTTCTATACATGAAAACTTGGTCCCCTTGTCTTTAATAGAAAGAGTCTACATAAAAATCGCTAAAATTCCCTGTGGTTGAAATTACATGTTATTACCAATTGAAAAATAAAATAAAAATGGATGGTTAGCGATCTTGTTTCAATGTTATAGGCATTCGTACCACATACCCCTACTGCGAAAAAAGGCACAATTTCTTGCACCTGTCCAAGGTCAGTAAAATGCTAATAAAATGATGTATATGCATCGTTTAGTCCCGAAAACAGATTTAAAGGAACGTTTTACATTCAATAAGAACAGAAAACCTAAAATATGTGCTATTATAAATGCGTAAATGTATAAAACAGCATGCTCACGTGTTCGGTTAGATCAACGAAGCTGGATTGTTTTATGTCAAAATTTGCATATTTTTGGAAATATTTCAAGTTCTACATAATAGAATTTGATAAAACTCCCTCATTGCATTAAGCAACATGTCCTGGTAATAATTCAAAAAGAAAATGTATAGGTCATCACACTTCTTAGTGAATTACAGCAATTTTTATCAGCTCCACATGAATAAAATGACGCAAAACAGTGGTAACTGCATACACACTTACAACTTTTTGCAGAAATAGATGAGACACTACCATGTTCAACCCCAACATCAACTTCATTCTTGTCTGATTCAATAACTGGCTCACCATTATTAACATCCTCCCCTCATGTACGGAAACGTTTGCCTACACAGAAAAAGAAAATGCGCATCATACTTATAAACTTTCAAAGTATCAGATCTAAGAGAGAAACTTTTTGGGCTCTTCTAGAGCAAGTCGACCCTGATATAGTTTTAGCAAGTGAGACATGGCTTAACACCTCCATCGCAGAAAGGGAAGTACTACCAGATAATTATAGATTTGTTACCAGAAGGGACAGGAAAAATAGTACGTATGGCGGTTTAGCCATAATAGCCAAGAGTGACATTGAAAGCACTGAAATCCTCAACTCTAACAACACTGAGTTAGTGGCAGCCTCATTCAGCACAACAGCCCTGAGAAAACCTATCATAGTTGGATGCCTATATAGACCACCTGACAACAACAACGACTATACATCAGAATTATGTGATGAAATAAGGGCTCTCCACAGTAAGTACAAAGATCATGTCATTTGGTTAGGTGGAGATGCTAACCTGCCCGATGTGGATTGGTCATCAGACAGCATCAGCAGTCACCATTATAACATACCTGTAAGCCAAAACTTTATAGACACTTTTAACGATATTGGCACCGAACAAATAGTGAACTTTCCCACTCGTAACGAGAACACATTGGATATATTTTGTTCAAACCGGCCTAGTTTAGTGGATAGATGTTCCCCTATGCCTGGTATCAGCGACCACGACACAGTTGTGATAGACACAAATATCATTCCGAGACGACAGAAACCCGTTAAGCGTAGTATACTGCTGTGGAAGAATGCCAACTTACCAGCCATGAAAGAAGAACTTCATTCATTTACTACTTCCTTCATAAAACAGTACACACCAACTACACCTGTAGAAGACCTTTGGAATATCTTCAAACAACAGTGTTTAAAGACTATTAAAACCCATGTTCCATCAAAAATAATTTCGTCAAGGTTTAGCCAGCCCTGGTGCAACAGGTCCATCAAAAGATTGGCCAGGAAGAAAAAGAGAGCATATAGAAGAGCACGACAAACAAAATCCCAAAAAGACTGGTCCACATACCAACTCCTACAGAAAGAAAATCAAAAAGAGTGCCGCAAATCCAGAAACAACTATGTTAGGAATATGATTAGCCAGTCAGGACCAAATAACAAAAGACTATACTCTTATGTGAAAAGCATGAAAAGCGATAGCTCTGGGGTAGCTCCTTTGAAAAAGGATGGAATCAACCACTCGGATCCAAGTACCTAAGCAGAGATACTCAATGAACAATTTTCATCAGTGTTTACAAGGGAAAGTAAAGGTCCAACACCTAACCTAGGAAAAGAGCTTCCCAATGAACTACCACCACTTATGATCAACCCGGACGGAGTTAAAAAGCTTTTGGAAGGACTCAATCCGCACAAAGCGACTGGCCCTGATGAAATCTCATCGAAGTTTTTGAAAGAAATGGCGGCTGCAGTCTCGCATTCATTGACTCTCATATTCCAGGCTTCCCACGACCAAAGCCAAGTCCCATCTGATTGGAAGAAAGCACATGTGACACCTCTATTCAAGAAAGGCGACAAGAGTCTACCATCAAACTACCGCCCAGTATCCCTTACTTCAATCAGCTGCAAAGTCATGGAGCATATAGTCCACAGCCATGTCATGAAATTCTTAGACCAACACAACCTTCTATCTGATCAACAACATGGATTTAGGAAAAGAAGATCATGTGAGACCCAACTGATCAGCACACTACAAGACCTAGCTTTCGGACTTAACAACAAAGAGCAAATTGACGGCATTTTACTAGACTTTTCGAAGGCGTTCGACAAAGTACCCCACAGACGTCTCGCAACAAAACTTCACCACTACGGCATCAGGGGCAACACTCTCCTATGGATTAGCAGCTTTTTAGAAAACAGGCAACAACAAGTCATACTAGATGGGAAGAAGTCATCACCAGCTCCAGTAACATCAGGAGTCCCTCAAGGAACAGTTCTAGGCCCCCTTCTTTTTTTGATATACATAAATGACCTTCCAGAACGAGTGAAATCTACCGCACGACTATTCGCTGACGACTGTCTCCTTTATAGAACGATTAAATCTGAAAATGATGTAAAGACCCTCCAGGACGACTTAAACCAACTTCAAGCATGGGAAGACGACTGGCTCATGTCCTTTAATCCTGATAAATGTGAGACCATACACATCACCAACAAACGAAAAATCCGCAAGAACGTTTACTTCATCCATGGCCAAGGACTTCAAGAAACAACAAAAGCAAAATATCTCGGGGTAACCATCGACAGCTCACTTTCCTGGAATCACCATATTGATAGCGTTGCCAAGAAAGCCAATTCAACAACAGCCTTTCTTAAAAGGAATCTTTCGCACTGCCCAAAAGACATCAAAGAGACAAGTTATAAATCCCTTGTAAGACCCCAGCTGGAATACGCGGCCACAGTCTGGGACCCACACACCCAAAATAACATCACGAAGCTGGAGAAGGTGCAGAGAAGAGCAGCACGTTACTGCATGGGGGATTACCAGCAGACCAGCAGCGTAACTGAGATGCTGAAACACCTTGGCTGGGACTCGCTCCAGACACGTAGACAACAATATAAAGCCGCCATGATGTACCGAATCATAAACAACCTGGTTGACATCAACACCAACTCCATCCTCATACCAACCGGTGTACAAACCAGAGGCCACACGAATAGATTTCTCGTCCCATTTACCAGCATCAATATATACCGCTACTCCTTCTTTCCATCCGGGATTCGACTTTGGAACGGCCTTCCTGAACATATAGTAACAGCACCATCCCTAGACGCATTCAAGGCCAGGATGGGGGCTGCGAGCGGGTAACTCTGGAGCGGAATGTTTTTATCCTGTTTTTAACCTTTTGTTGTTCCCTTTGCACATGTGTAAATAGTCACAGTTGTACGACGATGCTCCAGAGGGGCCCAGTACACTATCAGGAAGAAGAAGAAGAAGAAGAAGAAGAAGAACTGTCTTGCTCTAAATAATCGATTTCTATCTTGAGGAAATCAGTTTCGCATAATAAATACACTTTTACCGTCGAAAATGGTAAATTGTAATGATGTGTTATATTATTGAAAATATGGTAGCGAAACATATTGGTACGAAACATTTAATTTACTACAGTAATGACCGAGTGTTCCGAAAAACTGGAGCATTCCCCCTTAAACCTGCTTTAAAAATTAAGCACTTTTGCTCGTTCACTAACCCTGAATGAAAGCCACTTTCAACTGATTTTCACCTAACCATGAACACCTGGCTTTTCTTTTGGAAGGACTTGGGAACTTTCTCCAACCTTACAAAGTCGATAACTCAGGGTTAGTGAAAGCGAAGTCGAGCAACGCTTTCACTAACCCTGAGTTATTGACTGTAAGGTTGGAGAAAGTTCCCGGGTCCTTCCAAGAGAAAAGCCAGGTGTTCATGGTTAGGTGCTCTAGCCCCTGAAATATGACTAAATCAGTTGAAAGTGGCTATCATTCAAAATGAAATATTTCGGTTTGGGAAAGGGCAGAAAGGGTTAATTTTTTCACTGCCTTAACCCTTCCCAAACAACCCCTGGCTTTGGCGTCCTTAGGAGAAATACAGTGTTTCCACTCAGATTTTTATATATATGGGTTTTGCACGCACTGTCATTGAAAAATGGGGATAGAAAGTATTTGCTTTGTTACCACATTTCAACGCTAGCCGAAACGATACCAAAATAAAAATTTGATAAAAAAATAATAATGGGAATACAGACAAAAAAAAACAACAACAAACAGTTTAGACAGTTATACTTGTATCTCATTTGTATTTACCAAGTGTTTCTTTTGAAAACCCGATATTTTGAAAACATGATCAGAAAATAGGGGTAAAAACAAATAAAATAATGAAATATGTGTAATATGCGATGTACGCTTATTTATAGTGTTTTGTGGTATTATTGGAATATTCCGATATACTTCCCCGATGATATGTATCGTAGCACGATTTGGAAATATCAGTTTCTCGGTAATATTCAGTAGTTCCTGAAAATTATTTCTAAATACACAAAAAATTGCATTTTTGTTTTGTTTCTTCTGTATAAATGACAGACAGGGCTCGCTCTGGCGATCGCCACTTCAAAAGCCATCTAGGCGAGTAAGGCGACAATTTTTAAAAAAGTGGGTCAAAAAATCAAATGCGGCTCAGACTTGACTCCATCTTTTATCGTAGGTTAAATCAATCGCCGATTAACATTACTGTCAACACTTACTTTTTATTTAACTTGAAAGATAGATTGGCTCTCTAAGTGTTCGAGTAAGCACACCAGTTTAATATGTACAAATAAATGTAACAGAATTCCTTTTTGTAATTGCGAGGCAGCATGACAGAAATAGACAACATGTCGGTGTTAAAACTATCTAACGTCAGTGTATTTACTTGGTAGATAGCGTTTTGTTTTCATTGCTTCATCGCATTTTCCCGCGCTTTCTGGCACACGCGACTTTTGTTAACAAAATATAGTAAAACGTAACCTTATTTGGGTGCTGAAAAATCACATGATTATATTCAGAAACGTCATCAATTGACTGTGCTTGCGTCATTTTTGATCTCGCTCAAATCATCACACGCATATGAGTAACACAGATTTACTCTAGTTTCCTTGTTCAGTTTCACTTTCAGGATTGTTTGATAGGGCCTATAGATCTAGATCTATTAATAACTGGCACTTGAAGATGAAATTTTTGTGCATGAAATCACGTATGGGACCGTAATTTTGTATGTTATTTTTTCAAATATGCGTGTTTCATGCACAATTTGGTGCGAATGGAAACTCTAAAATAGTTTCGAAAAACTTTGAGATAAAAGAAGAAATTGCTCCTTCTACCTCTACATTTTCTCCTGGAATTTTGTATGAAAATCGTTCCTTTATCAACATTCATTGTGTCACATTTCAAATTGGACTATCCTAGAATTTGCTTTTTGGGGAAGGATTAATGTAAACCACTTTTGATATAACAATGTCATAAAATTTCATGGTTATTTTCTCATCGCAGCACTAGCACATAAGTATGGGTAAGCACAAGAAACATGGCTACCATCACAAATCATCATCCAGTTCGAGCAGCTCCAGCAGTTCCGACGACGATCATGAGTATAAACATCTCCCGAAGGAAGAGAGGAAGCGGATGAAGAAACTTAGAAAACAAATGAAGAAGGTAAAACATTGTTCTGTACATGTAGGACAAATTGTTTCACCCATTCCCAAACAGTGATGCCTTTGAGGCTCCTTAAGAACAAGGCTTAGAAAACATTGTGGAAAATGAAGAAATTGCTTTTGACAAGCAATTTCTTCCATTCCCACCATATTTTCTACCAGGAAAGACCAAAGATGTCAAATTTCAATCATTTGGAAAATCAATGTTGTCTGCAATATCTTTGAATTTGGAGCAACATAAGATTGTGCTTTTTGGTAATGGGTTAAGTCCTTCCTGTTCCCCAATTTATCTTTGGTTTTGAAGGCCTGCCTTGCCAAGTAATACCTTAGAAAATACGGAGAGAAAAGAAGAACATGCTAATAGCTTACCAGTAATATCTGCAAGGGAAGTTTGGCAGTATTATATCTATAGATAGATAGATAGATTCTTTTTCCTTCATGCCTTTTAACCCTTTCCCAAACAAGACCTGGTTTTGACGTCCCTAATAGAAATGGCTTGGGAAAATATTGTGACAAAAGAAGAAACTGCTGATGACCAGCAGTTTCTCCTTTTGTCTCAATATTTTCTATGCCATATTTTACACAAATTCTATCTTTGATAACATCCATTTTGTCATTTGTGGCAGTTTTTTAACTGGATCACCCTAAAATTGTCCCGTTTGGGAAAGGGTTAATATGTGTCGGAGCAGTTATAGATTTTTGGAATTACTGAAAATTTTATGTCCTTGAATTTGGACTTGTCTAAAATATTGGTAATATGTAAAGGATCAAAGAAGTCAAAGCATGAATTCAGCCGTACTGATGTATTGTACTTTCATTATTGATTGTCTTACTGAATGGTTAATCAAATATCAGAGTATGCATTTGAATGGCTTCTGTGTGTTCAAAACAATTCTTAAGAACTCAGTAATATTTGGGGTTAAGTGGACATTGACCCTTTCCCAAACAAAACATAGGTTTGATTTTCTTGATAGAAATACGAGGGATGATCCAAAAGTAATGTCACAAACGTTGTTTTCGGTGATTTTATGAAAGTATCCTCATGCAACTTTAGATGACGAAATATTAACATTCGTTTAATACATGTACGAAATTTCATAAAATTACGTGTAAAATTACAAAAATAAACTACATTTTTACATAGTGCATCGGTGTCCAGCGCCGCACAACACACGACGTCATTGACGTCACTCTACTCCTTCTCAAAATATCGCCCTCTGTGTTTAATTAATGCAACATTCGTGGCGTTCGACCCGCTTCATAAATGCATTTTTAAGCAACTCGTTCAGCAGTTCTTTGAATGCATTCCTTGAATCAATTTGTTCTCAGTTGGCTTAGGTCGACAATATAAATTCTTCTTAAATTCAGCTTATGATGCGGAAATAGCGCAAAGTAACATGAACGTTGGCGTTATTCCCCAGCTCAACATGTCTCCCGGCTCTTTTTGATCTTCAAACGACTCTCAAAAAAGCTTGCACTAACGGTAGACGTCTCTATCATGAAATATTCGTTCTTTTAGGTTGAATTTATTGTTTCTGTTGCTTCAATCGACTATTTTGCAAGCCCTTAGCAAATGTTCAGAATTGCACATTGTGGGCATTTTATCCGATTCCGCCATTATCCCGAATGCGAGTGATGAATTCAATAAGACTTATTTGGTATTTCAACGCACCGATTTTATTGAAACATTCTGAAATTGCTTAGAAATATCATGACATAGCGGCATTTAAATATCAGCTTTAATTGTCTTGATTTTTCTTTTATATAATGACAGAACAGAAAGTACTATTAATCTTCAAAAGAATAGTCTAGGGCGTGCGGCGCATATGCACGACCTGGATTCTTTTTGGCATCTTATTTTCTCGGATATATAAACAATATTCAAATAATTCAAAAAAGCATGTTTCCAATAGGATAAGCTTGAATGATAAGTCTTTCTTTGTACAAGAATACGTCGAATAATCAAACTATAGACACTGTGACATTACTTTTGGATCATCCCTCGTAGTTTGAGAAAAACATTGATGCAAGAATATGTGAAATTGAATAATAAAGCCAAGAAATTGAGAAAATATAGATGCAAAAAACTGATAATCAGCATTTTCGTCTTTTGCATCTATATTTTCTCAATTTCTTGGCTTTATTAGCTCACCTGAGCACGAAGTGCTCAAGGTGAGCTATTGTGGTCGCTTTTTGTCCGTCGGCGTCCGTCCGTCCGTCCGTCCGTCCGTCCGTCTGTCCGTCTGTCCACAATTTGTTGTTAACACTCTAGCATCCACAAATATTGACCAATCTTATCCAAACTTGAAGAAAACATGTATGACCATAAGTTCTCGGATGAGTTCGATTTTGGGTCAGATCAGACCAGGAAGTCAGGAGTTATGTGCCCTTGAACGTCAAAAATAGCTACTTTTTAAGTTGTTAACACTCTAGCATCTACAAATATTGATCAATCAAGACAAAACTTGGGCATAATGTTGGAGACCATAAGATCTTGTATGAGTTCGATTTTCAGTCTGATCAGATCAGAAAGACAAGAGTTATGTGCCCTTGAATTCAACAAAATTGCCATTTTAGGCTGTTTTCGACCTTGTTTACCCTCTAGAATCTACAACTATGAATCAATCAAGACAAAACTTAGACACAATGTTTGGGACCCTAAGATCTTTCATGAGTTCGATTTTCAGTCTGATCGGTTCAGAAAGTAAAGAGTTATGTGCCCTTGAATTTGACAAAATTGCCATTTTCGGCTGTTTTCGACCTTGCTTACCCTCTAGAATCTACAACTATGAATCAATCAAGACAAAACTTAGACACAATGTTAGAGATTATAAGATCTTTGATCATTTCGATTTTCAGTCTGATCTGATCAGAAAGTCAAGAGTTACTTGCCTTTGAATTTGACAAAATTGCCTTTTTCGGCTGTTTTCGACCTTGTTTACACTCTAAAATTTACAATTATTAATCAATCAAGACAAAACTTGGACACAATGTTGGGCACCATAAGATCTCGGATGAGTTCGATTTTCACAACGTTATTGACCATAAGTTTGTTTTCAGTCGTAAATATTAATTTAATTGAACAAAATTGTGGCTCATATCATTTTGGTGCAGGTGAGCGATATAGGACCATCATGGTCCTCTTGTTATTCACATATTCTGTCTTATTAATATACATTTTATTGTGAGCATCAGCTTTTGCATTGGACCACCCTAAAAGATTACTGTTTGGGAAAGGGTCTATTGATTCTGGATTTACTCTATGATCAATAATAAAGACCTGATTCTGTACCAGAATATTAATTATCTTACCCTTGACTTATGCCATAAATTATAGTGATATTGATTAATCTGAGCATTGGATAAGAGGGCTAAATGCACTCTAGATTTGTTATTCCAAATCCAAACCCTATGTTGTGTGTACTCATTTGAGTCATCACAATGACTCGTTTCTAATGAGTAGCCACAACATGGAGTTTGATGTACAATCAAAGATGTTTTACATTTTGAAAAGCTGGCACTCCTTGTTATCTGTAGATCTGATTAACCCTTTCCCAAACGACAAAATTTTAGGGTGATCCAATGTAAAAGCTGCTGCAGACGACAAAATGAATGTTGATAAAGATAAGATTTGTGTATGATACAGCTCAGAAAATATTGAGACAAAAGGAGAAACTGCTGGTTATCAGCAGTTTCTTCTTTTGTTTCAATGTTTTCCCAAGCCTTTTTTATTAGGGACGTCAAAACCAAGCCTCGTTTGGGAAAGGGTTACTCCTTGTCTTACTGCAAAGAAGACTACTGTACTTAAAGTGATTGAAATTGACTTTCTATGGTCTGTCTGAAAATATCGTTAAAAGTGGACAAATTGCTTGTCACAAACAATTTTTTCATTTCCCCCCCCCCCCCCCCCCCCCCCCCAAAAAAAAGAAACTTTATAAAATGGTAGCCTTTCAAAATTGAAAAATATGCTCACATATAGACATTGACACCAAATCTTTGGGAAACATAAATAGAAATGCTTTATGCTTGAAGCTATTTGAAAGGAAACAATCATTTTCCTTTTACCCATTCCTATACATTGACTCTTTCTGACTCCCCAGAAGTTAAATGCTTTGGAAAACATTGTGGAAAATGAATAAATTGCTTTTGACAAGCAATTTCTTAATTTCCCTCAATGTTTTCTATCCAAAAAGACCTAAAAAAATAAATTCTATTCTTTTGAAATGGTGTATGCAACATCTTCAGATTTGGACAGGTCTAAAATTTTGCCGTCTGAGTTAATCAGGAATATGAATAAGGCTGTAAGTTTACATTTCTCTATTGCAGGGCAAAATTCCTCCAGGGTCGGTGCCTGTAAGTATCTTTATTGTGTTATTTAACCTGTATAACATTAAACATGGTTCGCACAGGTCTTGAAAAACCCTTGAATTTGATCTTGACCTTATAAAACCCTTGAAAATGGATGTGAGCCTTGTAAAACCCTTTTAAAAAAAAAGCAAGTCTGAGCCCTTAAAAAACCCTTGAATTTTATTTCTCTGTTGTTTTGACTTGGGTAAAATGGGTGAATATCAAATATGTTCAATTCTTATCTGTCACAAAGATTTTGACTTTACTGATTTCTGTGGTGTTGCATCAAATTCAAAAACAGACAATGAAATTTATCATGTTTACACTGATTAAATAATCATTGCCCAACCAGATAGGACTTAGTTTTTCGCAATATGTTTCATAGTTACTTAGGTATACATAAAGAATGTGAAAACCGATATATGAATCATGTTTGTGCTTACATTATTGAATGTTAGTAGCCCTCGAATTTTAATGTTAAGTCCTTAAAAACCCTTAAAAAGTCCTTGAATCTTTTCATCAAAACTTTGTATGAACCATGTATAAGAATATTAGATAGATGAACTATTTTCTTAACCTTTTCTGACAATGCAATTATTGTTTCTAAAGGAGAGGGTAACCTGGGTAGAGGCTTATTCAAGTTTCAAGCCTTTAGGCTTGTATGTCTTGATTAACCATGACATTGTTACAAACTTCACCTAGGATGAATTTTTTCCACTTTTTTTTGTACATTTCTTTAATTGTCTGCTTTTGCATTACTGCACAGTGACACCTTTTGACTCTCTCACATTAAAAGGCTTGGGAAAACATTGTGGAAAATGAAGAAATTGCTTGTGACAAGCAATTTCTTCATTTCCCACAATGTTTTCTGACCCAAAACGTAAATATTTTTTAAAATTTATCAACTTGAAATTGAGGTCTGCAACATCTTTCAAATTGGAAGTGTCCAAAATTTTGCCGTCTGGTAATGGGTTAAATCATCATTTGAATTTATGTTATTGAGAAACAGTTTAAGATTGAAGACATGACTTCATTATCTTATCTTATTGTATGTCTATATATCATGTTAATTGAAAACAATAATAGTGATTAACCAATCCCAGACAAACCTTGTTTTGACTCCCCCAAGAAAGAAGGCTTTGGAAAACATGGCAAAAGAAGAAAATGCTGATAATCCTTTTGCCTCCATATTTTTTGTGCTATCATATTGTCAGTCATTGAAATTCATATCTGAAAATTACAAGCAAGTTGGGGTAGCAAATTTACAAATTTACAAGCCCATGCAAGAAAGTTATTTCTTTTATCCTTTCAGAGGTCCAGAATTTTACAAGCATGTAGGGTTTGTGACTGTTTGTCATTGCTGATTTTTCACAAGCCTGAAACAAAACCCAGATTTTGACCGTAGGACTAATGCAAATTTCGACTGGTCATTGTATTGCAGACTCATTTTATTCTTTTCATCAACCATTTTATTGTCTTTCAATTTGGGAGAGCCTTAAATTTTGCCATTTGGGAAAGGACTAAGTACAACATTACACTACAATAACCTATATTTCAGGGGATGTATCCAGGAGGCCATCATGGCATGCCACATGGTGCTCCACATGGAGTCCCTCATGGTGCCCCTTATGGAGCTCCCCCAGGTGCACATGGTGTACCACATTACCCTCCAGGGGGCAGCTATCCTACAGGGGTTGCTCCCCCACCAGCTCCCTATAACATGCCCCCAGGACAACCCGGGTATCCAGCACCAGCACCCGGGTACCCAGGACAGGCCCCAGGTTATCCAGGACAACCACCAGCTGGCCCAGGAGGTAGGTACTAGACTAAACATGTGAGCCAGGATCTCGAAAAGGTCCCTTATAGCATTTGAGAGTGATGTTTCAAGATCAGAATATGCTTAAGTGCAAACTTAAAAGTTGCTACAGGTCACCAATAAGTTACTAGAGAACACCATGGGCCTTGATCAGTCTTTTCCAGACTTTTTATGCCCCCTTCGAAGAAAATGGGGGTATATTGTTTTGCAAGTGTCGGTCGGAAGGTCGGTCGGTCGGTCGGTCCGTCCGTATGTCGGTCGGTCTGTCCGTAGACCAAACCTTGTCCGGAGCATAACTCGAAAAGTATTAAAGGTAGAATCATGAAACTTCATAGGTGGATAGATCTCATTATGGAGAGGTGCAGTGCATAAGAACCGTAACTCTGCCGATCAAATTTTTTGAGTTATTGCCCTTTGTTGATTTTATAACTTGATTCTTGTCTGGAGCATAACTCAAAAAGTATGTAAGGTACAATCATGAAACTTAACAGGTGGATAGATCTCATTATGGAGAGGTGCAGTGCTCAAGAACCGTAACTCTGCTGATCAAATTTTTTGAGTTATTGCCCTTTGTTGATTTTCAAACTTGATTCTTGTCCGGAGCATAACTCAAAATGTATGTTAGGTAGAATCATGAAACTTTACAGGTGAATAGATCTCATTATGGAGAGGTGCAGTGCACAAGAACCGTAACTCTGCCTATCATATTTTTGGAGTTATTGCCCTTTGTTGATTTTCAAACTTGATTATTGTCCGGAGCATAACTCAAAAAGTATGTAAGGTAGAATCATGAAACTTTACAGGTGGGTAGATCTCATTATGGAGAGGTGCAGTGCACAAGAACCGTAACTCTGCCCATCAATTTTCTGAGTTATTGCCCTTTGTTGATTTTATAACTTGATTCTTGTCCGGAGCACAACTCAAAAATTATGTAAGGTAGAATCATGAAACTTTACAGGTGAATAGATTTCATTATGGAGAGGTGCAGTGCACAAGAACCGTAACTCTGCCAATCAAATTCTTGGAGTTATTGCCCTTTGTTGATTTTATACTTAATTCTTAATCTTGCCTATATCCCATGTCCTTTTACACATACAGCCTTGATATCTCACACATAGATACCTCATTTCAACATCGTTCACATTTAACCATGACCTTGTGACCTTGACCTTGGAGTTTGACCTACTTTTAAAAAATTAATCCTGGCATATATCTCATGACCTTTTACAAATACAGCCTTGATATTTCACACATGGACACATCTTACCAAGACCTTTCTAAATTGACCATGACCTTGGACTTTGTGACCTTGACCTTGGAGTTTGACCTACTTTTAAAAAACTTTAACCTGGCCGATATATCATGTCCTTTTACACATACAGCCTTGATATTTGACACTTGGAAACCTCTGACCAAGACCTATCACATACGACTATGACCTTGGACCATGTGGCCTTGACCTTGAAGTTTGACCTACTTTTAAAAAAATTAAACTGGGCCTATATCTCATGTGCTATTACACATACAGCCTTGATATTTCACACATGGACACATCCTACCAAGACCTTTCACATTTGACAATGACCTCGGACCTTTTGACCTTGGACTTTGACCTACTTTTAAAAAAAACTTTAACCTAGCCGATATATCATGTCCTTTTACACATACAGCCTTGATATTTGACACATGGACACCTACGACCAAGACCTTTCACATTTGACCATGACCTTTATCATGTGACCTTGACCTTGGTGTTTGACCTACTTTAATAATACATTAACCTGGCCTATATTTCATGTAATTTTACATATATAGCCTTGATATTTCACACATGGTCACTTCCAACCAAGATATTTCACTTTTGACCATGACCTTGGACATTGACCTTGGAGTTTGACCTACTTTTAAAAAACTTAAACTAGGCCTATATCTCAAGTCCTGTTACCTATACAGTCTCAATATTTTACACATGGACACCTCCTACCAAGACCTTGCACATTTGACCATGACCTTGGCCTGTGTGACCTTGACCTTTGATTTTTACATATTTTTAGAAATCTTTAACCTAGCCTTTATCTTATGTCCTATTACACCTACAGCCTTGATATTTCACACATAGACATTTCCTACCAAGACCTTTCACATTTGACCATGACCTTGAATATTGCATCCTTGACCTTGGAGTTTGACCTACTTTTAAAAAGACTGAAACCAGGCATATATATTATGTCCTTTTACACCTACAGCCTTGATATTTCACACATGGACACCTCCAACCAAGACCTTTCACATTTGACCATGACCTTAACCTTGGCATTTGGCCTACTTTTAAAAACTTTAACCTGGCCTATGTTTCATTTTACTTTTACATATACAGATTTGATATTTCACACATAGACATCTCCTACCAAGACCTTTCATAATTGACCATGACCTTGGACCTTGTTAACTTGACCTTGGACTTTGACCTACATCAAATGTAGGCCCTTGAGGGGGCATATATGTTTTACAAACATCTCTTGTTTTCTTAATACTTGCAGCTATTGAGCTGATTTTTGGTACGTAGACCCGCATTGATAAGTTACAGAACAAGGTTGAGTTTCGTTCCGGTCCAGTATTTTTGAGGAAGATACGGATACCAGCAACTGGACTTTGAAATATTTGGGCTTCTTTTTCTAAACACATATATAAAGCCGGTAGGGGACTTGGTATTGTTTTGCAATACTTCAGAATGCTTGTTTAATTAAATGCCTTCAATGGAAACATATTTTGTGGACTGGAAATGTCTCTTTTTAGTCCCCTACCGGCGAAGCCGAAGGGGACTTTAGGTTTGCACTCTGTCCGTCAGTCTGTCTGTCTGTCTGTCTGTCTGTCTGTCCGTCCGTCCGTCCGTCAGTCCGGTGAATTAGTTTTCCGGACTTTTTTTCTAAACGGGGATAGCTATTGAGCTGATTTTTGGTATGTAGACCCGCATTGATGAGTTACAGAACAAGTTTAAGTTTCGTTCCGGTCCAGTGATTTTTTAGGAAGATATGGATGCTTGACTTAGAAAATTACTGGGAAATTACAGTTTTCCAGACTTTTTTTTCTTAATGCTGGCAGCTATTGAGCTGAATTTTTGGTATGTAGACCCGCATTGATGAGTTACAGAACAATTCGAGTTTTGTTCCGGTCCAGTGATTTTTGGGGAAGATATGGATGCTGGACTTAGAAAATTTCTGGGAAATTACAGTTTTCCAGACTTTTTTTCTTCATGCTGGCAGCTATTGAGCTGATTTTTAGCTCACCTGAGCACGAATGTGCTCATGGTGAGCTATTGTGATACCGCTGTGTCCGGCGTCCGTCGTCCGGCGTCCGGTGTCCGTCGTCCGTCGTCCGTCGTCCGTCAAACTTTGCCTTGTGTGCACTCTAGAGGCCACATTTTTTGCCCAATCAACCTGAAATTTGCTCAGAATGATTGTATTGATGAAATCTCGGACAAGTTCGAAATTGGGTCATCTGGGGTCAAAAACTAGGTCACGGGGTCAAATCTTAGAAAAACCTTGTGTGCACTCTAGAGGCCACATTTTTTGCCCAATCAACCTGAAATTTGCTCAGAATGATTGTCTTGATAAAATCTCGGACAAGTTTGAAATTGGGTCATCTGGGGTCAAAAACTAGGTCACGGGGTCAAATCTTAGAAAAACCTTGTGTGCACTATAGAGGTCACATTTTTTGCCCAATCAACCTGAAATTTGCTCAGAATGATTGTCTTGATGAAATCTCGGACAAGTTCGAAATTGGGTCATCTGGGGTCAAAAACTAGGTCACGGGGTCAAATCTTAGAAAAACCTTGTGTGCACTCTAGAGGCCACATTTTTTGCCCAATCAACTTAAAATTTGCTCAGAATAATTGTCTTGATAAAATCTCATACAAGTTTGAAATTGGGTCATCTTGGGTCAAAAACTAGGTCACTGGGTCAAATCTTAGAAAAACCTTGTGTGCACTATAGAGGTCTCATTTTTTGCCCAATCAACCTGAAATTTGCTCAGAATAATTGTTTTGGTGAAATCTTGTACAAGTTTGAAATTGGGTCATCTGGGGTCAAAAACTAGGTCACGGGGTCAAATCTTAGAAAAACCTTGTGTGCACTCTGGAGGCCACATTTTTTGCCCAATCAACCTGAAAATTGATCAGAATTATTGTCTGGATAAAATCTCGGACAAGTTCGAAATTGGGTCATCTGGGGTCAAAAACTAGGTCACGGGGGTCAAATCTTAGAAAAACCTTGTGTGCACTCTAGAGGCCCCATCTTTTGCCCAATCAACCTGAAATTTGCTCAGAATGATTGTCTTGATGAAAGCTCGGACAAGATTGAAATTGGGTCATCTGGGGTCAAAAACTAGGTCACGGGGTCAAATCTTAGAAAAACCTTGTGTGCACTCTAGAGGCCACATTTTTTGCCCAATCAACCTGAAAATTGCTCAGAATGATTGGCTTGATAAAATCTCGCACAAGTTTGATATAGGGTTATCTGGGGTCTAAAACTAGGTCACAGGGTCAAATCTTAGAAAAACCTTGTGTGCACTCTAGAGGCCACATTTTTTGCCCAATCAACCTGAAAATTTCTCAGAATGATTGGCTTGATAAAATCTCGCACAATTTTGAAATTGGGTCATACAGGGTCAAAAACTAGGTCATGGGGTCAAATCTTAGAAAAACCTTGTGTGCACTCTAGAGGCCACATTTGTTGCCCAATCAACCTGAAAATTGATCAGAATGATTGTCTTGGTGAAATCTCGGACAAGTTTGAAATTGGGTCATCTGGAGTCAAAAACTAGGTCACGGGGTCAAATCTTAGAAAAACCTTGTGTGCACTCTAGAGGCCACATTTTTTACCCAATCACCCTGAAAATTGATCAGAATGATTGTCTTGATCAATTCTAGGTCACAAGGTCAAATCTTAGATAAACCTTGTGTGCACCCTAGAGGTCACATTCTTTGTCCAATCAACCTGAAAATTGGTTTACAAAAAAAAGTTATTATATCAGGTGAGCGCTTCAGGGCCAATGGCCCTCTTGTTGGTATGTAGACCCGCATTGATGAGTTACAGAACAACTTTGAGTTTTGTTCCGGTCCAGTGATTTTTGGGGAAGATATGGATGCTGGACTTAGAAAATTTCTGGGAAATCACAGTTTTCCAGACTTTTTTTCTTAATGCTTGCAGCTATTGAGCTGATTTTTGGTATGTAGACCTGCATTGGTGAGTTACAGAACAAGTTTGAGTTTCGTTCCGGTCCAGTGATTTTTGAGGAAGATATGGATGCTGGACTTAGAAAATTACTGGGAAATTACAGTTTTCCAGACTTTTTTTCTAAACGCTTGCATGTATTGAGCTGATTTTTGGTATATGAACACATATTGATGAGATACAGAACGAGTTTGAGTTTCGTTCTGCTCCAGTGATTTTTGGGGAAGATACGGATGCTGGACTTAGAAAATTTCTGGGAAATCACAGTTTTCCAGACCTTTTTTTTTAATGCTTGCTGCTATTGAGCTGATATTTGGTACGTAGACCTGCATTGATAAGTTACAGAACAAGGTTGAGTTTCATTCAGGTCCAGTATTTTTGAGGAAGATACGGATGCCAGCAACTGGACTTTGAAATTTTTGGGGCTTCTTTTTCTAAACACATATATAAAGCCGGTAGGGGACTTGGTATTGTTTTGCAATACTTCAGAATGCTTGTTTAAACATGATCTCTGTTTATGACTGACATAATTATACTTTCCAAAAATGGGGGATGGACATTTATTTGAAATCATGTTATTTTGCTGAGACTATGCTTGAAATATTCTGATATTCAACCAAGATTTCTTAGGTGGATGTCTATTAGAATACGGATATGTACTAAATTAATACATGCAACTATATGATTTAGGTAGATTTCCGCAAGAATATTTCTCACGTTTTGTCAATTGATGACAATTCTCAGGACCTTCAGTGCTTTGATCTCAAGATTTATAATTTCTTTTTCAGGATTTGTAGCCCCTGGAGGAGCCCCACCCCCACAAGGATATCCAGGAGGATATCCCAGTAAGTAAATTAGATTTCTACAACTTGTATGTGTAGGTTAGCTATCTTAATTAATGGTACTAAGATTTCTTAAATTGTGTGCATGCTAGCTGGCCATATTATACATAATGTACCTTAGAAAAGTATCGACTGAGCGGAAACTCTAATGAAATTAAATTTATTACTCTTTAATCCTTTCCCAAGTAAGACTTGGTTTAGGTGTCTCTTAAAGAAAAAGCTTGTGAATATTTTATTTTCTTTGCTATATCGTTTATACAACTCATATGTCATAACATTGATTTTGGAGACCTGTAAAAGCTTTCAAATCAGAACATCTTAAAATTTTGTTGTTTGGGAAAGGGTTAATCAATCAAGTAATAGTTTTAAAGCCTTAAACTACTTCTATACTGAGAGGCAAAAGAAAGTATACACTTTTTGTTTTTCGAAATCTCTCTTAATTTCCATCATATCGACTTAATTTTTTGTACAATTTATTCCTACTTATAAACCAATAATACAATGTTGTTAAATTTCACACGAAATTGCTAGATTACATATACTCTTGCTACATGCCGATTTTGCAAATTTTGCACGTGCGACTTAGTGGAGCATCAAATATTACTGTTAATTCGCATTCAATTTCTTTATCATTTGTCACAACAAATCATAACATTAAAATTTCTCTAACACTTTAACACAATATTCAGAGGCTGGTACAATTCGATCAATATGCCCCTTTTTGCCATTAAGGCCCATTTTTCTATGACGCAGCATAACACGAAAGAAACGTAACATCATAAATAAAGTGTACAATAAGTCGTGTAGCAAGGAACATTCTGTGCATATTTTATCAAAACCCGTCTATAAATTTAGAAGGAGTTACGCCAGATAACTTGTTTGCATCAAGCCCCCCTTTTGCCATGACGCATCGTAATATGGAAAATCACTAACAATGCACGCATGGTCCTAAGTGACTAGGCCCTTTCTGTGAAAAAAAAATATCCAAATCCCGTCATAAATGTAGGGATTATATCAATGGGAATTCTTACATTGATTAATTGATTAAATCCCCTTTTCGATGACGCTGTACCCTATGAAAAAACCTTCGCAACGGAAGGAAGGATGAATAGACGGTAGGCCAAGAAGTTTACATCAAACAAACGACAACGTTTCGGTGGCGTTAAAAATCGCAATAATCTATAAAGCGTTTTCTCAGAAAATGTTGAAGAACTAGGGTGCATACTTATTTTTGCCTCTCAGTATATTTTAACCCTTTCCCAAACAACAAGAATTTAAGATGTTCCAATTTGAAAGCTTCTGCAGACGACAAAATACATGTTACTAAAGGTAAAATTTGTGAATAACACAGCACAGAAAACATTGAGACAAAAAGAGAAACTGCTGGTTATCAGCAGTACCTTCTTTTGTCTCAATTTTTTCCCAAGTCAATTCTAATAGGGACGTCAAAACCAGGTCTTGTTGGGAAAGGGTTAAGAGAGCAGGTATTTCAGTTTAATTTTCCTTTCAGCTGCGTCTGTGGCGCGGTTGGTAGTGCATCAGACTCTTACTTGTGATGTCCTGGGTTCAACCCCTGGTTGTGGCAATTAGCCTTTCAGACACAACCGTCACCCACTAATGGTTTGATATAGTTAACGTATGTGGACTTGTAGCTGGAGGCTTGGTTATGATGTTGTGGTAGTACTGGTATGAGAACTGTCAGGAATCCATGGTTAGGAGATCTAGCCACCACAATATGACCATAGAAGTTAGATATGTTGTGAAACCCAAAGAAATCGAATTAATTCTTCTTGATTTAGACTTGTTTGGTTGTAGTGCTAGACATTAACTTTTTATCACCTCAATCAAGCACTACATATTCAAAACTTACTGTTGATGAAATTTTATCCTACCTAAACGCACCAGGAGCAAGCCTTTGAAACAATTGATTGAGTTTTCACAATGCATGCATTTCAAATGTTTATAAGTGAACTGTCAGATCTGATGCCTTTACTTGTTATCCTAACTCAAGGCTGTTTGTTACAAAGATTTTCCTTTAACCCTTTCCCAAACAACAAAATTTAATAAGGGTGGTCCAATTCAAAAGCTGCCACGAATGACAAAATGGATTTTATTAAAGATATAATTTGTGTAAAATATGGCACAGAAAATATTGAGACAAAAGGAGAAACTGCTGGTTATCAGCAGTTTCTTCTTTTGTTTCAATGTTTTCCCAAGCCTTTTCTATTAAGGACGTCAAAACCAGGTCTTGTTTGGGAAAGGGTTAAGAAGTTTTGCTTGTTGTACTAGATTAACACTTTCCCAAACAAGACCGGGTTTTGACGTCCGTAATAGAGACGGTTTGTGAAAACATTGAGGCAAAAGAAGAAAATGCTGATACCATTTTATCCTTTTGCCTCAATATTTTATTTGCTTTTTTGTACACATATCCGATCTCCATCGGCATCAATTTTGTTTTCTGTAGCTGTTCTCAAATTGGAACAGTCCAAGTATTTGCCGTTTTAGAAAGTGTTAACCCTTTCCCAAACTGCAAAATTTCAAAAGTTCCATTTCAAAAGCTGCTGCAGACGACAAATGGGCCTTGTTTAAGATAGAATTTGTGTACAATATAGTATGGAAAATATTGAGACAAAAGGAGAAACTGCTGGTTATCAGCAGTTTCTTCTTTTGTCTCAATGTTTTCTCAAGCCAATTCTGATAGGGACATCAAAACCGGGTCTTGTTTGGGAAAGTGTTAAGCATGGCTTGTTGTTGGTGAGGTTATGCATGGAACTACTTCTCTCACAATCTGGTTACAATATCATGGCACATGTTTAAAATTCTTTGTATGTAAACATGCACCTTTGGTTTTCAAAGACTCAAGTATTATAGGTATGGTAAACAGTAGCTACATGGCTGATTGTTGCTCCAAACTGTTACAATTTTGTATAGTTTGATCATTTGAACCAACACACACAAGATTACAGCAGCTTGGAGTTTGATACTTGTACATCTCAGCAATTTAGCTGCTTTGTATCATCTACAAGTTGTAATGTTCTTTGAAAACTAAATATGCACATCTCACTTGTTTATATATGAAGATTGAAGAACGTGTAAACATGTACCATTATATGGTGACCGGACCATAGCTATCTGCATGAATCTTTCTTCTAGTTGTTGACTTTATTTGCTGGCTGATGGGAAATACTTTCAAATATTGATACCCTCATCACAAAGTGTGCAGTGTGCAATCTATTCTTTTAATTATGAAGGAATCTTTTTAACATTTTATTTAACCCTTTCCCAAACAGCAAAAATTTAGGGTGATCCACTTCAAAAACTGTCACAGATGATGAAATGAATGTTATTAAAGATAGGATTTGTGTAAAATATGGCATAGAAAATATTGAGACAAAAGGAGAAACTGCTGGTTATCAGCAGTTTCTTCTTTTGTCTCAATGTTTTCCCAAGCATTTTCTGTTAGAGACGTCATAACCAGGTCTTGTTTGGGAAAGGGTTAACTACCTAACTCAGCAAATATCCTGTTTGAATTTTAAAAGGTCATTTGTTTGTCACCAAGGACATTTGTCTAGAAAGCGCAGTTGGCAACTCATTTTGTATTTTGGGTTTTATTAACTGACTAAGTCCATGTTTAGGTGCTCCAACCTCTGCAATTTGAGTGAAAAAATGATAAATGAAATGAAAGCTCTTTCATTCTATAGATGTAAACTTGACTGTATCGTACACATAGCTGTAATATTCTCTCAGCATTTATAGCTCTTCTGTAGCTTTAATCTTTCACAAGGATCTATGGACTAAATAACCCTAGATGTTTAAAACAGCCTGGATTTAGCATCTGTATGTTATTTAACCCTATCCCGAACGACAAATTTTTAGGGTTGTCCAATTCAAAAGCTGCTGGAAACAGCAAAATGGACATTGATCATAATAAATTTTTGAATGAAATAGCATAGAAAACATCGAGACAAAAGGAGAAAGTGCTGGTTGTCAGCAGTTTCTTCTTTTGTTCCAATGTTTTCCCAAGCCTTTTCTATAAGGATCGTCAAAAGCAGGTCGTGTTTGGGAAATGGTTAAGTGTCAATACTATAACTACAGTTGGAATAAGCAAGTGTTACAAAGATTTGGTCACATAATGATGGCAGCAGGACGGTATCTTCTATAATTTCTTTTAAACAATTAGATGGAAAAAAAATGGTCAAATAAGACATAAAAATAAAAATAAATTAATGAAATAAAATAAGATTCCAATTCTAATAATTCCAATTCAATCCTAAAACAATGATAAGTTACAGTAACTACTTCTATTTTCAGATTATCCGCGTTAGTGCCTTAACACACTGCATTGTGATGATTGGTCAACTGGTAGTTTACACACTTCCCAGCAACCAGCAAGTGAAAAACTCATATAAACACTCTTGTGTAATGTGTACATTCTATATGCTTAGTTTACATACATAAGTGTAATAGTAGGGCTTGTGCCATGTTTTCATCTCTATTTAGTTAATCTTTTTTTATTTCATATTATTTTTTTCATATGAATGATATTTTTTCTGTTGATGAATGTAATAGAAGTAGCAATTGAGCAATACAAAAACAAGATCATTTCTGGTAACAAAGAAGCATGTAAATATACTTTTTGTACTTATATTTAACAATTTTCCAAACATTGATGTCTTTTAATGTACTGTAATTATTTTAATAAACGCCCATCCCCCAAATCTCAGCTGAAAAAATGCATATTTCAAGCACAATTTAAGCGGGAAAGGGTGATTCTAATAAACCCCCATCCTCCCGATTTCGGATTAGATTTATGTAAATCAATAAACGAAGATCCCTTCAAAGGCAATGAAAGAGAGGATTTCCTGTCCCGCAATCTGTTTACAATGAAGGAATATCATCCAAAAATCGTATTTTACAGTCCTTGGAACAAAACTTTGCAAACTTTTACTTCATTAACTTTGAGTCCATGAATTGACATTTGATTCACATTTATTAGAATAATTACGGTACATAAAATGTGAATTGTGAATATTGAAGAAAGGGAATTAAAAACTGGTTGCCAACTTTTCTTCCTTTTCCTCAATATTCTCCAGCGGATTAAACAGAATTTTAATTCAGGCAGTCCAATTTATTTTGTTGTCTGCAGCGCCATTTAATTTAGAAAGTCTGAGTATGTCATTTTAGAAAGGATTAATTCATTTGCCACACATAATACCAAATTTTGAAACAATTTTAGCGTTTTTAGCTCGACTAAGAAAATGAGAGCTTATACTGTCACCCGGGCGTTGGCGTCGGCGTTGGCGTCGGCGTTGCAACAAAGGCTAAAGTTTTTTAAAACATCAATTACTTCCATACTATCAAAGGGATTCAACCCAAATTTGGAATACTTATTCACCATCACACCCTCTACCTTACTATTAGGGCCCATGACCCTGGGACCACTCTATTTGGAGTTATGCCCCCTTTATACTAAGCAACTTAGAAAGTCGAGCGCGCTGTCTTCGGACAGCTCTTGTTGTAAATGAAATGTTATATTTTTGTGAAATAAGTCCTGGTTTTGATGTTGCTAATTAAAGGGATACATGGTAGATTTTCAGAGATCTGAACAACATGGTAACAGTCAGAGTTTGCATTGTTGTGAGGTACATTGCATTATCTAGGGCTAAAAAGAAAGGAATTTAATCGTTGGTTCCAAGTTTTCAACATCTATCAAGGTTCTATTTCTCATGAAAGGAAATAATCTAACCATACAGCTTGACATATCTACATGATGTATCGTTTATTATATTACCTGTTGGTATGTTCGACAACCTATCATGGATCCCTTTAAATGTGCTTTGGAAAGCATTGAGAGTAATGATGAAAATACTGTTATCTAGCATTTCTCCACCTTTGCTTTCAATGCTTTCAGTTCTACTGATAAAATGTACAAATTTGTACAAATTTCATTCTCAACGTAACATTAATTAATCTTGTTGTTTGCTATCCCACTGAGTTTTAACTGGCTCTACATTTTGTTGTTGTGAATGGACATTTTACATAAGGAAGTAAACTTGTTATCTACATTTATTTCAAAATAGGTCATTTTCACTTACTGTAACAGTGTTACGAATGTTCTGAATACATTTTTATGCAGCTTACTGATATTTATGCCCCCTTTCGAAGAAAATGGGGGTATATTGTTTTGCAAGTGTCGGTCGGTCGGTCCGTATGTCGGTCGGTCTGTCCGTAGACCAAACCTTGTCCGGAGCATAACTCGAAAAGTATTAAAGGTAGAATCATGAAACTTCATAGGTGGATAGATCTCATTATGGAGAGGTGCAGTGCACAAGAACCGTAACTCTGCCGATCAATTTTTTTTGAGTTATTGCCCTTTGTTGATTTTATAACTTGATTCTTGTCCGGAGCATAACTCAAAAAGTATGTAAGGTACAATCATGAAACTTTACAGGTGGATAGATCTCATTATGGAGAGGTGCAGTGCACAAGAAACGTAACTCTGCCGATCAATTTTTTTGAGTTATTGCCCTTTGTTGATTTTCAAACTTGATTTTTGTCCGGAGCATAACTCAAAAGCTATGTTAGGTAGAATCATGAAACTTTACAGGTGAAAAGATCTCATTATGGAGAGGTGCAGTGCACAAGAACCGTAACTCTGCCGATCAAATTTTTTGAATTATTGCCCTTTGTTGATTATCAAACTTGATTTTTGTCCAGAGCATAACTCAAAAACTATGTTAGGTAGAATCATGAAACTTTACAGGTAGACAGATCTCATTATGGAGAGGTGCAGTGCACAAGAACCGTAACTCTGCCGATTAGATTTTTTGAGTTATTGTCCTTTGTTGATTTTCAAACTTGATTATTGTCCGGAGCATAACTCAATAAGTATGTAAGGTAGAATCATGAAACTTAATAGGTGGATAGATCTCATTATGGAGAGGTGCAGTGCACAAGAACCGTAACTCTGCCGATCAAATTTTCTGAGTTATTGCCCTTTGTTGAGTTTATAACTTGATTCTTGTCCGGAGCACAACTCAAAAAATATGTAAGGTAGAATCATGAAACTTTACAGGTAAATAGATTTCATTATGGAGAGGTGCAGTGCACAAGAACCGTAACTCTGCCGATCAATTTTTTTTTAGTTATTGCCCTTTGTTGATTTTTACACTTAATTCTTAACCTTACCTATATCTCATGTCCTTTTACACATACAGCCTTGATATCTCACGCATAGATACCTCCTATCAACATCGTTCAGATTTAACCATGACCTTGGACCTTGTGACCTTGACCTTGGAGTTTGACCTACTTTAAAAAAATTAAACCCGGCAAATATCTCATGACCTTTTACAAATACAGCCTTGATATTGCACACATGGACACATCTTACCAAGACCTTTCATAATTGACCATGACCTTGGACTCTGTGACCTTGACCTTGGAGTTTGACCTACTTTTGAAGAACTTTAACCTGGCCGATTTATCATGTCATTTTACACATACAGCCTTGATATTTGACACATGGAAACCTCCGACCAAGACCTATCACATACGACTATGACCTTGGACCATGTGACCTTGACCTTGGAGTTTGACCTACTTTTAAATAGATTAAACTGGGCCTATATCTTATGTGCTATTACACATACAGCCTTGGTATTTCACACATGGACACATCTTACCAAGACCTTTCACATTTGACCTTGGACCTTGTGACCTTGACCTTGGACTTTGACCTACTTTAAAAAAATTTAATCTAGCCGATATATCATGTCCTTTTACACATACAGCCTTGGTATTTCACACATGGACACCTACGACCAAGACATTTCACATTTGACCATGACCTTGGACCTTGTGACCTTGACATTGGTGTTAACCTACTTTAATAATACATTAATTTGGCCTATATTTCATGTCATTTTACATATACAGCCTTGATATTTCACACGTGGTCACTTCCAACCAAGATATTTCACTTTTGACCATGACCTTGGACATTGACCTTGGAGTTTGACCTACTTTTAAAAAAATAAACTGGGCCTATATCTCTTGTGCTATTACACATACAGCCTTTATATTTCACACATGGACACATCCTACCAAGACCTTTCACATTTGGCCATGACCTTGGACCTTGTGACCTTGACCTTTGATTTTTACATACTTTTAGAAATCTTTAACCTAGCCTTTATCTTATGTCCTATTACACCTACAGCCTTGATATTTCACACATAGACATCTCCTACCAAGACCTTTCACATTTGACCATGACTTTGAATATTGCAACCTTGACCTTGGAGTTTGACCTACTTTTATAAAGACTGAAACCAGGCATATATATCATGTCCTTTTACACCTACAGCCTTGATATTTCACACATGGACACCTCCAACCAAGACCTTTCACATTTGACCATGACCTTGACCTTGGCATTTGGCCTACTTTTAAAAACTTTAACCTGGCCTATGTTTCATTTTGCTTTTACATATACAGCTTTGAAATTTCACACATAGACACCTCCTACCAAGACCTTTCATATGTGACCATGACCTTGGACCTTGTTAACTTGACCTTGGACTTTGACCTACATCAAATTTAGGCCCTTGAGGGGGCATATATGTTTTACAAACATCTCTTGTTTTCTACCATTCTAGGTAATATTTTCATTACTGATTGTTGATTTTTATAGTCATTTTGCTCATACAATGTAATATACTTTCTTTATGCTATATCCAAAACTGTGATAAATAAATTGTTATCATAGGACACTGGGCTGTATTTTTCCTTCCAGTCCGTTTTACAATTGACCTTCTGGAGGACAAAAATTTAGGATGGACCAATTTGAAGGGAGTTGTAGATGACACAATAATTTATTTCAAAAGTAGAGAATTTGTATGCCATGGCATGGACATTTTTTTAGGGCAAAGGAGGAACTGCTTATCTTTTCTCTCAATGTGTTCCAGACAAGCTCCCATCAGGGAGAGCTACATTATTGCAGACAACTCTTATTAAAATCTGTTAAAGAGGGGCAAGCTAGGCTGTCGAAAATGCAAATTGCACAATAATTACAAACCAGAAATAATGTATGAAATTACCAACCTGAAGGGGTAGATCACTTACGTCCATTGTTAGCACTTATCAAGGTTTATTAAGTATTAAAATCCAAGTCAATTAATAACGTGCAGCCCGTTTTTATTGTCCTTGTTTTTGTTTTGTAACGGCTACATGTGCCCAATCTTCAAAAATCAATTACGTCAGAGGTACGTCATCTGTGCTCAGCGAGATTCAACACACCGTACAACCGACTGCGTCGAAAGTTTGCGAAGACAGATTTGGCATCTGATGTCATGTGCGTGCTAGGTCAAATGAATTTACTTTTATAAATTAACGAAAGGATCGTTGTTATTCTACAGTTGATAAATATGCGTATAAATGTTCAGTGTTTGTACAAAATAAACATTTCCAAGTATGCCTCGCAAATAAGGCCACAGTCATCGACACAGCCTGTTGTACGGTGTGTTAATACCGCAAAGGTGTGTCTCGTTGACCTTGACCCTGTCTTGTTTTAAAGTAAAAATAGAATGTGTAAACATGCTTGTAAAGGATTGATCTATAGCAAAGGAAATGTGGTTATTCGCCGTGTTTTAGGTTTTTATGCATTTGTTTTTCCATGCACAAATATGAGTTCCCGAACAGTTCAGAAGCATAAAAACCTAGAATGGGCCCATTTAACCTTTGCCCAAACAAGACTTAGTTTTGACATCAGTAGAAAAAGGGTAGAGAACATTGATAATCAGCATTTTTATGCCTCCGTATGGAGAATGGGGGGCATATTATTATACGCTCGAAGGGTCGTATTATGTTATGGCCCCGGTCGCCTGTCCATCCATTTGTCTGTCTGTCCATTCGTTAGCAATTTCTTGTGTGCGCAATTCCTCCTACAGTTTTGATCGGAATTTGAACAAACTTGCCACAATGAATCTCCATGGTGTCTAGTTGTGCACACGGCATAAGGAATTTAGATAACTGTATTCGTTCTTTAATTATCTGCCGTTGAATTTTAGGAAAAATACCCATTTTCTCAAAAATTTCAAAATTTCTCATATGCGCAACTCCTACAGTTTCAAGCAGAATTTAATCAAACTAGCCACAATGAATCTTTATGGTGTCTAATTGTACAAACACAATTTTGATAACTTTTCATGTTTGAATTATCTGCCCTTGAATTGAAAAAAATGACCAATTTTACTGACAAGCCCCTCTCGGGCGTATATGCGCCGCTCTGTGAAGCTCTTGTTTTTACTTGTGTCCCTCTTTCTGTCCGTCCGTCTGCCTGTTTGTGTGAAGATTCAATGTTGGCCATTTCCCCTAAAGTATTCAACATACAAAGCTCAAATTTGGTATGCAATCTTCTTTCAATGATACCTATCTGTTCCATGCAATATGATCTTCCTCGAGGTCATTCATTAACCCTTAACCTGATAACTTGACATGAAATTTTAACTTTGCCATTTCGGGGGCATTCATACTTCACAAACACATCTTGTCTTCATTCGTCTTAATATTTCTGTGTGATATTTTACACACATCCTATCTTTAAACATCTATTTCTGCCGCAAATCCAGGATTTCTGGGAGGGGGGGGGTGAAAATACTTATAAAGGGGGGTTCTTTTTCCTAGTATTACACAATTTTGACAGAATTTCTGCATGAAAATGAAATGATCAGGCTTCAGAGGGGTGTTTGTGTGAAACCCCCAAACCTCCTTTGGATCTGTCACTGCATTTTGTTGTATGCAGCAGCTTTGAGATCGGACCACCCTGATATTGATATCTAAAGAACTGAGCTTTGGCTTTGAAGATATTTATGACAATGCTACCATGATCTGAGTAGAAATTGATGTTCAAGTGCACAATGACATAACTGTGCCTCTTTAAAAAATGTGTGATACAGAACTTGTATGTTAAAGGTGGTACTCAACAGTCAGGGTATCCCCAACAACCAGCTGGCTATCCTACAGGGGCCCCAGGATACCCCACAGGTGCCCCACAGCAACTGGGATACCCCACAGGTGCCCCTCAACAAGCACCTGGCTACCCTGCAGGAGGCCCACAACAACCAGGCTACCCCGCCGGAGCCCCACAACAGCCAGGTTATCCTGGAGGAGCCCCTCCCCCAGGACAAGGTTTACCCTATGGCGCCTCACAACAACAACCTGGGTATGGACCAGCAGGGGGACAAGGAGGATATACACAACCAGGTTATGCTCAACCAGGGGCTCCTCAAGGACAGGTATGCTATATAATGCAGTTGATTTCAAAATAAATGATTGGTTGTTTGTTAACTTTGTCATGCAAATGAGCCAGAATCTGGAAAAACGTCCCTTAAGGCTTTTGAGCCCAACATAGATCCAGATCAGCCTGTTTATACGCACAGTCTTATCAGGATCCATGTTGTTCTCTAATAGTTTCTTCGAGACTTGTAGTAACTTAAAGATAGCAGCATGGATGCACATTGGACTGCATTTGACAATACGCTGATCGTAAAACACAATTTTTAAAAGTGCTTTAAGGGACGTTTTTCCAGATCCCGGCTCAAATCCTGAAATATTCCAGTCAATATCTCGGGTAGAATAGAACAATATCAGCCTGCCCATTCTATTATTAAGACACACATGAAGCCATTAGGATTGATAGCATTTTTATACCCTTGCAAAATGAATGTTATTTTAGATTATTGCCTAAAATGTGTGTTTTCAGTCTGTTATTGGCATTGTATAACAAGCAGAAAGCGGGCGGATATCCAGAGAAATCGTGCATTAATCGGCAGATTCACTTGCGATATCGGACCAGTTTTGCACTCAAATATCCTCGATCGGGGATTTGTTGTGAGTGCTTCAGAAAATTGAAAATAAAGCCGAAATTTTGTCATTTCCCTTTTCCGCGATGTAAATTCTTGTAAGACCCCATTTCCAGTTTACATCCCAATAAATAAACTAGGTCTCCCAGTGTAACCATATCTGATGACGTAATAATTATAGTGACGTAGGTTTAATTCTTGGAATCAAAAAGTAAACAAACGGGCAGCTGACAGATTTTAAACTAAAAGTGTATTTCGTGGACATGGAAGGATAGAAATTAGAATTGAGTGGTTGTGGTCTAGGTCAAATGTGGTGGTAAGCCTATGTGTTTCTTGTTCTTCTTTTAGTTACTGCAATTTTTCCTTTACAACTTTGTTTTTAGCTCCACTGGCCTTCAGGCCAGCGGGCTATTGTCATGGCGCTGTGTCCGTCGTGCGTGCGTCCGTCCGTGCGTCCGTCCGTCCGTCCGGTCGTCAACTTTTTCTTTAAAAATCTTCTCCTCAGAAACCACATGATGGATTTCAATCAAACTTCACAGGAATGATCCCTAGGTGGTCCTCTATCAGATTCCTAAATTTCATTCTGATTGAACTAGAAAGTCTGGAGTTATCTGCCCTTGAATTAATAAATGGCTGTTTTGACTTTGTTTTCACTCTAGCCACTACAAATATTTATCAATCAAGACAAAACTTGGTCAGAATGTTGGTGCTGATAAGATCTTGCCTGAGTGCAATTTTCAGCTTGATCTGAATATTATGTCTTGAGTTATGTGCCCTTGAAATTGGCAAAATTACCATTTTTGACCTTATTTTTACTCAAACAACCATAAATATCCATCAATCAACACAAAACTTTCATGTAATCTTACTGGCCATAAGATCTTGCATGTTTATAATTTTCAGCTTCATAGGAATCTTAAATCATGATTTTTCTGCCCTTGAATTTGACAAAATTGCTGTTTTCGACTTGATGTTACACTCTTTACATCCACAAATATTGAACAATCAAGTCAAAACTTAAACAAGATGTAGGTGAAGTTAAGATCTTGCTTTTGTGTGATTCTTAGCTAGATAGGAATATAAAATCCTCAGTTATATGCCTTTCAATTTGACAAAATTGCTAATTGTGACTTTTTTTTCACTCTAACAGCCAAACTCACTCTATTAAAGACAAAGCTTGGTAACCAATTGATCTTATACGAGTGTGTTTTCAGTTTTCCAGTTACTTTGTAATTGCTTTAAGAGCAACAAGTTTTGAAAAATTTAGTCAAAACTTGATATGACAAGAAATTCAGGTTTCATCAGCCATTTGCATTAATTTTGGAATATGGTATTTCCCCAATTCTATTTTTAGCTCAAAATCTATTTTTAGAAATATGAAATATTTTGGAGTAATCAATGGTCTGTCAATTTAGATCTGTTTGGAAGATGGAAAATTTTAATTGCTAGTATCATCCAAAGCTGGAATGTTCTACCATTTCCTTTTACCCTTTCTCAAATGGCAAACATGTAGTTTTACTTTCTTTGCTTCAAGAACAAAACATTTTGAACATCTAGTTTTGTAACTTTCTTTTTGCTCTATGAAACACAAGCATTGAACAATCTAATCTAATCTTGGATTAAATATTACATGAAACTCAGGCCTGTGGAGCGACTCAAGACCTTCAGGTCTTCTAGTTATTGAAATGAACGAATGTCTGAAACGAACCAAACGGTCCAGAGATCTACCTTGGAAATTCCGACCTTTTAATTTATTACTCGCACTGAAATGAACGTTAGGATATCCGGAGCATGTTTCCAAAAGAAAACTAAGTCGAATATTGTTAGGATTTCGCCAACCCAAATGAAGATTATGTCAGTAAAAATGCGATGAAACTTGACTATATAGCTACACGATGAAAATCTAACGGCCCGTCTAGTGGATATCGCACTTACTCGATATATGTCGAGTCGAATGCCGGAAAACTCTGGTATCTGTCGGTGTAAATGTGGCTAAATTCTCACTAAGTTTTTTAGTTATTCGTCTTATTTTATTACATTTCTTTGCAAATTATTCATGTTTTATGCAATAATAGCGTCAATTCACGTTTTTTCGGTCGTTAACATTCTCAGAGGCCCACAAAATGGGTTATCGCCTTCGACCTCCGGTCTCAGGCGATAACGCATTTTTTGGGCCTCTGAGAATGTTAACGACCTCAAAAACGTGAATTAACCCTATAGGGTATACTGGAATCAACCTGTCTGTTTGTCCGTCCATCCATCTGTCCGTCTGTGTACAAATCTTGTCTTGGGCATAATTCTAAAAACTATTTAAAGTAGAATCATGAAACTTCATAGGTGGATAGATTTCATTGTTGAGATGTGCAGTGCACAAGAACCATTAGGCCTACTGTACTGCTCATATTTTTGAAGTTATTGCCCTTGTTCAACAAAAATGCTTGTCCAGACAAGTAGTGGGGGGAGGGAGGTATTTTATCACCTTTAGTGATAGATTTCTAGTATTGTACTGGCGCAAGAAATGGTAGAAAAGCATGGTAAGCTTAACCAGTCGATTTGAAACAATTGTTTTCTTAAAATGCAGCATTTAAATTGAATCATTTTCAATAAATGAGAAACAGTTTTACAATTTCACAAAGCAATTCTTCTCTTTGTTTTTGGGAAACCAATTTATTTCAGTTACACTATATTTTGATATTCCTTACAGACAGGCCCACCAGGCCCCGTGGACAACACTGCTTCACAGTTCCAGAGGATGGGTCTGCAGTCTAATGCGGGTCTACCACGACCTACCATCAGACCTGCAGCTAACTTCTCTGCAGAGAAAGATGCAGACATTATCAGGAATGCTATGAAGGGAATGGGTATGTTTGAATTGTTACTCTGTCATGTAATTTAATGGAATTTTTGCCCTTTTGGGACTTGGAATTTTTTCACTATCCAGCACTTGATAGTCACGGTTTGCTGTCCTGATACAGTTCTTGTTCAAGTAGTGGCTCACATGTTTTACCAACTGAGTCAAGGCTTACATTAAGAAGGGTACATAAACATTTATATCACTATATATTTCCCATTACAGGGACAGATGAACAAGCGATTATTGGAGTGATCAGTCAGAGATCTAATCAACAGAGGGTACAGATTATGAACATGTTTAAAACTATGTATGGAAAGGTAATTAATAAACATTTATTATTGGAGTGATCAGTCAGAGATCTAATCAACAGAGGGTACAGATTATGAACATGTTTAAAACTATGTATGGAAAGGTAATTAATAAACATTTATTATTGGAGTGATCAGTCAGAGATCTAATCAACAGAGGGTACAGATTATGAACATGTTTAAAACTATGTATGGAAAGGTAAACATAATACAGCATTTATCTGTCCTATATACTGAACATTTTACTCTCTCCTAGACAAGGTATTTTCAAAGTCCAGACTTAGATACTTCATGTTGAATATTTCAGATTCTTTAAAGATATCCATCAACTAAAACTTTACAAAATTAATTAATTTTATACCCAAGTAGAAAAGGATTCATAGGCCTGTCCCACCTAACCGAACATTCGTAGCGAATTCATACCGAATGTCAAGTGTGAAATTCTCAGTGTTAGTTGTCATTTTATTCGGTGAACTTTGGTTTTCAACGATTGTGTACCGACCATACACCAAACATGTAACGAATTTGTAGTGAATATGTCGAACAGCCAACGAGGTTTCTCCGCCAATTTGTTTCCAAACATCAACGAATATAAGTAACGAATATAACATCATATTCGGAATGGCATCGTCAGGATCGGTGTGTTTCGTTAGGGGTTCGTTTACCTTTTCGGCCAGATCGGTAGATAAACGCACCTTCATCGGAATGCAAATGCTAGTCCTTCGGTGAGGTCATAACGAACATACGGAACAGGAATTCGTCTGCGAATCATTACCAACACCAAAACGAATGTAACGAATGCCAGACGCGCGCCTACCGATCCCTCTGCAAACGATTATCAAACTCATTCCAAAATTTTGATTCGCTGCATTCGTTGAAAAATTTTTTGCATGCTCAAAAACTTTTTTAGGCGTCTGCGAACTCCGCGTAATGTCTACGAAAAGCACCGAATGGCACCGTAAACATACCGAACACAAACCGTTTGTGGAACGAACCTTTAACGAATACACCGAATTAAGTTTGGTATGCATTCGGTGTAAAAATTCGGTTAGGTGGGACAGGCCTATCACATGTTAGATCTAATATCACTTAAATACTTTACTTGACTGTTGCAGGACCTGATCAGAGATCTGGAGTCAGAATTGAGCGGAGACTTCAGGGAGACGATCATGGCCATGTTCAAACCCACAACCTACTATGATGCCTGGTCACTACACCAGGCAATGAGTGTGAGTTACAAACTAAAACTGTCCCAAAGGATGACATTTGGACCTGTACAAATTGAAAGGAGTTGAAAACTACAAAATAATTAATTGTCTTCGGATTAGTTCTACTACTGTTCAAAACCAGAGCTTGCTTTATAGAAAGGTTTAAGATGCTCTGAATTTATTTGTTTCCATATTTATACTGAGTTCGGCCCTTTGTTGAGAATTTTCATTTATGCAAAAATAACCTATTTTGTCATGTTGTACTGTTAGGGAATATGATCTTATTTTACCCTTTTCTGTTCATGTTATATGTATTGCTGTTGTAATTAAAGCTTTTGCATTCAGTATAGACTTAAGATCAGCCTGTACCAATGTGCAGGCTGATCTAGCCTATACTGCCTGGTGCTTTCTACTAAAGTTATTGTTACAAAAACTTTAGACAAATTGCTTGAAATATGTCTTAAATGTACATTATGTTTTAAATCAAATTTAAAGTTAACAAGAGAAGGATTCATGATTTATATAGTTGTGTATATTGCATCACAGGGTGCTGGTACCAAAGAGAGTGTTCTGATAGAGATACTGTGTACGAGAACTAATACAGAAATACGAGAGATCAACAGATGCTACCATGAACGTAGGTAACATTTGATCCAATTCTTCATGTATGATTCATTTATGGCCAGTTATCAGTTAAGGTTTGAGACAATAAACCACCTTTACTTTACTTCAAGGAAAGAAATAATCAGTTAGGCAATAAAGTCAGTCAAGAAATATTTCATAGAAGTGCTAATAGTAATTTTAGCTCCACTGGCCTTCAGGCCAGCGGGCTATTGTCATGGCGTTGTGTCCGTCGTGTGTGCGTGCGTGCGTCCGGTCGTCAACTTTTTCTTTAAAAATCATCTCCTCAGAAACTACTTGATGGATTTCAATCAAACTTCACAGGAATGATCCTTAGGTGGTCCTCTATCAGATTCCTTCAAATAATTCTGATTGAACTATAAAGTCTGGAGTTATCTGCCCTTGAATTAAAAAAAAACGGCTGTTTTTATTTTTTTCACTCTAGCCACTACAAATATTGATCAATCAAAACAAAACTTGGTCAGAATGTTGGTGCTGATAAGATCTTGCCTGAGTGCAATTTTCAGCTTGATCTGAATAATACGTCTTGAGTTATGTGCCCTTGAAATTGGCAAAACTACCATTTTTGAGCTTATTTTTACTCAAACAACCATAAATATCCACCAATCAACATAAAACTTTCACATTATCTTACTTGCCATAAGATCTTGTGTTGGTGTAATTTTCAGCTTCATATGAATCTTAAATCATGATTTATCTGCCCTTGAATTTGACAAAATTGTTGTTTTCGACTTTGATTTTACACTCTTTACACCCACAATTATTGAACAATCAAGTCAAAACTTAAACAAGATGTAGGTGAAGTTAGGATCTTGCTTTAGTGTGATTCTTAGCTAGATAGGAATATTAAATCATCAGTTATATGCCTTTCAATTTGACAAAATTGCTAATTGTGACTTCTTTTTCACTCTAACAGCCAAACTCACTCTAATAAAGACTGTTGCAAAGCTTGGTAACTAATAGATCTTATATGAATGTATTTTCAGCTTTCTTGTTACTTTGTAATTGCTTTAAGAGCAACATGTATTGAAAAATCTAGTGAAAACTTGTACTTGATATTACAAGAAATTCAGGTTTGACAGCCATTTGCATTATTTTTGGAAAAGGGTTTTTCCCAGAATCTATTTTTAGCTCAAAATCTATTTTTAGAAAAATGAAATATTTTGGAGTAATCAATGTGTCTGTTAATTTAGATCTGTTGGGAAGAAGGAAAGTTTTAATTGTTCGTGACATCCTAAGCTAGAATGTTCTCCCATTTCCTTTTACCCTTTCTCAAATGGCAAACATGTAATTTTACTTTCTTTGCTTCAAGAACCACACATTTTGAACAATCTAGTTTTGTTACTTTCTTTTAGCTCTATGAAACACAAGCATTGAACAATCCAATCAAAACTTGGATTAAATATTACATGAAATTCAGGCCTGTGGAGCGACTCAAGACCTTCAGGTCTTCTAGTTGAAGTCATTTGACAGTATTGATATACATGTATTACTGATTTTCTTGTTAAAACGTCTAAATTGATTGGCAACTTTTGGCTTGTGCCTTGACAAGCCTCTAAACCCTTTCCTAAACAATCAAATTGTAGTATGGTCCAATTTGAAATCTTCTGCAGTTAACAAAATTGATGTTTATAAGGAGACTATTCATATACTACATATCTCAGAAAATATTGAGGCAAAAGTAGAAAATGCTGATGATGGACATTTTCTTCTTTTGCCTGGATGCTTTTCTTAACAATTTCTTCTAATAACCTCAAAACCAAGTCTTGTTTTAGAAAGGGTTAATACAGGTTTGAATGCATGTTGAATGGTAGCCTATATTATTTACAGATTTTAAGAGGTCCCTAGAGAAGGATATTGTTGGAGATACAAGCGGCCATTTTAAACGACTCCTGGTATCCTGTAGCACTGTGAGTAGTCCATTCACAAACAGAAAAATTATTGGTTTATGCTGTCTTTTGAAGCTTCAGACTTTCCTGCATAGTCAGAACTAAAAGGACAAGGAACACAAGTATAATAATGTGAAATATTATTAAGCATGAATAGTCTTAAGGTGGAAATGTCAATTCAAATTTTTCAGGCGACATGATTGATGATATCGTAAACAAAATATGCTGTTTGGCCCTTGCTCAAACAATACTCTTTTTTGAAATTCTTTGCAGAAAAGAGTTGAAAAAATTAAATCAAAAGGAGAAGATGCTGATAATCTGTATTTTGACATTGTACTTCAATTTATTCTGTACTATTACATACCATCTATGCCTTGAGGGCTATCATACATTTACCTTTAGATGTATGTTTTCTTTAGTGGAATATAACTTGGACTAAACTAATTACCTGTCATCTGGAAAATCTTTATATACATAATAAAAAAAGTTTAGCAACAAAATGTAAATATCTGCAGTAACCAAAATAGTTTTGTTTTAACATAAAATCAAACATTTACACAATAGATTATTGCTAGAGAACACAAACAGATGAATTTTATACTGCCATCGCGTGCGTCTCACACTCCAGGAGCGCAATTTTCTGGTTTTTAGCTCCACTGGCCGTCAGGCCAGCGGGCTATTGTCATGGCGGTGTGTCCGTCGTGCGTGGGTCCGTGCGTGCGTCCGTTCGTAAACTTTTTCTTTAAAAATCTTCTTCTCAGAAACTACCAGATGGATTTCAATCAAACTTCACAATCAGAATAACCTGAGTTATCTGCCCTTGAATGTCAAAAATAGCTGGTTTTGACTTTAAATTTACTCTAAAATCCACAAATATCAACCAATCAAGACAAAACTAGAACAGAATGTTGGTGACTATAAGATCTTGCCTTGGTATAATTTTCAGATTGATCTGAATTTTACATCATGAGTTATGTGCCCTTGAAATTGACAAAATTGCCCTTTTCGGCTCTATTTTGACTTTATTTTCACTCTAGCAAGTACAAATATTGACCAATCTAGTCAATACTTGTACAGAATGTTGATGACCATAAGATCTTGCCTTGGTATAATTTTCAGCTTGATCTGAATTTAACATTATGAGTTATGTGCCCTTGATATTGACAAAATCACATTTTCGGCTCTATTTTGACTTTGTTTTCACTTTAGCAACTACAAATATTGACCAATCAAGACAGAACTTGTACAGAATGTTGGTGACTATAAGATCTTGCCTTGGTTTAATTTTCAGCTTGATCTGAATTTTACATCAAGAGTTATGTGCCGTGGAAATTGACAAAATTGCCATTTTCGACTCTATTTTGACTTTGTTTTCACTTTAGCAACTACAAATATTGACCAATCAAGACAAAACTTGTACAGAATGTTGGTGACTATAAGATCTTGCCTTGGTGTAATTTTCAGCTTGATCTGAATTTTATATGAGTTATGTGCCCTTGTTATTGACAAAATTGCCATTTTCGGCTTTATTTTCACTTTTACAACCATTAGTATTAACTAATCAATACAGAATGTTCACAGAAATCTTACTGACCATACGATCTTAATTGCTTGTAATTTTCAGCTTGGTCATGCATTTGCTTGTTTGCGCAGCCTGAACCTTTGAAATTGTATTCAACAAGACAAACAATCAGGCCTGTGGAGCGCTTCCAGGCCGCCAGGACTGTCTAGTCATGTCTGCCATGGTATTCATGTGTATGGAGCATAATTCTAGAAAACATTTAGGTGTGAACATAAATGTCTTTGCCCAACATAAAAAAGGCCACTAAAAAGAATTTTCTGCAACACTGTGGGACTACGCCATGGACTTACGTTAGAAGGATGTTATATCGCTAATATGTTCCTACGTGGCAGAACCGGCGATAAAGATGTCTTTTTGAATTTTGCGCATCTCAAAGCATAAGTAACAATTTGAGGATGCTATGTAAGCCAATTTGTGTGGTTTGAGATAGTCCCGGTCAAGGACGTCGTAGAAAAAGGCCACGAGAAGATTACTGTCATAATTTCGTAAAGTCACGGCAAAGATGTTCCATATCAACACCAAAACTTCCAAGTGGCTTCCACAAGAATTTCAACATAGAGTATCCACACTTACCATCCATGATCGTCTCCACAGACGAACGGCTACTAGACGTTGACCATAAGTTGTAATTTCCCTGACGCTACACCATGAACGCACCAGACTTGACTGGTACAGAGTCCTAAATGCTTTCAGCCAAATTAAGCGTATACAACATTGATGTACTCCCATTATCACCCCTTTCTTCAAACTCTTGGTAAAGTAGTGAATGTTGATACTGTGTACAAACAATTTAAGTGGATCAGAAAACGTTTCACGGCTCTTCTTGCTCGAAAATGGCCGCACAGTCGATACCGAATTCTTTTTAGCTCCACTGGCCTTTCAGGCCAGCGGGCTATTGTCATGGCGGTGTGTCCGTCGTGCGTCCGTCCGTGCGTCCGTCCGTGCGTCCGTAAACTTTTTCTTTAAAAATCTTCTTCTCAAAAACCACTGGATGGATTTCAACCAAACTTCACAGGAATGATCCTTAGGTGACCCTCTCTCAGATTCCTTCAAAGAATATGGATTGAACCAGAATGACCTGAGTTATCTGCCCTTGAATTTCAAAAATAGCAGGTTTTGACTTTAGTTTTCTTCTAAAATCTACAAATATTGAACAATCAAGACAAAACTTTGACAGAATGATGCTGACTACAAGATCTTACCTTGGTAAAATTTTCAGCTTGATCTGAATTTTACTTCATGAGTTATGTGCCCTTGAAATTGACAGAATTGCCATTTTCGGCTGTATTTTGACTTTGTTTTAACTCTAGCAATTACAAATATTGACTAAACAAGACAAAACTTTAACAGAATGATGCTGACTATAAGATCTTGCCTTGGTAAAATTTTCAGCTTGATCTGATTTTTATAGCATGAGTTATGTGCCCTTGAAATTACCAAAAATTGCCATTTTCGGCTCTATTTTGCTGGTTTTGACTTTATTTTTATTCTAAAATCTACAAATTTTGACCAATCAATACAAAACTTGGACAGAATATATATTAGCATTATATGCTGCCTGGGTGTAATTTTCAGCTTGATCAGAATCTTGCATCATGAGTTATGTGCCCTTGAATTTGACAAAATTGTCATTTTCGACTTTGTTTTCCCTCTAACAACCACAAATGTTAACCAATCAAGATGATACTTGGAAAGAATCTTGTTGACAACAAGATCTTGCTTATGTGTAATTTTCAACATGATCACACAGTTAAGGTCTGAGTTATGTGCCCTTGAAATTGACAAAATTTCAGTTTTCGACACTTTTTCCACTCTTGAAGCCACGAATATTGACTAATATTGACAAAATTTGAACAGAATGATAGTGACCATAAGATCTTGCATGTGTGTAATTTTCGATTTGATTTTAAATATACATACTGAATTATGTGTCCTTGAATTTGGCAAAATCACAGTTTTCAATTTTATTATCGCTCCAACATCCCTAAAATATCAATTACTTTCTTTTTTCATTGACCACATGATTGCTGCTTTTGACTTTGTTTTTGCTGTAAGAACCACAAGTATTCAAAAATCTAGTTATTTTGACCCCTCACCTACGTCAAGACAATGTTTCTAACACAATATTTAACGTTACCACAAAGCGATCTTTGAATGTTGTGCGTAAATGCATATGCTAAAATGTATATAACGGTTGTGAAATAAATATCATAGAAAATACATGTTTTCAATTAGTCAGTGTTGCTAAACTTTTTTTACATGGTATATATACTTCTATATTATAGGCTAACAGGAATGAGTTGACACCTGAACAATGGCAGAAGTTAACACAGCAAGGTCAGGAGGCTGTGGTTGATCGTGCCCTGGCACAAGCTGATGCTCAGAAACTGTTCCAGGCCGGAGAGAAAAAATGGGGAACAGATGAGTCAGCTTTCTTACAAGTCCTGGCTGTCAGGCATGAATACCAGCTGAGGGCTACTTTTGAGGAATATGTCAAGGTATGTCTGTCAAAGTTAAGGACAGATCCTCCATTTATTTTCTACGGTAAGATTTTTTTTATTTTTTCTGTGCTGATATTTGAATATATGAGAAGTAAAAAAATGACTTAAAAACTATAGGTCACCAAGCGAATTAAAAAGTTATTGGATTTCAAGGGAGGCTACTCTCGTCTAGAATTGCAAAAATGAGGTGTCACTTAAATACCACAAAAAGGTGTTCAAAATGACTAGGTTTACATACATAAGTCTTTATTGTGTTCAATATGTTTTATTCTGTCTAAACGAGTATCAATTTGGGAAAATTTAGTGATGATTTTGAAATTTTTAGAAATGCATTCTTTCAAAAGTAGCTGAAATTGCTATTTTTTCGCAACGTTTCTGATAATAAAAAATATTCCAGCGGTAAGATTTTTTTCTTTTTTGGTATAGACATAGTGCTTGGTCATACCTACAAAAACAAAAAAAGAAAAATATACCAAACCAAGCGTTTTTCTTAGTTATTAGTAAAAATTGGGGTTTTTTGCAGCTCTGTCCGAAATTGTTTCGCTACTTTTATCCATTTTCTTCCTTATTACCAGCTTTAGATAATAAAAAGTGTCATCTTTTGTGTCCATCTGAAGCGGACTAGCTCATAAAGTCACCACTTTGCTTTTGTTGCTCCGTTTCCTATCGCTAACGCCACATGTTGAACGCGTAACAGAAAGCGAAATGTACTATCCGAGTACTATTACACTTTAATTGACCAAACAGAAAAAATTGAAATAACCGAAAATGGTCTTGTCATTTATCAACCAAACATTAACTAGATGTAAAAAATTACATTTGATGAAAAGACCAATTACTGAAACAGCTTTATTTCGTTATTTAGGATATGCGCAGTAAGTTGCGCAGTAACAACTGGAGGATCTGTCCTTAAGGTAAAATGATAAGATGCACAGCATTTAACTTTTTCATAAGCAATTCTTGAGTTTAATGACATATCCAAAAAAGAATGACAGTATGCATATGTTGATGAAAAGATGGAAAACTTTGAAGGAAAACAAGAACATCCTTGAAATCAACTTATGTGGCCTGTACTACGATTTTATCAAATTATGTCTTTGCCATTCTCTAGCTGACCTTTTTTTAGATCTTACTCTAATGACAACTATGAAGGATTTGTTTAAGTGTCAACCCTTTCAAATTTCATCATGAAAATACATTTATCATATGTCAGTTTCAACAAGTAAAATGAACTCTCAATTTGTGTTTATTTTGATTTCAGCTGTCAGGACGAGATATTCTGAACTCTATAGACAGAGAGATGTCGGGTGACTTGAAAGATGGATTCACAGCAATAGGTAGTAGCCAGATTTTCTGCCGCCAAACTTTTATAATGTAACCTCTTCTAATCAAATTATACCATGGGATCTTTTATGATTGTCATTTTGGTTTGAACATAATTTTTGCCAGTTCTTCCCAAAACGTTGGAAGAATTATGCCCTAAAAATATTCTTAGAATAGAAGAAAAACTACATCCTGAGTGAATCTAGAATTTTATCATGCTTAAAGATAATCCCAATTGCGTGCACATCTAGTGATATGGTGTCGAAATCCATTTTTATGCCCCTGCATCTAAAGATTGGGGGCATTTTGTTTTACTGGTATCTGTCTGTCCATCCATCTGTCTGTTCGTAAACTTAACATTGGGTCTTTTCGGGGGCACAAGTGTTTCACAAACACATCTTTTTAAACTGGGAAAATGCTGTATTCAATGGTCTGTCCCTGTCAAGCACTGCAGGGTAGTTTAATTTGTATTTTTTTGTTGTTGTCAAAAAAGAATGTGTCATTATCAAAAGAGAACGCACTTAAATGCCTTAAACAAAACTTTTAATTTATATGCATACAGAGCTATAATATATATTGTATATTAAAAGGGTAACACCCTATGCTTGTTGATCAAGGTCTGTGTTTACAAAATCTGTATAGAAGAGTGACATTCAATATCTAGCTTGTCAACTATGAATGATTGTATATATTTCCTCTCTTTTAGTGCTAAGTGCCAAGAACCGTCCCGAATATTTTGCTGACAGACTATACCATGCCATGAAAGGTGCGGGTACCAGTGATTCTACACTGATTAGGGTCGTTGTCTCCAGATCTGAGGTAAAGGCTATCTTCTATTCCTGTTTTTTTCAAAAGGATACTGAGGTCCCTTTCATAACAATTATCTAAACAAGACCTGGTTTAATGTCCTATAAAGGTAAGATTATAGAAAACATGAAGTAATGGAAGAAAATGCTAACAGTCAACAATTTTCTCATTTTGCATCAATATTTTCTTTGTGATATTGTGCCCAAATTCTTACCTTATAACCATCAGTTTTGCTGTCTGCAGCATTTCTCATTGTTCCATCATGAATGATTTATTTAAAATACATGTACATACTTTTAGCATGCAAAAATTACTAAGATCACTTGTTTCAGATTGATCTACAAGACATCAAAGAAGTTTACCTGTCCAAATATAGGAAAACTCTGGCAAAGGCTGTCTCATCTGACACTAGCGGGGATTACAAACGTCTTCTGCTGGCTCTGATCGGTCAATAATTATACATGATACTACTGTTATAGTAGGACAAAGGGGAATGGCCGATTTTTAGCGAGCCGGGACTTTATGTCCGGGGAGCTAATGTCACAGCCCTTGTGTCGGCGTTGGCGTCCCGTACCGTTGCGTCTTCACTTGAAAAACTTTAACCTGGTCTATATCTCAGGCACTATTAGAGATACAGCCTTGATATTTCATACATAGATACATCTCGACAAGACCTTTCATTTGGGACCATGACCTTTGACCTAGTGACCTTGACCTTGGAGTTTGACCTACTTTTGAAAAACTTTAACCAGGCCACTCTCTTGCACACGGTTCATTCATTACATTCACCTCTGTGGTTGCCTCAGAGAGTATTGCGTCATCACCTTCTAGATTACGTCACTTTCTATCACATCAAAATGGCAATAACAAATAATTTTTCTTTTCCGAAGTTCAAAATATATCATACTTCACGTTGCTTAAGATTTAATATCATTTTCCAACGATAATAATTTGATTTTTTTTAAATTGGTGTCATTCATTCAAATTTTCTGTACGTTTCATTCTGATAGGGAACGATTTTATCCAGCTAACCGTGGCGTATTTCAGATAAACAATTGTATTTCGTAAGTGTTGTTATAAAATCTCGCAACTACGACTCGATTCAAGCCATATATTCGATATTATATAACAACACCGAAGATTTATCAAAACAAAACAATAAACCTAGTCTATTTTTAGCACAAAATCCCTGCCATTGGTAAGGAGGCTTGAGAAAATAGTTCCATTTTATATGGGTAAATTCATCAGTTATAATAACTTTCAAATGTACCCAGAGACATCAATTCTTTGTCCACTTTATTATGTTACACATGAAACAGTTAAACAGTAATAATACACGTTTTCCTTGGTTTGACAAGATTCTTGTCATTCAGCCGCCCAGCCCGTTGCAGAGATGTATGGTGAGTGTAACGAAGGACAACTCTGCTCGGAGATTGTAACCAGGCCTGTATCTTAGGCACTATTAGAGATACAGCCTTAATATTTCATACATAGATACATCTCGACAAGACCTTTCATTTGGGACCATTACCCTTGACCTTGTGACCTTGACCTTGGAATTAGACCTACTTTTAAAAAAAATGCTGTTTTTGTGACAAGCTCCCATATAGGCGAGCTACGTTGTCCGCGGACAACTCTTGTTACATCTATTTTAACATGTAAATATCGGCCACTCCAGTTTGTCCCACTATAATGTTTGGAATTATAATCCAGTCATGATATTATAGCACACATTTACAAAATTTACCAATGTAAACACAATATTGAACTCCAAACTACTGCAATTTTGCATGTTGTGGTTCGAATCTTACAGGTGTCACACCTGCAAGATTTGAACCACCACATGCAAAATTGTATTGAAATTATGACCCTTTTTCTGTTGTTTACATAGATAAAAATAAACATATGCCATGATATTGTGACTGGACTATAGTGACTTAGCTAAATTTGACTATGGTACTGCTGATTTTGATGTAAAATGTATTCCAATGTAATATACATTGTACCAGTAATAGACTGCCAATTTTGATGTTACAGTTAGAAAAAATTATTGCTGATCTTGAACATGCTATGAGTGAAAGTGTTGTTGAATTGCCTATGGAAAAATGTTAATGAAGGAAATAAGGTGAACAAGTCAGAGATATTGCTCATCATGAGTGATTTATCTCTTTTGTCTTCTTTATTTCCATTGTTTGTTATGGCTTTATCTATGATAAAAATGAACAATTGTTTGTAAGAAGCATTCTAGTTATTTTACATTGCAAGAATAAATTTTGTTAGTTTTTAGCTTAGCAAAAAAGGTATTCACTGTTGACCCTAGTCAGCCTGCACAGTCTGTCCAGACTTACTAGCATGGATTTGCTTACTTCTTATACTTTCCTAGATGGTCTTTTTTAGCAGGATGGGTTACATATATTTTGTGGATATTATGGATATCTTGAGAGATTTAACCCATAAGCAGGCGGAAAAAATAGACTTGCCACAGTTCAAAGATGTTGCAAAAGACAATTTCAAGTGAATAAAATTTTACATTGTTTATTTTTTTGGATTGAATTGTCGAAAATGAAGAAATTGCTTGTCACAAGTAATGTCTTCATTTCCCACAATGGTTTCCTAAGCCTTTTTCTTATAGGGGCGTCAAAAGGTTTCAGAATGGGTTTAGAGTCAGTTTGACTTTTAAGATGAAGGCTGTAGTGGCAAAAATTGGTCAGATATATTGTATTAGTGTTTTTTGACTAGATGTAATTTTATATGTAAAGATTAAGCCTTTGCTAGATGTAAACAGTAGAATTGTCTTAAAAGTTGTTTCTCAAATTAATTATGAGCGCAAATCAAAATGGAAAAAAAAAATCTTTCAAAGTGAACTGAAAAAGCAAAAAAATGACAACGAACTTCAATCATCTGCAAGTATGAATAAATCTTTCATAATGTTCCCAAATAGATCCTGGTTTTGATGTCTGTTGTAAAAGATAGCTTTAAAAAACTTTTCAACAAAAGTAGAAAATGTTGAACATAATTTCAGCATTTTCTCTTTTGCTGCAATGTTTAACAGAATATAATTTGCAGATTTTCCACCTACATTGGTCAATTTGAATGGTAGGTAAGATATTTTTTACTCATGTTCAGTTTGAAAATCTTTTATTAGCTCACCTGAGCACGAAGTGCTCAAGGTGAGCTATTGTGGTCGCTTTTTGTCCGTCGTCCGTCCGTCTGTACGTCCATCTGTCCGTCCGTCCGTTCACAATTTCTTTAAACATCTTCTCCTCTAATACCATTGGGCCAAATTTTACCAAACTTGGCAGGAATGTTCCTTGAGTGACCCTTTTCCAAAATTGTTCGCGAATTTTTGATTCGTCAAAAAATATGGGCGTGGCAGGGCGGGGCTTATCTGACTTAGAGAAATCATAAGAAAATTCTTTAAAAATCAACCATTGGGCCAATGTGAACCAAACTTGGCAGGAATGTGCCTTGAGTCATTCTCTTCAAAATTTGTTCACAAATTTTTACATTTGTCAAAAAATGTGGCCGTGGCAGGGAGAAAGGGGCTTATCGGACTAATAGAAATCATAAGAAAATTCTTTAAAAATCAACCATTGGGCCAATTTGACACAGACTTTGCAGGAATGTGCCTTGAGTCACTCTTTTAAAAATTTATTCACAAATTGTTACATTTGTCAAAAAATGTGGCCACGGCAGGGAGAAAGGGGCTTATCGGACTGATAGAAATCATAAGAAAATTCTTTAAAAATCAACCATTGGGCCAATTTGAACCAGAATTTGCAGAAATGTTCATTGAGTCACTTTTTTCAAAATTTGTTCACAAATTATTACATTTGTCAAAAAATGTGGCCGTGGCAGGGAGAAAGGGGCTTATCGGACTAATAGAAATCATAAGAAATTTTTTTAAAAATCAACCATTGGGCCAATTTGACATAGACTTTGCAGGAATGTTCCTTTAGTCACTCTTTTAAAAATTTGTTTACATTTGTCAAAAAATGGAGCCGTGGCAGGGAGAAAGGGGCTTATCAGACTTAGAGAAATCATAAGAAAATTCTTTAAAAATCAACCATTGGGCCAATTTGAACCAGACTTTGCAAGAATGTTCTTTGAGTCTCTCTTTTCAAAATTTATCCACAAATTTTTACATTTGTCAAAAAAAGTGGGCATGGCAGGGAGGGAGGGGCTTATCGGACTTCAAGAAATCATAAGAAAATTCTTTAAAAATTAACCATTGGGCCAATTTGAACCAAATCTGGCAGGAATGTGCCTTGAGTCATTCTTTTCAAAATTTGTTCACAAATTTTTACATCTGTCAAAAAATGTGGCCTTGGCAGGGAGAAAGGGGCTTATCAGACTTGGAGAAATCGTAAGAAAATTCTTTAAAACCAACCATTGGGCCAATTTGAACCAAACCTGGCTGGAAAGTTCCTTGTGTTTAGTTTTAAAATTGTATCTTGAATGTTTTTTAAAAGTATATTGGTGTGGCAGGGTTGGGCAAATTTGGAGCTTTGAAATGATACCTTACTGTGGGTTGTCATGGAGATACTTAGTTTTCTTCTTAACTGTTTGGCCTAGAACCTTAAAATGTTGTGTAAGACCTCATGTCATGAATGGCTTCCAGAATACAAAAATCATTACGATACATGGAAACTAAGCCCTACATTGTGGGTTCTTCATTTTACAAGGCAATTTTGATGCATTTAATTTTAGAATCATACAAGCTGCAGATAAAGGGAGATAATTGCTTTTCAAAAAGCAACATTTTGTCATCAAACCCTATGTTGTTGGTGATCATCTCAAGCATCTGCTTGAAAAGATTAGTACATTCTGCATAGGGTTTGGATATATAAATAATGAATTTTGAAAGCCTTTCCCATTTCTCTTATCTATTTCTCTTATCTGTTGCTCTGGCTGGCCCAATGTTTATCTTATGTAAACAAATAAGAAAGGATTAGCCTAGCTTATCAGATGGTGGTCTTTCGCTATATTCTTTCAAACCACAGTCCAAATCTTGTTATAATATGATAGATTATCAATCTCTTACTGATCAGTATGCTTTGAAAATAACCCCTATGTTGTATATTGTGAAATCATGAAATAATTATTGAAATAAAACTTCAACCATTGTGCTAATTTGTACTCAATTTTACAGGATTGATTGGAACAAAATTATTACTTAATTGTTTCCAAACAGAAAGTCCTTAGTTTCATGCCTTTGAATTTGACAAAATTGCCATTATCACTCTTGTTGTCTTGATTCAGGTGAGCGATTTAGGACCATCATGGTCCTCTTGTTTTGTATATCTGGTCAAGAAGTTTTATCTTTGTTTCTACTACTATACACTTTATAATTTACACAATTTTTGTAAAGGTTGATATTGTGAACAAAATTGAAGGATAAATCTGTGATTTCTGTATGTTTATATACTGTTGAAATATTGTAATATACATCTCCACTATGCATATCATTTTAGCGCGCTGCTTATCTATTTAAAATATACCTCATATTTTGTTCTGTTTATTTGCTAATTTATTTGAAATTAACTTGCATGCTGTTAAATGGATGTATTCCTTTCCCAAATAACCCAAACTTTTTAAGAATCAATGAGTGTTTTTGAAACACAGAGGAAAAAAGAAATAATAGCTGGTAGTGGTCGTAATGTCAAGCATCAATTATCTTCCCCTGATGTTCCAGGATGTCCTACTTGGTCAAGAAACATCTCAATAGTTAAGTTTTTGCCAATCTTTTTGTGATCTTTGTAAACCTTTGTTAAATTGAAATAAATGAGGATAAAAATGCCAATCCCTGTATTGTTGATCAATATCTCATTGAAGTTCTAGCTCTACACTCCAACCAGGGTTTATCGCTATAATAAATAGACCAAAATTCCCTTTGCCATCAGGCTTTTGTCTTGTTTAAATCTACATTATGCTGGCCAAGCATGGTATGGAATTACGGATATATTTTTAGGCTATTGCTCCTACACTAATTATTTCCCAAACAAGTCTGGGTTTTGACTTCTCTTAAGGAGTGAGGGTCAGGAAACATTGACATAAAAGAGGAAAATGCTGATAATCAGAATTTTCCCCTTTTCCTTTTATACAATCTGTGCTAAAGTTCACAAGTTGCACTCTTTTGTCAATGTTAAATTTGTCGTTTACTTTTCGAAAATTGTGTTGTTTTGGAAAGAGACGAAGATTACAAGAAAAAATGTTCCTGCTTTGCTAATATAACCTTTGATACCTGTAGATCATAGGTGACTGTCACATTTGTATGCCAAACACACTACTTGGGAAAACATTGAAGTAAAAGAAGAAAATTTCTTCCTTTGCAACAATAATTTTGTTCAATTTGTAAACATGAATTTCATGTAAACTGACATGATTTAAAAACGCAAGACATTTTCATTAACCCTTCCTTTCCTACAGCCTCAATCGGCACCATATTTGGGGACATTCATGAGTTAATGTATGCCCTTCACATCCCACTAATTTTGTTGTGTCCTCTGTAAACTACGCGGACATCTTAACCGCCCATACCAAAATGCTTATGTGTATCGTGCATTCAGACAACGTCTAAAATAGCTATTATTTTTAGCTCACCTGAGCACAAGGTGCTCAAGTGAGCTATTGTGATCACCTATTGTCCGGCGTCCGTGCATCGTGCGTCGTCCGTCAACAATTTCTTTGACTGACATCTCCTCCTAAACTACTCGGCCAATTTCAACCAAACTTGGTAGGAATGTTCCTTAGGTGACCCCCTTTCAGAATTGCTAAAAGAATTGAAATCCATAAAAAACTCTGGTTGCCATGGCAACAGAAATGGAGAAATTTGACTGAATCTCAATACTATCTTTGAACGACATCTCCTCCGAAACTACTTGGCCAATTTCAACCAAACTTTACAGGAATGTTCCTTAGGTGACCTCCTTTCAGAATTGCTAAAAAAAAATTAAATCCATAAAAAACTCTGGTTGCCATGGCAACAGAAAAGGAGAAATTTGACTTAATCTCAATACTATCTTTGAACGACATCTTCTCCTAAACAACTTTGCCAATTTCAACCAAACTTCGCAGGAATGTTCCTTATGTGACCCCCTTTCAGAATCGCTAAAAGAATTGAAATCCATAAAAGACTCTAGTTGCCATGGCAACAGAAAAGGAGAAATTTGAATGAATCTCAATACTATCTTTGAACGACATCTCCTCCTAATCTACCTGGCCAATTTCAACCAAAGTTGGCAGGAATGTTTCTTAGATGATTCCCTTTCAGAATTGCTAAAAGAATTGAAATCCATAAAAAACTCTGGTTGCCATGGCAACAGAAATGGAGAAATTTGACTGAATCTCAATACTATCTTTGAACGACATCTCCTCCGAAACTACTTGGCCAATTTCAACCAAACTTGACAGGAATGTTCCTTAGGTGACCTCCTTTCAGAATTGCTAAAAAAAAAATTAAATCCATAAAAAACTCTGGTTGCCATGGCAACAGAAAAGGAGAAATTTGACTTAATCTCAATACTATCTTTGAACGACATCTTCTCCTAAACAACTTTGCCAATTTCAACCAAACTTCGCAGGAATGTTCCTTATGTGACCCCCTTTCAGAATCGCTAAAAGAATTGAAATCCATAAAAGACTCTGGTTGCCATGGCAACAGAAACGGCGAAATTTGAATGAATCTCAATACTATCTTTGAACGACATCTCCTCCTAAACTACCTGGCCAATTTCAACCAAAGTTGGCAGGAATGTTTCTTAGATGATTCCCTTTCAGAATTGCTAAAAAAATTGAAATCCATAAAAAGAACTCTGGTTGCCATGGCAACAGAAAAGGAGAAATTTGACTGAATCTCAATACTATCTTTGAACGACATCTTCTCCTAAACTACCAGGCTAATTTCAACCAAACTTTGCAAAAATATTCCTTATGTGACCCCCTTTAAGAATTGCTAAAAGAATTGAAATTGACTAAAAACTCTGGTTGCCATGGCACCAGAAAAGGAGAAATTTGACTAATTCTCAATAATTTCTTTGAACAACATCTCCTCCTAAACTACCTGGCCAATTTCAACCAAACATGGCAGAAATATTTCTTAGGAGGTTCCTTTTAATAATTGCTAAAAGAATTGAAATCCTTTAAAAGCTCTGGTAGCCATGGCAACAGAAAAGGAGATTTTCCACCAAATCTCAATGACATCGTTGAGTGATATCTCCTCCTAAACTAACAGGCTAATTTCCACCAAACTAGGCAGAAATATTCCTTAGGAGGTCACATTAAAAAAATTGCTAACAGAATTGCAATTGAAAAAAACAAAAAACAACTCTGGTTGCCATGGCAACAGAAAAAGAGAAATTACACGAAGTCTGTCAGAAGCAATTTCTCAATAACTGCAGAGCCAAATTTGACAAACTTAATATTTGCATTTCTTATGATATTGCTTAGAGGTACTTTTCTTTGCTTTTCAATATGAAACCTTGTCACAGAAAAAGGGGACTTCATGTAAAAATCTGCTTATCAGGGGCATAGCATCTACATTTATGCATGGATTTAAAAAAATGTATGGGTAAATGTGTTCTTTATCATGAGTAGATGTTCTATTTGAAATATATATATAGGTAGGTTCAAGGTCATAGATCTAGGTCAATTTGTAAATTTCTGTTTGTTTGTCAGTCTGTATGTTTTATTTTAATCCCATCTGTCCAAAGCAATTTATCCATAACCACATAGCCGAATTGGATGAAACTTCATATTTGAGTTACATATGATATTGCACTAAGGTAGTTTTCTGGGTTTTCTATGGTTTTAAACCGCATAACGGCGTTCATATGATCTTTGACCCTTTATTGCATTACCTGTGAGAAATCTGATCTGTTATAAAACCCCATGTCAGGTGAGCGACCTAGGGCCAACGGCCCTCTTGTTTGCTGCAAACTGCCATATTAATTTACTCATCGAAAACACACAACACATGCGGATAATTTTCTTATCTAAAATGTCAAGGCTTACTTTGGCGCAAAGGAACCAAGTTTTGTGGCACTTGGTCTGCGATACTTTGCAAATGGTGCTTCCTCGGTATTTCTCTTTCGTTCCGAGGGAACAGCCTAAAATCGGGTTACGCAAAAAAGAACTCGGATGACTTCATTGATTTATGAATGTGAATGTAGGCATGTGTGTGATCGAAAGAATGTGTATGATAGAGTGAGTGATTCTCTCATTTATATATATCCTTCTGTTTTTTTGTTTGCATTCTCATAATTATATTATGTAATCTCTTATAAAGAGGAAATAAAGAGCATATATATATATATATATATATATATATATATATATATATATATATATATATATATATATATATATATATATATATATATATATATATATATATATATATATATATATATATATATATATATATATATATATATATATATATATATATATATATATATATATATATATATATATATATATATATAGATGTAAGGCATGGTTTGTGGGTCATGTCTTTGTATCATGGGTTGTGGGATCTTTTTTTCCCTGGGGGCAGGGATATAATAAGTGCTATATTTGGAAGTATTTCGAGATGTACAATGCATCTATCGACTTCATTTTACTTTATTTTTGTTTTTACAAAAAAAGTTATAGATATCATTGTGGGACATTACACTGTGGGTCAATGACCCACAATGCTATATACAATATTTATATTTTTTTATTGTGGGTCATATCCCACAACCCGTTCTAAAGAGAATATACAATATATAAAATATTTTTTTGTATTGTGGGTCATATCCCACAACCCGTTCTAATGCGAATATACAATATATAAAATATATATTTGGGGAATGTGGGTCATATCCCACAACCCATTTATGCAAAGCGTTCTATTTGTTGAGCATAGTCCATAGACATGTTATCAGGTGTTACTGCACAGAAAGCCTATGATGGCTTATCGGCTGATCTAATCGTAGCCCATGATAACACGTGGTCAGTAGATCTGACAGTAATGGACAGACATTGACAGATTATCGCTTATATCCGCGGGGATTCAGCTTGCTGCACCAGAAAATGGGATACGGGAATTTCCGTCGGTATCTTTGTGCTGTTGAAACTCGTGTCCAGGCTTTGACTTTAAAACATGTTCATGGAATCATTATTTTGACCGCATCTATTTATTGAGATATTGAGACATTGGCGGATTATCGTTTATATCCACGGGATGCTGCACCAGAAAATGGGAAGGGGAAATAAATTTTGTTTGTTTCCATCTTTGTATATTGTGTTGTACTGTATTGAGTTGGACTTTTTTGCAGGATAGATCTAATTGCTATTGCAAATTTCAGGTTTTCATTTCCTGATGCATATGGCATTTAAAATTATTCTTTCCAAAATGTCAAGTAGGTCTCTCATGCGGAATTTGTTATTTGAAAAAAAAAAAAAATCATATCAATAATTTACTAGTATTTGTATTTAGATATACAATGTGCCATATTTTCCAAGAATAATATCAAGTTTTAATATGGAATGCAGATTATATTTCAGGACCAAATATTTCTCATATAATTTTAGTCTCTCTCTATTTTCTATGCCTGGATGTTATCATTATGTTCCAACATTTCTTCGATGATACGGCCTATTTTGCTACGGACTGGCCATTTGTATTTTATCTTGCACATCATTAACACGATTAGGGGCCGTAATAACTGTCTGTCTACAAGATTAGGGAACCTACGTTTCTGTGTATCGATAGTTAAGCCTATCAGTTTCTGACAAAACAAAGATCCTTATTTTGTCAAAGTTATTGACAAAAGAAATCATGCATGGAAACGACCCCTATGGAGATACTTTCCAAAACACATGGGATCGAAACACACATTGAATAAGTAATTTGCCTAAAATCTGAACTGATTTTTGGCAGAAATCAGTCTTATTAGGCACATTAAGGTATATTTCGATCCCCGGTGGTTACCTCAGAATGTTTCAAAGCAACGACATTTTCTTGTTTGACTGCACATTTATAAAGAGTTTGGATCTAGAAAAGGTATTTGAGACCAACACGTTTCAAGACCAGGCCCCGGTTTCTCGAAAAAACTAAAGTATATTCTCATGAGAACATGCTCAACTTCAAAAGGATACTCTCCAACGTTGAAGGGTATTCGATTGAAGTACACGTGCATATCTTGCGATTTGAGCACGTTGCTCAGATTTGAGCATGAGAACGTACATAAGTTTTTTCGAGAAACCGGGGCCAGATGATGCAGACCTACAAACATTTTGAGCTTTGTCATTGAAATAAAACGTCCGAAAAGCGTTCGCCAGAAAAAGGATTTACATTCGTTCTCTATATCTCGAATTTGTTCTTCTCACAAAAAAAAGTTCTTAAGGTATGTAACCCATGCTTAGCACCAAAGAGCCAGAGCCGAAATTTGAAAAGTGTCTGTAATTCCTGAACTGTCGTATAATTACATTTCCATTCCAAATACAAACATAAGCATTTTGAACGCTTTAGAATTTTGAATTAATGCACACTTATGGAAATATTTGACAGCAATGTTCAAAATTTCCTCCCTTCAAGCCATTGCATATGAACATAGTTTGAAGCCCGACACGATTAATCAACTTATGTGAAGTGTACTCACAAGAGTGTGTAATTTGATGCATTTCGTATAGCTAGAAAGTGGTGTTTTTAATGATGGGATGTATACCTTAATAATAATGAATCAAGATAATAACACTGTTTTCTGTAGAATTTCTTCAGTTGTAATTTTGCATGGGTTGTTTAACAAAACATAAATTCTTATTTTCACTAATTCCATTATTAATCTTCCCAGATTGTTTACGTAATTTCTGACAAAATGGAAAGACCTTTTCCGCGAATTATTTGAACAATTTTTGTATAATTATAATCCCTTTCGAACCCCGTTTCCTTCTGTTTGTCTCATCAGAATTCTAGCGCGGAATGTTTTGTCTTTGATACGTTCGGTTGTTTACATTGCAGCAGCGCGTTTTGAAAACCGCAAAAACAAAAAGCATTGAAAATGACAATCCATTCGTTTTGTTGGTAAATGGAATACCCATCAGCATTCTAGTAATTAACCCTTTCCCAAAACAAGACCTGGTTTTGAAGTCCCTGATAGAAAAGGCTTACGAAAACATTGAGGCAAAAGAAGAAACTGCTGATAACCAGCAGTTTCTCCTTTTGCCTCAATATTTTCTCTGCTATGTTGTACACAAATCCTACCTTTATTCAAATATTGTTATCTGCAGTTGCTTTCAAATTGGACCACGCTAAAATTTTGTCGTTTGGGAAAGGGTTAACCAATTGCAAGACGGCCAACTCTTCTTAGACGGGTCCAAATTCAAAGATGTTGCGAGACGAAAATTTCAAGTAAATGAAATTTTAGATTTCTTTATCTTTTGGGAATGTTTTCAAAAGCCTTTATCTTGTCGTGCGTCAAAGTGCGGCATCCTGTCAGAAAGGGTTAAAACTTGTTTTTAAAACAAATATTTCCAAGATTTTTCTTTGCGATTCTGAATAGGTTTGGCCAGGGCGTACAACGTTCGAACTGCATTATGGGTAATTTCGGCTCCGCTGTGGAGGAATTTAGTGAAAATTCTCTCGACTAAGGTTAATCCGAGTCTTCTCTGATGTAAATACGCTTCTTGATATTTTGATTTTTCGCTAATTACATCAGAGAGCGTTGCTCTTTGAAAACAGCGGAAAGTTCGGTAACGTTACAAGTAGTGAAGCTTTGTTTTTGTGTATAGAGGAAAATAATTGACCAGGCAGAGTGACCTTAACTGTACGCAAAAGTGGAAAAGTCTATTGTCCAGTTTAGATGGGAATGGACCGTCGTTAATTTACTTAAAAGCGTACACTGTATCCGTTATGCAACATTGTGCCGCCATGTGAAAATAAGATTTTATCTAATCTAGTCAAATAAAAATGTTAAGCTACCGTGGTCCGTTTGGGTCGAAATTTGCAGTAAAGATAATCATTAAAATAGGCATAATCTCCAAAAATGAAAATATTCAAATACAGTTCACATCCTGGTCATACCGCACAGATGGCACAGGCTGACCGGCATTTTTGGCATCGGCATTTTTGCATATTCAGTTAACCAATTACCATTTTAAGATGTCGCGACAAATGTATGCACGTGCAAATACTGTTAAGTCGTTGAATAATATGATTATTAGCTGTAAATAGCGAAGCATGCGAAGTGTTCGGCAAATCACGAGGGATTCCGACATACCTATCATCCCTGGACGATAAGTCTGTTGACCTTTCCGCTTGGTCTGCTCTGCCGGGTCAAATCTCGCCGTCAATATCATATCGAATCACTCGGTAAAACACTGTAGGGTATAGATCAATAAATCATTTTTTGTCATACCTGACCAAAAATTTCATTTCAAATCGGCCTGCTGGAAGAGTATAACCTTTGGTTTTGAATGGAAGGTCAAGGTAAACAAAGGCTGCTCAGATGAGGGTTGCCTATAAACCTTTTAGAAATACTTTTTGGTCGTAAATTTTTCAACATGTATGACAATAAATGGTTCATTGGTCGATATTATCAGGGGTTTTAACGATAGCGTTTAAGATCGGACGGTGAACGATGCGCCACAATTTGTGGAGAACTTCTTGATTTTTTCAAAGAGCAACGCTCTCTGATGTAAATAGCGAAAAATCAAAATATCAAAGAGCGTATTTACATCAGAGAAGACCCGGATTAAACCAAGGTAAGTGTTTATCAAATATTTCCGCCAATTCACGACCGATTTTGAAAAAACTAACGTGGAGTGCCCCCGCCTTAACGAAAGCAAGCATCGGATATTAATTTCACGTCCCTGCACACAGTATTAAAAAAGTTATAGAAGAACGAAAATTGGAAAAGGCGTTTTCTGATGGCACCGCTGTGGAGTAATGTACAATGTTTTTGAAGAAAAAGGGCTAAAGTACCAATGTCCGAGTACGAAAGCATGCTTTGTGTTATCAGAACGAGCCTAAATGCGGTCCGCCTGACCATAACCCTCAGAAATCTGATTGAAACCGTGAAATTTAAGCGATTTGCAAGATTGCTCCGCTGTGGAGGGTGTCAAAAAAGGCTCCGCTGTGGAGGCAAAACACGTTAAAAGATATGCATTGTTCTTTGCCACCGATAGGAAACGGATCGAACCATACAAATGCATCTTTGTATATCACCTTTGTATTATCTTACTTAGATCATGCCTATGTACGTAGTAAGACCGTAAAATTGTACATGGTGTTTCAAAAATGCAATCCATACTTCTAGTGCAACAACTCTAAGAATCCTATACCGATTTCCATGTTTTCATGGTTTAATATGTTAGTAGGAGAGGCAGGGTCTATTTGTTACACGGGGCAAGTTGTTTCACATACAGTTGCACGACATTGACCGCACGAACAATGTTCTAACTTTGATGATATATAGAATCTTTTTTCTTTTATTTTACTTTTATACCAACTTCTCAAAAGTCAACCTTAGAGATTTAGATAAGAATGCAAGTTAAAATTGAAAATCTGAAAAAAACGTATGAAAGAAAATTTTCTTTGTGGCTAGAACAGTTTTTCTCGTTATGTGTTTAGTTTCGCGTCGTTGAGTGCACGGGCTGCATCGAGTCATGTTTCTATGAACGAGTGCTAAACTACTCTATGTCGCCGCTTTTCAACAAAAACCTCGTAACTGCAGCTTGTTTTAAGCTGCAGTTACGAGGTTTTTGTTGAAAAGCAGCAGTATAATCTTAATAGCACTGGGAACGGTACTGGTCTTTAACCTTTCATAACCATAGGTCTACCCTACCTTCGTTTGGGCGTGCTTTACGAGAATAATTTGGAAATCATAGAGATTAGGGGAAAATGCTGATAAAACGCGTTTTCTTCTTTTATGACAATGCTTTCCATGCGATTACTTTACATTCAAGTTTCCAAATATCAACATCATTGATTTTGCCATCTGTAGCACATTTAAGTATTGACATGTTCATAATTTTATCGCATGGGTATGGGTCAACCGATTACAAGACGGCAACGGTTTAGCCTTCTTCTAATTCAAAGATGATACAGATGACATTTTCAAGAGAATGAACTTTGATATTTTAGTATTTTATGGAAAAAAGTGGGAAATGAAGAAATAGCTTGTCACAAGCAATTTCTTCATTGTCCGCGCTGTTTTCAAAAGCCATTTTCTTGCGGGGAGTCATGAAGAGTCATTATGAGGGAAAGGGTTTAAGTCTTGCTAGTTTACTGGATTATCGTGCTGGTTTTCTTGTTTTCCAAAAGACCGACCGAACCTTTGTGATTCACTGAAAGTAATTTGGTAAAGTAATTTGTACTACGCAATGTAAAATAGTTTCTGGCACTTTCGCAGATACAGCGCTTTTAATCATTTCCGAAAACGTGAAAAATTAGACAAACCCAAACCGAAACCCGCTACTGATATCCATGATCGAACAAAAATTGGGAAACAATAACTTGAGTAAGGCAAAAGAAGAGAATGTTTCGTAGTTTCTGACAAGTGTCAACTGATGTTTAACCCATTACTACAGTGACATTTGGAATCCCACACGACAATAGCTTTGGAAAACATTGTGGAAAATGAAGAAATTGCTTGTGACAAGGAATTTCGTCGTTCTCAAAAATGTTTTCTACGTAAAAAAGACCTACAAATTTAATTTTTTCTTTCACTTGAAGGCGTCGTCTGCGACATCTTAATTTGGACCAGTCTAAAATTTTGCCGTTTGGTAATGGGTTAAAACCATTTTAATCAGCCCTTTAGTCATATTGTGGCCACGGTCACATCTAACCAGTGGATTTGTTTCTCTCACCAATAACGTCAATAACGTCGGAGTCTGTCAATCCAGGGGTTGTGAGTTAGAACACCGGCTTCGCCAATATCCACTCTGATATTTGACAGAAGTCATTTGTCTTTCACCAATGGTTGATGATCATCTATGCAAGAAAGCAGCTACAGGCTCGGATTGGATATTGTGTTAATATTGGTAAGGGATATACCAGAAATCCACTGGTGATTCAGTCAGCGCACAGTATCGGTTGAAAGCGGCGTAAAAGCGAAATCAATCAATTAATCAATCAATCAATCAATCAATCAATCAATCAATCTCTCACCAGTACTGCCACAACATCCTTTCGGAACCCTCCAGCAGCTAATCTCAATCATGTTTATGATCAACTATCATCACGTTGGATAATCACGAGATACAGCACATTGTTGTTCAATTTAAGAGATTCTTCAATAATTTTGTAAATACGAGACCGATTTGAAATCGGTTTGAAGTGGAGAAGGTGGACAGACGTCGCGCGTTAGATAGACGTGGCACATTTTTTAAAAAATCAGCTGATAAAAAAGTCATTAATATCAACCAAAATTTTGGTTGATCTTCAATAACTATTTTATGAGTTGATTTTTCAAAAATCTAATACGTCCTTATTATTTCTGGCATTCTCCCACCTTCTCTGCTTTAACCCGAATTCAAATCGGCCCAGTATTAACCCATTACCAAATGACAAAATTTTTGAATGGTCCAATTGGAAAGCTGCAAAAGACGACAAAATTCACGTTAAACAAGAGCTGTCACTGTAAGATGACAATGCCCCCGACACCGCTTTGATCGTCATAAGGTCAAGGTCATCCAGGGGTCAAGGTCACCAAAGTATGTGCCTACAGAAAGGTAATGTACCAAGGAATGTTGTGGTAAAGTATGAAGCGAATATGTTAAGTAATAAGGAAGTTATGGCCAATGTTAAAGTTTTTGGACGGAATGACGGACGGACGGACGGACAGACAGACAGACGGACGGACGGACAAGTCAAATTTATGATGCCTCCCTATCGGGGGCATAAAAAAGAAAGGATTTGCATACAATATGCCAAAGAAAATATTGAGGCAAAAGGAGAAAATGATGATTATCAGCATTTTCTTCTTTTGTCTCAATGTTTTCCCAAGCCTTTTCTAATAGGGACGTCAAAAGCAGGTCTTGCTTTGGAAAGGGTTAAGAAAAATATCGGAAGATTTTCTGAAATTGTATCTCGTAATTATCCACAGTGTACCATTGGTGGTCGACAAATATCAGAAAGGGTGTTCACCGCAGCCGTAGATAAACTCATTACTAGACGACAAAATTTTAGGGTGATCCAATTTAAATTGATTTTATTGGGGTTTTACGCCGTTTTCAACTTCTATGGTCAAATCGCGGTGGCTGGAGCACCTAACCGTGGGTCCCTGGTATTTCTCGCACCAGTACAACCACAATATCAAAACCGAGCCTCCAGCTGCTCTCTCACATAGATGGTTCACACCCATTGGTGAGAGACAAATGACTTTTTGTCAGAATGGATACTGGCCGAGCCGGGGTTCGAACTCGAGACCCCTAGATTGACAGACTCTGACATAACCGGCTGAGCTATCCAGGCTTGGCGTGATCCAATTTGAAAGCTGTTGTTGATGACAAAAGAAATATCGTTATAGATAGAATTTGTGTATAATACAACACAGAAAATATTGAGACAAAAGGAGAAACTGCTAGTTATCAGCAGTTTCTTCTTTTGTCTCATTGTTTTCCCAAGCCATTTCTATTAAGGACATCAAAACCAGGCCCTGGTTTCTCGAAAAAACTTAAATACATACTTATGAGTTTATGCTCAACTTCAATGGAATACTCTCCAAAATTGAAGGGTATTCGATTTAAGTTCACATGAATTTCGTGTGATTTGAGCACGGTGCTCAGATTTCAGTATGAGAACATACTTAAGTTTTTTTTTGAGAAAACGGTGCCACATGATTGACAGCCAAACATTACCCATAAAGGTGCATAAAAAAGGAGAGCCATTCCAAAGAAACTGGCTATAATTTCCATTTAATTCTATATAAAAGTTTATCATGACAAACATCATACATGTACATATATCAATATATTACACAACATATTTCTGTATACAAACAATGGATAGATATTCTTAACCTTTTCCAAAACCTCAAATTCTAAGGGTGGTCAGAATTGAAATCTGTTTTAGCTGACAATTTAAAGTGAATAAAGTTTAAATTACATTTTTGGGTCTTTTTGCGTAGGAAAGGAAGAAATTGCTTGTCTTCACAATGTTTTCCAAAGCCATTATCTTGTGGGCAGTCAAAAAGAGTCACTGTGTGACGATGACTTTACCATAAGTTCCCAAAGCAAAGATAATTCGAGCTGGTCTCATTTGTGCTACATACAACAAAATCAACTTTATCAAAAGCTCAAAATTTGGGTGTCATAGAATGGAAAACATTGCAGGAAAATTAGAATTTCTTTCATTATTCTTAATTTTTTTCAAAATCATTATCTGACAATTATAGCTTGTTTGGGAAAGGGTTAAAAGAACATGTTATGACAATAACACTTGAATTAAACGATCTGACATTCTCACACATTCATGACAATGTACACACAATCTTAAAACATAGAGGAAAAAGAAGAAAATGAATATTCACAAAATTGTTTATGGAAAAAGAGTGGAAAAAAGTTTGTGAAATACAGCATTTTCATGTTTTGATAATGTTTCACTCGTGACTTCCTTTATCATTAATTTTCTTGCGCAATTTCTGGAGAAATTTATTGTACTTTAGATTGGGATAAAATCAGTTATGATGCTCAGATTGTATTCAGGGTTCTCCCTAGAATAATTTGAAACTGTAGTGGCAAATTACAAGTATTGGTAAACCTTGAAATGCATAGTGTTCATGCAAATATTTGTGAATAAAATCATAATTGGAAAAGAAGAAATTGCTCAATTTGAGCAATTTCTTCTTTTCCCATTATGTTTATATACAGAATTATTACATTTTATATTACAAGAATAGAGAACTTATCACTTTTTGACATGAAATGCTAAGAAAACCCCCTGTTTAATGACCTTTTTGAAGGAATTAAGCTGCAGGGGTACTTTTCAAGCTGTAGTGGCATTACACTAATTTACATGAAGCTGTAGTGGGGCCGATACAGCTTATTAGGCTGGGGAGAACACTGGTATTACAAATTGCGTAAGCAGAGCTAGAGATAAGAGGGGGATAAAGACATTTCAAATTTGTTATTTAAAATCTCAACCCTAAGTTGTGGTACCTGTTAGAATTGTCTCAAAGAGACGATTCAAATGACTACCCAAAACATAGGGTTTAGTGAACGCTAAATGAAACACAGTCGAAACTGTCATTCGCAGCTAGCTAAGGGACTGACCAAAACTTGCCATATGCAACACTGCACAGTTGGCTGCTTAACATATAATAGAATAGAATTCATGTATTGCACTTTGTAAAGTCATTAGTCCCTCTTATCTGTAGCTTTAGCGAAAGGATAGAAAGTTAAAGATTGCTCTGCCCGCAGTTTAAGATCATTGCCAGGGGGGTGTCATGGGCTGTGGATTTTGTAGGTATGACATCACTACAGCTGATATCGACAACCTGGAAATATACAAATACAAAATAAATGTTAAGATTTAGATAATTTAAAGGCTCAGACCAGAATGCAGATAAAGCCTTAAGATCATTGACAGGGGGATGTCATGGGCTGTGGATTTTGTAGGTAAGACATTACTACTGCAGAAATTGACAACCTGGGAATATATATAGAAAACTATACATAAAGACTCTAATCAGACTGTATATATAGCCTGAGATCATTGCCAGGGTGGTGTCATGGGCTGTGGATTTGGTAGGTAGGACATCACTACTACCGATATAGACAACCTGGAAATATATATAGAAAACTATAAATGTAAAGATTCAGATCAGACTGTATATATAGCCTGAGATCAGGAGAAAAATTTGCGCATGTTGAAATTTTTGTCCCAATTTATTTTTGATCCTGATTTAGAACTGACTTGAATCAGGATGTACTACGAGTCACCTGAAGTAACCCGATTTCGTGCCGATTTTGAAAGTTTCGAAATCGGGATCAAATCAGGGCCAGTGGGACCGGGGTGGGGGTGGGGGTGGGGGGTGTTATAGATAAACTTACTACTGCAGTATCCACAGATTACTTTTGCTGTCTTGTGCGACACTGGTACCTTAACCCTTTCCCAAAGAAGGCCTGCATTTGACACCCCTGATAGAAACAGATTGTGAAAACATTGAGACGAAAGGAAACAAGATGTGTTTGTGAAACACAAATGCCCCCGAAATGGCCATTTTTCTAAAATGTTAAGTTTTCGTGGAGTAAAGGCTTATTAAGGGTTAAGGATGACCTTGAGGAAGGTAAAATTGCATGGAACAGATAGATATCATTGAAAGGAAGTTGCATACCAAATTTGAGCTTTGTATGTCAAATACTTTTGGAGAAAAGGCAAAGGTTAAGTTTTCGGAGTAAAAGGTTAAGTTTTCGTGGAGTAAAGGGTTATTAAGGGTTAAGGATGACCTTGAGGAAGGTAAAATTGCATGGAACAGATAGATACCATTGAAAGGAAATTGCATACCAAATTTGAGCTTTGTATGTCAAATAATTTTTGGAGAAAAGGCAAAGGTTAAGTTTTCGGAGTAAAAGGTTAAGTTTTCGTGGAGTAAAGGGTTATTAAGGGTTAAGGATGACCTTGAGGAAGGTAAAATTGCATGGAACAGATAGATATCATTGAAAGGAAAGTGCATACCAAATTTGAGCTTTGTATGTCAAATACTTTTGGAGAAAAGGCAAAGGTTAAGTTTTCCGAGTAAAAGGTTAAGTTTTCGTATAGTAAAGGGTTGATAAGGGTTAAGGGATGACCTTGACGAAGGTCAAATTGCATGGAACAGATAGATATCATTAAAAGGAAGCTGCATATCAAATTTGAGCTTTGTATGTCAAATACTTTTGGAGAAAAGGCAAAGGTTAAGTTTTCGGACGGACAGACAGACGGACGGACGGACATACCAACGGTTGACCATATGTTGGGTACTTTGCCTAAAAACTTGTTGGATACCCCATCTTGGGTATAAAAAACAGTTCTCACGAGAGGACACTTACTGGTTATGTGTCCAAAGACACAACTGGGTATTTTAGAAATGTTGGCATCACCAACACACATTGGTAGCAATGGTACTCTGGTCATCTTTTAATGCCAAAATTCATGAATAAACAAGAGGGCCCAGGGTAGCTGACCTGAGAAATGGGGAGAAATTCTGATCAAATAGGGACACACATGTCCCATCTAGAGTCAACAAGGATTTTCTTAGATTTGTCCTGGTGACATTGATTTTTACCCCTATGTGACCCAAATCTGAACTTCACCCGTTTATTGTCAAAATAAACATTGTGACAGTTTCATCAAACTTGGGTCAAATATGTGACCTTTATGGTTCAAACAAGGATTTCCTAAGATCTGACCTGGTGACCTTCTTTCTGACCACACATGACCCATATTCAAACTTGAAAATTCTGTGAGGGGTGTTATGGCTTCTCTGTTGCAATGCATAATCTAAATCATGAAAATAAGTAACTAAAGGAAGCCGTCAATAAGGCTCATAAAATGATACACTCTTACATGTACTTTGAAACAATTTCTAAGAGAACAAAATCAATGCCCAATAAAGGTGAGATTTGTGTGCAATATAGCACAGAAAATATTGAGACAAAAGGAGAAAATGATGATTATTTTTCATATTTTGCCTCAAAATTTTCCCAAGCTTATTTTTATGGGGACATCAAAACTATGACTTGTGAGGGAAAGGGTTAAAAACAACTTTGAAGGCCCTTCCTTAAAGAGTTTGATTTTTATTCAAAAGACTCAACAGACCAGGGATTGTTCAATCTACCTTAATCCTTACCCTAACAAGACCTGGTTTTGATGTCTCTTGTAGAAATAGCTTGAAAAAGCATTGACAAAAATGAAGAAATTGCTGATAAAAACAATTTCTTGTTTCTTTCAATGTTTTCTATGCAACAACATACACATTTCCTACTCTTATATATCATTCATTTCACTCCAAATCATTTCTACTTGGACTGGTTTTAAAAGTTGATGTTTGGAAAAGGGTTAAGCCACCTTGAGGTTTAAACAAAATAAATCTAATATGATATGGCAAAAAGTGTATAAAGACTACCTACCCTGACAGGCTCCAAATATGTTGCTCCTACGATGGATGGTCTAAAAATAGCAATGGGGAGTCCCTGAGATTCCTCGTACAGTAAATAGTCGGCTATTGCTTTAGTGAAGGTGTAAGTGTTTGGACGGCTTCCAACCATCTTTGGTGTTAAGGTGTTAAGAGTCTCTGCGTCCATCCATCTGCAAGCAATCAGTCATTAAAACCATTACAAGAAGGCAAAATTCTAAACTGGTCTAAATTCAAAGATGTTACAGACGACATTTACAGTGTGAAGAAATAATGAGATTTCACAACTTTTGCTGAAAAAAAAAACATTATGGAAAATCAAGAAATAGCTTGTCACAAGTTAATATCATTTTCCATGATGCTTTCCAAAGCCTTAATCTTGTGAGGAGTTAAAAGGCATCATTTTGTAGGAATTTTTAACCTTTTCTGGGTAGGAAATATTGCAGGAAATGAAGAAATTGCAATTTCTCATTTACAACTATGTTTTCCAGTCTTTTAATTTGTGAGGCCTCAAAATACATCACTACATGGGAACAGCTTTAACATTTATGTGCATCAAAACTAGGGCTGAAATGAGTACCCGGGTACCCAGGGGTAGGGTTGATCGTTAAAAATTGCCAGTACCCGGGTACACATTTATTACCTGTTATCAATTGATCAATTTTGGCTTTAATCTTGTATGGGTAATTTAACATATCTACACAGTCAAAGACTTATTAACGATGAAAATAGTGTATAACATGTTGTCAATGATTAGATAGGGCGATTTCATTTTGAAATCCGCCAAAGAAAGCATGCAGGCAAATTGACTCCGCCAAGTCCACTTGCTCTTATACTATAATTAGATTGAGCCATCTAAATAAACCCTTTCCCAAACAAGACCTGGTTTTGACGTCTCTAATAGAAAAGGCTTTGGAAAACATTGAAACAAAAGAAACTGCTGATAACCAGCAGTTTCTCCTTTTGTCTCAATATTTTCTGTGCCAAATTCTACACAAATCCAATCTTTAATAACATCCATTTTGTCATTTGTTGCAGTTTTTGAAGAGGACCACCCTAAAACTTCGTCGTTTGGGAAAGGGTTAATAAATTATCCATTTGTGCAGGTACCCGAATAGAAATTTTGTACCTGTTTCAGCCCTTGTCAAAAGGCCTCATTATTTGGGAAAGTATTAACTCTTTCCCAAACAACAAAATTTTAGGGTAGTCCAAATTGAAAGACCCTGCAGACGACAATTTCAAGTGAATGGAATTTTTCAGTTATAGGTCTTTTTAGATGAAAAACACTGTGGAAAATGAAGAAATTGCTTGTGACAAGCAATTTCTTCATTTTCCACGATGTTTTCCATGGCCATTATTTTTGAGAGAGTCAAAAGGCGTCATTGTGAGGTAATGGGTTAACTTACTCAACAGCACTAAGTAACTGTTTTGGTTGCATGGGTGGCTGATAAAATTCTTCTTTGATAGTTTTTTTCATCACAGTTAGAGTAAGCCGTGGATATATGTACAAACACGACCAGATTATGCATCTTCTTGCTCAGTGCTATCATGCTCTTTACACCAAATACATTCATTTCCATGGATAACCTGCAAAAAACACAATTTTAAAATTTAGCCTTACCCAATGGCAAAATTTCAGTTTTCAAGGTGGTTCATTTTCAAAACTGCTGCAAACGAAAAATTGAATTTTGATATAGATTTGATTTGAGTACAATTTAGCCAAGAAAATATTGAAGCAAAAGGAGAAAATGCTGAATATCAGCATTATCTACTTTTGCTTCAATGTTTTCCCAATTCTTCTTTGATAGATTTTTTATCACAGTTTGAGTAAGCCGTGGATATATGTACAAACACAGCTAGGTTATGCATTTTCTTGCTCAGCGCTATCATGCTCTTTACACCAAATACATTAATTTCCATGGATAACCTGCAAAAAATCAATTTTCAAATCTAACCCTTAACCAATGGCAAAATTTTAACTTTTAAGGTGGTTCATTTTCAAAACTGCTGCAAACGAAAAATTGAATTTTGAAATATATTTGATTTGAGTACAATTTAGCCTAAAAAATATTGAAGCAAAAGGAGAAAATGCTGAATATCAAAATTTTCTTCTTTTGCTTCAATGTTTTCCATTACCCAATGGCAAAATTTTATCTTTTAAGGTGATTCATTTTCAAAAGCTGCAGCAAATGAAAAATTGGATTAATTAGACATAAGAACAATAAAGTACATAAAATATTGAAGCAAAGGAGAAAGCTGAATATCAGCATTTTCTTCTTTTAACCCATTACCACACAATGACTCTTTTTGACACCCCAAGAGAAAATGGCTTTGGAAAGCATTGTGGAAAATGAAGAAATTGCTTGTGACAAGCAATTTCTGCATTTCCCACAATGCTTTCTACCCTAAAATACCAAGAAATGTTAAATTTCATTCTCTTAAAATTGTCGTCTGCAACATTTTTGAATTTGGACCAGTCTAATAAGTTGTTGTTTGGTAATGGGTTAAACTAAGCACAATACTAGCAGGTCTTGTTTTGGAAAGGGTTTATCCAGATCCGCGTTCTTTAGAGTGAGATTTCTTGAGATATCTTAAGATGTTTTGGGATAAGGCGCTCTTTTGAGCAAGATTTTTAAGACGATCACTGAGAGCTGCCATTGCTCTATGCTTATTTCGGAGCCCCTCGGTAAATTCCATAGAATCTATATGGGAGAGAATTGACCGAGTTGTTCCAAATGCTCCATGATACACTAGAAATCTATCACTGAAGGTGATAAAAATACCCCCACCACCACATTTGTTCGGACAAGTGTTTTTGTTGAATCAGGAGCCATACTCAGAAATTGTCAATCCGATTTTCTTGAAATTTGATCTAATCAGGGGTCATAACTCAGAAAGTATCGGTCTGATTTCCGTGAATTTTGCATCTTGCATATATACAGGTCCTAATGCATACCTGTGCTAAGTATGAAGCAAATCATTCAGTAACTGTAGGAGGAATTGTCCGGACAAGCATTTTTGTCAAATCAGGGGCCATAACTCAGAAATTGTCGGTCTGATTTTCAAGAAATGTGCGTCTTGCACATCTACTGAAGTTAATTCACACCTGTGCCAAGAATGAAGCAAATCGGACAGTAACTAAAGGATTTGTCCGGACAAGCATTTTTTGGTAAAATCAAGGACCATAATTGAGAAAGTAATGGTCAGGTTTTCATGAAATTTGCGTCATGCACATCTACAGGTTCTAATGCACACCTGTGCCAAGTAGGAAGCAAATCAGACAGAAACTGTAGAAGTTGGCCAGACAAGCATTTTTGGGTCAAATCAGGAGCCATAACTCAAAAAGTATCGGTCCGATTTCCATGAAATTTGCGTCTTGCACATCTACAAGTCACAATGAACACTTGCGCCAAGTATGAACTAAATTGGACAGTAACTGTAGGAGGAGTTGGCCGGACAAGCATTTTTGGGTCAAATCAAGGGTCATAACTCAGAAAGTAACGGTCAGATTTTCATGAAATTTGCGTCTTGCACATCTGCACATCCTAATGCACACTTGTGCCAAGTATGAAGCAAATCGGACGGTAACTGTAGAAGGAGTTGGCCGGACAAGCATTTTTGGGTCTAATCAGGGGCCATAACTCAAAAAGTATAGGTCCGATTTCCATGAAATTTGCGTCTTGCACATCTACAGGTCACAATGAACACTTGTGCCAAATATTAACTAAATCGGACAGTAACTGTAGGAGGAGTTGGCCGGACAAGCATTTTTGGGTCAAATCAAGGGCCATAACTCAGAAACTTCCTGAAAGTAACGGTAGGATTTTCATGAAATTTGCGTCTTGCACATCTGCACATCCTAATGCACACCTGTGCCAAGTATGAAGCAAATCGGACGGTAACTGTAGGAGGAGTTGGCCGGACAAGCATTTTTGGGTCTAATCAGGGGCCATAACTCAACAAGAGCTGTCCGAAGACAGCGCGCTCGACTTTCTAAGTGCTGGACTTTCTAAGTTGCTAAGTATAAAGGGGGCATAACTCCAAATATAGTGAAGCCAGGGTCATGGGCCCTGGTAGTAAGGTAGAGGGTGTGATGGTGAATAAGTGTTCCAAGTTTGGGTTGAATCCCTTTGATAGTATGGAAGTTATTGATGTTTGAAAAAACTTTAACCTTTGTTGCAACGCCAACGCCGACGCCAACGCCGACGCCCGGGTGACAGTATAAGCTCTCATTTTCTTCGAAAAGTCGAGCTAAAAAGTATCGGTCCGATTTCCATGAAATTTGCGTCTTGCACATCTACAAGTCACAATGAACACTTGTGCCAAGTATGAACTAAATTGGACAGTAACTGTAGGAGGAGTTGGCCGGACAAGCATTTTTGGGTCAAATCAAGGGTCATAACTCAGAAAGTAACGGTCAGATTTTCATGAAATTTGCGTCTTGCACATCTGCACATCCTAATGCACACTTGTGCCAAGTATGAAGCAAATCGGACGGTAACTGTAGAAGGAGTTGGCCGGACAAGCATTTTTGGGTCTAATCAGGGGCCATAACTCAAAAAGTATAGGTCCGATTTCCATGAAATTTGCGTCTTGCACATCTACAGGTCACAATGAACACTTGTGCCAAATATTAACTAAATCGGACAGTAACTGTAGGAGGAGTTGGCCGGACAAGCATTTTTGGGTCAAATCAAGGGCCATAACTCAGAAACTTCCTGAAAGTAACGGTAGGATTTTCATGAAATTTGCGTCTTGCACATCTGCACATCCTAATGCACACCTGTGCCAAGTATGAAGCAAATCGGACGGTAACTGTAGGAGGAGTTGGCCGGACAAGCATTTTTGGGTCTAATCAGGGGCCATAACTCAACAAGAGCTGTCCGAAGACAGCGCGCTCGACTTTCTAAGTGCTGGACTTTCTAAGTTGCTAAGTATAAAGGGGGCATAACTCCAAATATAGTGAAGCCAGGGTCATGGGCCCTGGTAGTAAGGTAGAGGGTGTGATGGTGAATAAGTGTTCCAAGTTTGGGTTGAATCCCTTTGATAGTATGGAAGTTATTGATGTTTGAAAAAACTTTAACCTTTGTTGCAACGCCAACGCCGACGCCCGGGTGACAGTATAAGCTCTCATTTTCTTCGAAAAGTCGAGCTAAAAAGTATCGGTCCGATTTCCATGAAATTTGCGTCTTGCACATCTACAGGTCACAATAAACACTTGTGCCAAGTATGAACTAAATCGGACAGTAACTGTAGGAGGAGTTGGCCGGACAAGCATTTTTGGGTCAAATCAGGGGCCATAACTCAGAAAGTAACGATCGCATTTTCGTAAAATTTGCGTCTTGCACATCTGCACGTCCTAATGCACACCTGTGCCAAGTATGAAGCAAATCGGACGGTAACTGTAGGAGGAGTTGGCCGGACAAGCATTTTTTGGTCAAATCAGGGGCCATAACTCAAAAAGTATCGGTCGGATTTCCGTGAAATTTGCGTCTTGCACATCTACAGGTCACAATGAACATTTGTGCCAAGTATAAACTAAATCGGTCCACAAGTGTAGGAGGAGTTGTCCGGACAAAGTTTTGGAGACAGACCAACCAACCATCCAACCATCCAACCTTCCAACCATCCAACCATCCAACCTTCCAACCAACCACTGGACCGACAGGCTGATTCCAGTATACCCCTCCAAACTTCGTTTGCGGGGGTATAATAAACCGCAGAGTTCTGAATGCTCCATACTTCATACAAATGACGTCATGATGACGTCATTTGTATGAAGTATGGAACATTCGAAACACCTCGCTTATAATCTCGGTCTCAAAGACGCTGTATCAAAAACATCTTAAGAAATCTTATAAATCTCGCTCTAATGAATGCGCCTCAGTTAAATTTGTTTGGTCACACAAGCATGTGCAAAGATTGAAAGCAAAAGCTAAAGCAGAAACAAAGTTATCACAGATATACAACAGTTGCACATAAAAACTTGATGAAGAATTTCTAAGTCCAAAAAGGATAAGAATTTCACTATATCAATTGTAATAGTAGGGAATCTTTGCATAGAGGCTGATGTTTTGGTCACAAAAGCATGTGCAAAGTTTTAGAGCAATAGCATTGATAGAAACAATGGCAGCTGGAGTGCGAAAATCCATTTCCCTTGTGTTTCTTGAAATATTTTCAAGTAATTTGAATATTCAAGTAAAATACACTACTGAATAGTTTTCCCCTTTAATAGCTTATTCAACACATTTCCCCCCAATCAAGGGTCCAGGGCCCCTTTCCTTAATCCAAAGAACCCCTGCTTTGTGGCAATGGGTTAACAAACAAATTGATCTACATTTCACTTACGGTACTTCATTTCTTCATCAAACTTGATGGTTGCAGCTGAGTGGATAACAACAGACACCTCCCTCACTAAAGTGTCCTCATCTGATTGGCTGATTCCAAGTCCCACCTTCAAAATGTCCCCGCCCACTGCCACACATTTGGATTTGAAGTCTGGATTTTGAGCCCTCAATTTGTCAAAAAGCTGAAAAAGATTATCATTGATTTTTTAAAATAGAAAATGAAACCTTTCTCCTAATGTTTGGATCTTATCCCATTACCAAACAGTGATGTCTTTTGATGCCAAACGGGATAAAGGCTTTGGAAAACATCAAGCAATTTCTTCATTTTCCACAATGTTTTCTACATAGAAAGACAAAAAATAAAAAAAAAAAATCTTTGCTTTCTCTTGAAGTTGTTGTCTGCATCAAAATTCATCTTTGAATTTAAAACAGCCCGAAATGTTGCCAACTGGTTATGGGTTATAAAAATGCATAGCAGTTGTCTGACCTCTTGACTCTACAGGGAAAACAAGGTGTGTTTGTGAAAAACTACAATACAACTACAATACAATGGTAAAACAATATGGCCCGAATCTTTCAATATGAGGGCATAAAAATGTTTGAAGAAGCATGTCTTCTTAACCCTTTCCCAAACAGCAAAATTTTTGCGTGGTCCAATTTGAAAGATAATGCACACAACAAAATGGATGAAATAAAAGATAGGATTTCTGTACAATATAGCACAGAAAATATTGAGACAAAAGGAGAAACTACTAATTATCAGCAGTTTCTTCTTTTGTCTCAATGTTTTCCCAAACCATTTATTTCTATTAGGGATGTCAAATCCAGGTCTTGTTTGGGAAAGGGTTAAAATTGAATAAAGCGTCTTTGGTACATCATTTTCAGAGCTACAGATAAGAGGGGTGATGGCTGTTCAAAATGTAATACTTCACTATATGATTATCAAACCCAATGTAATTGTTGTGTTTACACATTGGAATCATCTCATGGAGACCATTCCATTTTGAAAACCAAATAACCTTTGGTTGGAAACCAAATACATGTAATGTTTTCTGTGCTATATTATTCACAATTTTTACTTTTCGAAACATCCATTTTGTTGTATCACGGTGGATAATCATGTGATACAATATTTTCAGAAAATCTTCAATAATTTTGTAAATACTGGACCGATTTGAATTCGGTTAGAAGCAGAGAATGTGGACAGACGTCACACACTAGATGGACGTGTTGGATTTTTGAAAAATCAACTGATAAAAAAGTAATTGAAGATAAACCAAAATTTTAGTTTATCTTCAATAACTTTTTTATCAGTTGATCTTTTAAAAATCCAACACGTCCAGCCTTTTCCTGGCATTTGCCAACCTTCTCTCCTTCAAACTGAATTCACCAAAGGATCATTCATGTGAAGTTTCAAGAATATTGGCCCACTGATTAGGCAGAAAATTTTTTTTAGAAGATTTGGCTATTTTCGCCTTTTCTCATGCCGCGGCAGCCAGAGTCTTTGATGGAATTAAATTCTTTTAGGGCAAGGTTCAGATAAACTGCAATATTACGGGCATCACACACTCATTTTGAAAAAAACACTGATGAACATTTAAATATAACATGGAGTATTGTCTCATGTTTCTTTGTCATTATAAACATGTCTGTGATAATTTCAAATGATTATGAACAGAAAAAAATATTCTATTTTTCAAGTTTGGTGAAAATGTCAACAGATTTGATCCAAAAAAAAAAGACAAGTCTGACACCCATATGTCAAACTGAAATATTTCCAGATGCATGGTCATTGGCGAAAATCAAATGCATCTTAATGACAAAGTTCAAAGTTAAATAATCGAAATAGTGCTATATTCAATATCAAATGCTTTTTTAATATTTGAAAATAAAGCCAAATAAAAATTGTGTTACGGACGTAACACACTCTGTCAATACAGAGTATAATTTTCAACTGGAGTGTTTTTGTTCTTTCTGAGTGTAAAGAAGGAAAGGACTCGAATCAATGAAAAGATTAAATAAAATCTTCCGTTTTATTTTGCGGATAAAATGCTATTAAACGAATATGTACATATTATTTTCGATTTATCATGCACACTTAAAAACTCTGTCAATTTAGTTACGTACCGATACGGAGGATTATTTTGGAATCGTTCGCATCTTAACACGTTCAAACGAGGTAGCAGCAAAATAAACCTACACATTATGCATAAAATGTCATCAGATCGTGTGCAGAAACGAAAATTGCGGAACACTTGGTAAGTGAATTTACTCTGTCAAGACTTTTTAGAGTTCATTACGGGCATCACGCATTTCCATTATTGGATATAATCCTTGAAAGGCAACAGCTCTATGTCAAAGAATGATTTGTACAAACTTTACCGCAATTTACGCTTATTTACAGCACCAACTCTCAGAATATTTCACTCCAATTTACAGATATCACTGTACGCCTGTCACTTTTGACAACTTCCAAACAAACGGCCGTAACATGTTGACATCCGATGTCTATTTGAGCGAGTCAACAGTTACGGACATTTAACATTTACTTTTTACACAGTGATTAAGATGTTTATTGGTTGAAGAAGTGAAAGTTTTTTTTATAATGATAACAATGATGTATTTCAAGGGAAGATTTGACCACTTATGATTTATTTATCCCAATAAATTGACATGTCAACATGTTACATCCATACTAATTTTAACTGTCAAAAAAGTCAAAAGTTACATCCACACAAAAAATATGCCCAATTTGCATGTAACTTCTAAACAAGTTCTCATATTACAGCAGATTTAATACTTTTGCATTGACTTTTTATTTATAAAAGATCAAAGTCTTATAATATCTGGCATTTATTACACAAACCTTCTCTTGAAATATAAATTGTCCCTGAATCTGAAGTTATGGCCGTCACACGTATGAAATGGCCCATTTTAGTGGTTTTGACAAAAATTCAAATTCTGAAATCAGGTAAACATGAATAGTAGGATGATTTTTCTCACATAAGCTAAAAAAGTTTGAATTTCTTCAATGATAAGAAGAGAAAATATGGTTTTAAAATGTCAATGTTACGGCCATCACATTTCACCTTGCTCTAATATTTTTACAAAAAAAGTTACACAAGTACCCTGGTTATCTTTTTGGTGATTAAAACTGGATTATTGGACTCTGAACTTAGCATATATCAATTATTTAAAATAAATAAACATAGCAGTGTGACGCCTGTTATATTGCAATTTACCTGATCCATGCCCTTTAACAACTTTGAAAGCCCTTCACCCAAGGATCATTCCTGCCAAGTTTCAAAAAAGATTGGCCAACTGATTAGGCAGAAGAAAATTTTTAGAAGATTTTACTATTTTCCCCTTTTCTCATGCCTTAAAACGCAGCGTACAAGTACGAGTGCATGAAAACGCAAACATTTGTTGACCCGAACTTATCCTGGTTAACAGTATGTAGAGTGACAGCTTGCAGATTCGTACAGTTTTGAAGGGTTTTAAATTATATAACTCTTACACTTGGAAATATGCTTTTCATATTTTGCAGACAAAATAATACACCTTTCTTGATTCTTTTGCTGACCTACTTTCGATTTCAGCACTTACTATTTGTCAGGGAACCATCGTTATTCAACCATCATAAAAGTCATAAAATTTTACTTGGTACAGTTTGCAGATTCGTACACCACATTTTTGTAAAAATTACACTGAGCAATGATGAAAAATCACTATCTATCTAAAAAGTAACCAATTTTATCACGGCATGCAAAATTTCAGCATGATTTGTGGAAAAGTAACCTACTTTCAAGGTTTTGAAGACGACAGGTATGGACTGAACAGAATAGATCAGAATGGAACAGTTGGCTATTTTTAAATATCAAAATATGATATAAAATTACATTTTAACAAAAAAAATATATCTATATTGCGTTTATATAAGATTTGCATATTGGGTATGAAAATACCTTGGGATGAACGAACTAGTGTCCCAGCTAAAGGGGAATTACTCTTTCGTCGCCGGAATGACAGCGGTCAGAAGATCGCTTCAAATGTAGACATTGGAGCAAATGACATCGATGTAAGCAGTTATAATATAAAATAGGATAATTTTCTCACATTATACTGCCCTGACTAGGTTTTATAACGACTCGGCGAGCTTATTTTGAATAAACGTAATTGCAACTCAGTGAAAATTCAGCTTTGTAAGTACGACAAAAAACGTCTGTATTGCGCTCGAGGTGTCAAATATACAATTTTTGGCACCAAAATTGATCGAAGGACTTGAACAAAAGTAGTTAATTGAGCAACCATTCAGCTCTGCTTAGGATATTCAATGCACCAGAGGCCAGAAACCGTCGAGTGTACGAATCTGCAAACTGTACGAATCTGCAAGATGTCACTCTAGTCCTTGTCCTAAAGACCTTAAATACCAAATGTGAATCCAATCCCACAGCCGGTTCATGACAAGAAGATTTTTTAAGATGTACCCAATTTAGCCCCTTTTTGGCCCCTTATGGGGCCCCCAAGGGAGATAACTCTATGATTTGTACAAATCTGAAGCGCCTTGCCCTGGGGATGCTTCCTGCCATGTTTGGTTGATATCCGTTTAACCCTTTCCCAAACAAGACCTGGTTTTGACGTCCCCAACAGAAAAGGCTTGGGAAAACATTGAGACAAAAGAAGAAAATGCTGATAATCAGCATTTTCTCCTTTTGTCTCGATATTTTCTATGCGATATTGTACACAAATCCAATGATTATTACCATCCGTTTTGTCTTCTGTAGTGCTCAGCTTTTGAATGGATCCCGCGTCCATGATTTTACACTGGACCTTCTGCCTAAAAAAACGTGTTTATACGCCGACAAGATATCGATCTACATACACATTTCTTCTATTATTCAGATACGCTCGTAAAAATGCAAAATGAATTACAAAATCATAATAAATTTGATATTTTTGCTTACCGCTCTCTTGCCCCGAGAGAGAGCCGCCATTTTGTTTCCAACAATGCATTGCGTCAACGACAACCCGTATTCCGGGTCATTGGGTAGATCTATAAATAACATTGTGGGCAGTCTAAAAAAATACGAATATTACTCGCAGAGGCTGTGCTATGAGCGTGTTCTAAAAATAGATCGCACTTTGTGGGTCAATATTTTATATATAATTATGGGTCACGAAAAAATTTTTTTCCATAAAAATTCGAATCATACTATTTGCAATAAAATTCAGATTCCAGATTGCCGGCGTTTTATGGGTCAAAATATTGATGACCCACAAACCACCAAGAGTACCCACAACGTGAGTCAGAATTTGACGAAATGACCCACAATACGCCTGTTAGATAACTATATATATATATATATATATATATATATATATATATATATATATATATATATATATATATATATATATATATATATATATATATATATATATATATATATATATATATATATATATATATATATATATATATATATATATATATATATATATATATATATATATATATATATATATATATATATATATATATAGATGTGTAAACGACACAGGAATGCATGCAGACCGCACTCATCCCTGTCAGCTGCGTGTATCAACTGTACGTCAAGACAATTGTATATGTTAACATCACTTACGCAACAGATTTGTGATGGCTCAATCTACAGCAAATGCTAAAGTTGGTATTCGCTGGCGACCCATACATCGTGGCACGGTGATAAATCACCTGCGAGAACACGGACTTCGCTGTCGTTCTCCTTCTCGATGCCAGGCTCTGACCCAACGTCATCGCCTTTACATGCAGCGCATAAACGGATGTCCACTCAGGCATTATTCATGACATGTCATTTTATTCCCTTTTATGTTTACAATTGTTACATAACAATAAGACAAGGCTATACATCGGTTATGTCCTTGATATCATCTGTTAAAGTACTTTTTGCGTTTTTTAAATCGTGTCAGTTTGTATTGATTAACATTCATTTTGTCATCTGCAGCGTCTTTCAAATTGATATTGTGCAAAGTTTGGTACACTTGTCAGTCAGGTGGTCAGTAAAGTTTGATTGTGTAAAGTTGTTTTTGTCAACTCTCTTGATAAATGCTAGATGAATTTCATACAAACTTCACAAGAAGCAACAGAATCAAGCAGAGATGGACCGCGGCCATCGTGCATTTGGTAGTGCATCAGTCTCTCACTCACAAGGTCTTGTTTTTGATCCCTAGCCCAATACCAAACAACAAAATTTTGGGCTGTTCCAAATTCAAATGAGCTGCAGACGACAACTTCATGTGTATGAAAGTTTACATTTGTTGGTCTTTTAGGGTAGAAAACATTGTGGGAAATGAAGAAATTGCTTGTCACAAGCAATTTCTTCATTTTCCACAATGTTTTCCCAAGCCTTTTCTTGTAAGGGAGTCAAAAGGTGTCACTGTGGAGTAATGGGCTAGCTGTGGCGAACATCCTTTCTGTCAATTATTTTGTCTTCCACCAATGCTTGGATAATAGTAAACCTGTGTGGGCGAGCAGCTAGAGGCTCAGTAAGGATGTTGTGTTTATACTTATGAGAGAAATGAAAGTCCTGAATCATTTGAAAGGTTCTTTAGCTGCTGCAACATGACCAAAGCAATTAAAAGAGGTGTTAAACCCAGTTTAATCTATTGAGCAGAGATGGACAACCTTGATTTGTTAACCCTCTCCCCAAAAAGACCTGGTTTTGACATCCATAACAATAAAGGCTTAGGAAAATATTGAGTCAAAAGAAGAAAATGCTGATAATCGACTCTTTCTTTCTTTTGCCTCAATATTTCTGTGCTAAAATGTACAAAAAAAAATTCTCCATCAATACCCATTTCGTCGTCTTAGAGCTTTCAAATTGGCCGCACTCAAAAGTTTTGTCATTTGAGAATGGGTGAACGGTAACATAGCCTAGTTGTGGACCTCTGTTGAAAGACAACTGTTTTATGGACAAGATGCTGTTGAGGGTTTGATTGAATTCTAGGCAATGACTTAAGTTTATATAAAGGTAAGTGTGTCTAAGGGATTTACTATAATGTATTAGATCTAGCAAATTTTGATGATTTCTAATTAATACAATTACATGTACCATTTTCCAAACAAGACCTAGTTTTGCTTGCAAATGCTTTTGAAAACATTCAGGCAAAAGAAGAAAATGCCAATGATCAACATTTTCTCCTTTTGCCTCAATATTTTCAGTGTTACTTTCAACACAAATCCATACCCTAATGGGAATACTCTGTCACGGCCACCGTCCATTTTGTCGTCTGCAACTCCTTTCAAATTTTACCTGCATAACTTTTTGCTATTTGGAAAAGGGTTACCTAGCTGCGATATTGTAGCCAGAAACTAGATGATGGGTATTGGTTTGTGTCGAAACCCAGATCAAAATTAAAAAAGGTTTCGGTTACATTATTGCAACTAAAGGTTACCCAGTGGTCAAATCGAGGGAGAACCAATATTTTTTTCCTTGGATAGGATTAGAATTGGGTAGATTTATCTCGAGGATAAATCTATTCTGTAGGACTTCAAATAAAATTTTTACGGTTAATACGATCTACATTTAAAAATCTTAGAACTATAATTTTGGAACATTTTTCTCTCTCTTGTGAGCACGGTATCTAAAGAAGAAAATATTATAAAAACGAGTTTTAGAAAATCGAAATATTCCTTGCTTGTGAGATCCTTGTCATTGATTTCACAAAGCTCCCAGTCTAGTAAATGTTCTTCGTGGGGTATCCAGTCTATATTATTTCCCGCAATAAATTAAAATGGCTGCGCCCATGGAAAACGAAAGTGACAGCTCAGACGAGGCGACAGATGCCACTGACCCACTGTCAGACTCCTTTGATCCTTTGAAGGCATTGTATTCACCGACGGTAAAAGTACCCATGCCTGACGCGAAACAATTCAACAATTTGGCGGAGTTTGAAAACTTTATGAATAACCGAGATTCGCAGTCGCGAAAACAGAAGAAACCACAGTTCGCAGGAATTATTGCCGAAAGAGCTGCCATGCAGGCTAGGGAGGCAGCTAGAAAAGCTGCCATAACCGCAAAAAATGCTGGTCCTGCTGAGCGGTCTCAAACCCAGCAACGAAAATTCAGAACCACCACTGTGTTCACCAACATGGAAAGTAGGTTGAATATTTTCTACTTGTAATCCTTTCCAGAGATAGGGGAGATTCGGTATAACTCGGACACAAAACGTAGTCTTTGTCAGGACACCATGGATATCTCACTCTCTCGGACAGACAAGCTTCTGAATCAACAACGAAAACAATTAAGTATTCCAATTCTACACTAATTTCATTGGCTAAAACAATTAAAATAAAGCCAAGGCAGATAATTTTACAAAATAAAGTATACTATCAGAGTAAGGTAAACTTGGACATTGAACTGGGAATCTGGGAACATCAAGTTAATTGCTTTGATTTTTTTGCTAACAGTAGACTGGCAGGAGTATTGTCAAAAATGCACATGGAACTGGTCTTACCTTTGGACAGCTCTCCAGCTCTCTCGCCTCGGGCTCGACCAGGCCGCCGTGCAGCGACAATGCTGACAAATACTCCCACTAGAAGGAAACCATGTCTGTTCTGCTGGAAGTATACTCGTTGAATGCCGGTATTGGGCAAGGGGTCTAGTCTATTACGTCACGGGTCAGTGACGTCACTTATGGCTATTATTAGTAACAGGGGATTTCCACAACAGGAGTTTGCCGTTTTGTTTTGATAGATTAATGGTATTATTATAAAATCTTGTATAAACTACAGCTGCAATCAAGCTGTAGCTGCCACACTTTAGATTTAAAACAATGAAATCCTATTGTTTGTATGAAATTACGTCAATGTTTACTTGATAAAATTGATTCCAGTTGTCATCGCCTCGCTGCGTTTTTTCTGGCCAATTGGGAAAGGTACCTGTACCCCTACAATTGGGAATTTTTCGCTTCGCACATTCACAATCTTCCAAATTGGGAATAAACGAGTCGCGAAATCTTCAATTTGGGAAAAGATTGATTTGCAAAATTGATGAATAGGGAATCTTTCAAGTGCATCCTTAATTCTTATCTATCATTAGGGGCTATATTCTGCACCATAAACCACTGTAAGATCTAAGTTTTAACAGGAAGCTACTAGTGAACATATATTTTGACTTAAGTTATGATTGTCTATACATTTTTAAATCGTTGAAAGGTAGATAATGCTGAAATCTAGCATTCATGCCAACTCTGTCAATACTTTGGATGCAGCAATATACAAAAAATTCTGATTTACATTTTAGATATTTAGATTTATTGTTTGCATGAAAGTTCCTTTCACTTTTTACCATTCCAAACCATTGTGGAAAGGGTTAAAGAAAAAATTGAAGGAAAATCCAAACAGTTTTTAAATGTTTTTTAAATGTTTTTTTTTTGTTCTCAATCTTTTCCTAGCTGTTAATTATAAGTGGTGTTGCTTAGAACTTTGAATTTGGATCTGTCTAATAGAATTGAAGGTCTCAGTGTTTGGATGTATTTGCAATGAAAAATAAGCATTTATTGAGCAATTTCCAGCAAAACTAAAATGCATTGGCCATTGGGAACGGCACATAAGATCATTTGGAACAGTAGATTTGGAGTTGGGAAACGGCCTGTACTAAAATTGGGAAGAGCCTGTAGTAATTATGCCCCCTTTCGAAGAAAATGGGGGTATATTGTTTTGCAAGTGTTGGTCGGTCGGTCCGTAGGTCGGTCGGTCTGTCCGTAGACCAAACCTTGTCCGGAGCATAACTCGAAAAGTATTAAAGGAAGAATCATGAAACTTCATAGGTGGATAGATCTCATTATGGAGAGGTGCAGTGCACAAGAACCGTAACTCTGCCGATCAAATTTTTTGAGTTATTGCCCTTTGTTGATTTTATAACTTGATTCTTGTCCGGAGCATAACTCAAAAAGTATGTAAGTTACAATCATGAAACTTTACAGGTATATAGATCTTATTATGGAGAGGTGCAGTGCACAAGAACCGTAACTCTGCCGATCAAATTTTTTGAGTTATTGCCCTTTGTTGATTTTCAAACTTGATTCTTGTCCGGAGCATAACTCAAAAACTATGTTAGGTAGAATCATGAAACTTTACAGGTGAATAGATCTCATTATGGAGAGGTGCAGTGCACAAGAACCGTAACTCTGACGATCACATTTTTGGAGTTATTGCCCTTTGTTGATTTTCAAATTTGATTCTTGTCCGAAGCATAACTCAAAAAGTATGTAAGGTAGAATCATGAAACTTTGCAGGTGGATAGATCTCATTATGGAGAGGTGCAGTGCACAAGAACCGTAACTCTGTCGATCACATTTTTGGAGTTATTGCCCTTTGTTGATTTTCAAATTTGATTCTTGTCCGAAGCATAACTCAAAAAGTATGTAAGGTAGAATCATGAAACTTTGCAGGTGGATAGATCTCATTATGGAGAGGTGCAGTGTACAAGAACCGTAACTCTGTCGATCAAATATTTTGAGTTATTGCCCTTTGTTGATTTTATAACTTGATTCTTGTCCGGAGCACAACTCAAAAATATGTAAGGTAGAATCATGAAACTTTACAGGTGAATAGATTTCATTATTGAGAGGTGCAGTGCACAAGAACTGTAACTCTGCCAATCAAATTCTTGGAGTTATTGCCCTTTGTTGATTTTTACACTTAATTCTTAACCTTGCCTATATCTCATGTCCTTTTACACATACAGCCTTAATATCTCACACATAGATACCTCCTATCAACATGGTTCACATTAAACAATGACCTTGGACCTTGTGACCTTGGAGTTTGACCTACTTTAAAAAAGATTAAACCCGGCATATATCTCATGACCTTTTACAAATACAGCCTTGATATTTCACACATGGACACATCTTACCAAGACCTATCACAATTGACCATGACCTTGGACCTTGTGACCTTGACCTTGGAGTTTGACCTACTTTTAAAAAACTTTAACCTGGCCGATATATTATGTCCTTTTACACATACAGCCTTGATATTTGACACATGGAAACCTCTGACTAAGACCTATCACATACGACTATGACATTGGACCTTGTGACCCTGACCTTAGAGTTTGACCTACTTTTAAAAAAAAATAAACTGGGCCTATTATCTCATGTGCTATTAAACATACAGCCTTGATATTTCACTCATGGACACATCCTACCAAGACCTTTCACATTTGACCATGACCTTGGACCTTGTGACCTTGACCTTGGACTTTGACCTCCTTTTAAAAAAAACTTTAACCTAGCTGATATATCATGACCTTTTACACATACAGCCTTGACACATGGACACCCTACGGCCAAGACCTTTCACATTTGACCATGACCTTGGACCTTGTGACCTTGACCTTGGTGTTTGACCTACTTTTTAGCTCACCTGAGCACAAAGTACTCGAGGGGAGCTATTGTGGTCACTCATCGTCCGTCTGTCCGTCCGTCAACAATTCAATCAAACATCTTCTTCTCCAAAACTAACAGGCCAATTTTGACCAAACTTGGCAGGAATGTTTTTTGAGTGACCCTTCTCAAAATTTGTTTGTGGATTTTTGATTCGTCAAAAAATGTGGGCGTGGCAGGGTGGAGCTTATCGCACTTAGAGAAACCCTAAGAAAATTCTTTAAAAATCAACCATTGTTCCAATTTGAACCAAACTTGGCAGAATTGTTCCTTGAGTGACCCTTCTCAAAGTTTGTTCTCAGATTTTTGATTCGTCAAAAAACGTGGCCGTGGCAGGGAGAAAGGGGCTTATCAGACTTAGAAAAATCATAAGAAAATTCTTTAAAAATCAACCATTGGGCCAATTTGAACCAGACTTTGCAGGGATGTGCCTTAAGCCATTCTTTTTAAAATTTGTTCACAAATATTTTCATTTGTAAAAAATTGTGGCCGTGGCAGGGAGAAAGGGGCTTATCAGACTTAGAGAAATCATAAGAAAATACTTTAAAAATTAACCATTGGGCCTATTTTAAGCAGACTTTGCAGGAATGTTCTTTGAGTCTCTCTTTTTAAAACTGATTCACAAATTTTTACATTTGTCAAAAACTGAGGGCATGGCAGGGAGGAAGGGGCTTATCAGCCTTAGAGAAATCCTAAGAAAATTCTTTAAAAATCAACCAATGGGCCAATTTGAACCAAACTTGGCAGAATTGTTCCTTGAGTGACCCTCTTCAACATTTGTTGATAAATTTTAAGTTTCGTCCTAAAATGTGGGTGTGGCAGGGCGGGGCTTATCTAACCAAGAGAAATTGTTAAAAAATTCTTCAAAAATTTTCTTCTCCTTAACCATAGGGCCAATTAAAACCAAATTTGGCAGGAATGTTCCTTGGGTGACCCTTCTTAAGATTTGTTCGTAGATTTTTTATTCATCCAAAATTGTGGGCGTGGCAGGTCAGCATTTACCGGACTTGGAGAAATCATAAGAAAATTCTTTAAAAATCAACCATTGGCCCAATTTGAACCACACTTGGCAGAAATGTTCATTGGGTGACCCTTTTCAAATTTTTTTCTCAATTTTTTTATTCGTCAGAAAAAAATGGGCGTGACTTATCTGACTTACAGAAATCCTAAGAAAATTCTTTAAAAATCAATCATAGGCCCAATTTGAAGCAAACTTTACAGAAATGTTCCTTGAGTGACCCTTTTCAAAATATGTTGGAAAATTTTGTATTGGTCAAAAAAGTGGGCATGGCAGGGCGTGGCTTATCAGACTTAGAGAAATCATAAGAAAATTCTTTAAAAATCAAGCATAGGGTCAATTTGAAACAAATTTGGCAATGATGTTCCTTGAGTGACCCTTTTCAAAATTTGTTTGCAAATTTTTGATTCGTCAAAAAAAGTGGGTGTGTCTTAAACTTCTTTCAGGTGAGCGATATAGGGCCATTCTGGCCCTCTTGTATAATACATTAACATGGCCTATATTTCATGTCATTTTACACATAAAGCCTTGATATTTCACACATGGTCACTTCCAACCAAGACATTTCACTTTTGACCATGACCTTGGACCTTGACCTTGGAGTTTGACCTACTTTTAAAAAACTTAAACTAGGCCTATATCTCATGTCCTGTTACCTATACAGTCTCGATATTTTACACATGGACACCTCCTACCAAGACCTTTCACATTTGACCATGACCTTGGCCTTTGTGACCTTGACCTTTGATTTTTACATACTTTTAGAAATCTTTAACCTAGCCTTTATCTTATGTCCTATTACACCTACAGCCTTTATATTTCACACATAGACACCTCCTACCAAGACCTTTCACATTTGAGCATGACCTTGAATATTGCAACCTTGATCTTGGAGTTTGACCTACTTTTAAAAAGACTGAAACCAGGCATATATATATATGTATTCTATGGTCATGGAGTTAGTGTTTGTCATAGTTAGTCCTGTACGCATTTCTATCCTATATACTATTTACACCCTAACAGGACCTGCATACTTAAACGGTATCCTATAAATAGAAAGTCTGCTATTAATTGCTCATTATCTCCCTTTAATTATAAATCACGCAATTCCGTATCTTGTAGATCTAGCGGCTTTCTCAGAACGCACAAATGGGTGAATGTATCACAAACGAATAGAGATATAGACCGTAATGGCTTCTATCCGTTGTAGGTACAATATGTGAGTGTTGTATCCTGATCATTAGAAATGTAAGTGGTTATTTGGTGCAGTATATAATAGAGAAATGAATTGTCTTTTTTTGGGGACAAGGATTTCCTCTGTTATTCTGCATCGGATGCCATTTGCTAGGCGATGTTGCCGTATTCTATGGTCATGGAGTTAGTGTTTGTCATAGTTAGTCCTGTACGCATTTCTATCCTATATACTATTTACACCCTAACAGGACCTGCATACTTAAACGGTATCCTATAAATAGAAAGTCTGCTATTAATTGCTCATTATCTCCCTTTAATTATAAATCACGCAATTCCGTATCTTGTAGATCTAGCGGCTTTCTCAGAACGCACAAATGGGTGAATGTATCACAAACGAATAGAGATATAGACCGTAATGGCTTCTATCCGTTGTAGGTACAATATGTGAGTGTTGTATCCTGATCATTAGAAATGTAAGTGGTTATTTGGTGCAGTATATAATAGAGAAATGAATTGTCTTTTTTTGGGGACAAGGATTTCCTCTGTTATTCTGCATCGGATGCCATTTGCTAGGCGATGTTGCCGTATTCTATGGTCATGGAGTTAGTGTTTGTCATAGTTAGTCCTGTACGCATTTCTATCCTATATATATATTACAAAATTATAAAAATTATAAAATTATAAAATTATATCATATATAATAGACAGTTGAAAATTCCTCTATTGAGGTTTTGGATGCTTCTATGTATTGATGTGTATGATATGGATAGCTAGGCGCCCTGTCGTAATCTCGGGTTATGGAGTCAGTGCTTGTTGTGGTTAGTTCTGTACCTATCTCTTTCATATATAATATTTAATCTATACAGAACATGCATACCTTACAGGTAAACCTGTAAGCTATCCCACACTTAGAAAGTTTGCTGTTGAATTGCTTCAATCATCTCCCTTTAATAATATATATAACAAATAACGCAATTCTGAATCTTATAGATCCAGCATCTTTCTCGAACGCTTATAAATGATTGAATGTGTCACAATGATAGATAATAGACCATGAAAGCGACTCGCAACTGGAATTTTTGTCGCTTGGATTACGATCTGTCCCAAAGGTATCGACTAAGATCAACGTAACATTGTCTGGGTTTAAATCTTTATTTTGTCCGTCGACCACGTGAAAACTGAAAGTACAAAATGCAAATGCCATTCAGAATTCTGTACCAAGAATCAGTTTCCTGTATGTAAGATCCAGATCAGACTGCATCAGCATGCAGTCTGATCCCAGGTCACACATACAGGATCATCACTAATGGAACCACTAAGTGTTCTATAGATAACTTACATATTAAATCATTAACATGTGACCAATGAGAAACATCCGACAAATCTGATAATCTTAGAATTAGCATGAAATTATTCGTAAATTCAAGGATTGAACCCGGTCGCATATGAAACATCAGCATCTTGGCTTACCAGGCTTTGAGACGCAAAAATACTATTATCAAAGGAAAGACTAAACCTTTATATACCTCTTTGGGCCTTTCGCACGCAGTGAAATTACTTTATGGCTGTGATTAAGCTTGATTTCTCGTCTTCGCAAGGAACGCAACAATAAGACGGAAATGGCAGAACACGAGGCCTTGAATCTCGCACTTGATACTTTACGCAACGACCGCTAGAACGATTTCGGGTACCAGCACAAGACGCATATAACCCGGGAACATAACCCGGTACTTATCGGTTACTACAGGCCTACCGTTACATGGCTCCCCAAAATTAGAAAACCTTTGTCTAATTTTTAATAACAAATAAACCTTAGAAAAAGTATGCTATTTACAACCTTAATTCAACCTTATGAATTTAATTGGCTCCCTGATGGGGATACCCGGTCTAAAATCTAATCTGATTCAAGTAGGAGAACAAGTTTGTGAATTGGCCTTTCTAAGTAGCCTTGAGTCTCCTCTCTTTTGCCCTTACTGTTCAATTGTTTAGTCCCCACTGCAACCCTAACCTTTCTTACAAGATTATCTTTATCTGGGTAACATTCAGCAATTCTACCAAGTTGCCAATGACTTCTTGGTAAACCTTGATCAACAATCAGGACTATATCTCCGACACAGAGGTTTCGTTTGGGAGAGTTCCATTTATATCTTAATTGTAAATTTTGTAGGTACTCTTTCTGCCAACGACTCCAAAACTCATTTGACAAATATTGTATTCTTCTCCATCTCTTTCGAGAGTATAAGTCAGTCTTTTGAAAATTCCCTGGGGGAGGAAGTATTATCTTACTTTTCATAGTCAAGAGATGATTTGGAGTGAGGGGTTCTGAGGACATTGGATCATTAAGATCTTGTACAGTGAGTGGACGACTATTTATGATAGCAGCTACCTCACACATAAAGGTACGCAAGCTTTCGTCATCAAGCTGCCTTCCATGAAGATACAGGAGATTTGACAGAACATTTCTGACAGAACGAATTTGACGTTCCCAGACACCGCCCATATGACTGGAATGAGGGACATTAGTATTAAACACAAAATTTGACCCTTCTTTGAGAAGAAATTGCTCAACTCTCTCATTTTCGATTTCATTTACTGCTGCCTTTAGTTCATTTTCTGCACCAATGAAATTAGTACCCCTATCTGATCGAAGTTCTCTGATTGGCCCTCTAAGAGACAGGAATCTCCGCAGAGCATTAATGAAGGAGTCTGTAGAGAGAGAGACTGCGGTCTCTAAATGTATGGCTCTACAGCACAAGCATGTGAACACAACTCCGTAGCGTTTAATTTCTTTTCGGCCTTCATGGATATACCAAGGTCCAAAATAGTCAACCCCTGTGTATGTAAAGGGTGGGGAAGGTTCAACTCTGTCAATGGGAAGATCGGCCATTTTCTGACCTAATGGACTAAACCTTAACCGTCTACATGTGACGCAAGATGAAATGTAACTATACACTGAGCTACTTAAACCAACGATCCACAGACCATGTGATCGAATTTCATTGCTTGTGATACCTCTACCTTGGTAATTAACCCTCTTATGGAAGAACCTAATAATCAACCTTGTTACATGACCATGTTTAGGAAGAATAACTGGGTGTTTGACCTGGCAGTCACTATGCATACGACTTAACCGACCACCAACTCTTAAAAGACCGTCCTTATCAAGAAATGGATCTAGTTTATAAAGACTACTTTGACCCTTAGATAAAGTTATTTTCTGTTCGACATGACTGTTGACCTTTGACCTTGACTTTAGTGCCGATATCTCCTTTTCATATGATTCAAACTGGACTAGCTTAAATATTTGAATTTCTGCTTCCTGTAGGTCTTCTACTGATAAATGTACATGTTTGGGTGATGTGTCATAGTTCTTATGAACTATAAATTGTTTTCTCAATCCTTTAATGAACTTAAGACATATTGCAATGACTCTTTTAAGTCTCCACCAGCTTGAAAAGAAACCAAAGGCAGAAAGTAAACTAGGGAAGCTTAATTCTTGTGTGTCTGTTGCGAACGAGTGAGCTCGTTTTAGTTCACAATCATCATTTGGTACCTCAAAATGATCTAACTTAGCATGAGGCAACTCTTTCTCCCACAAGAAAGAGGGTCCATTGAACCATGCAAAGTTATTCACTAGCTCATTTCCATGAGCTCCGCGAGATGCAACATCTGCGGGATTCTTTAAAGTTTCAATATGATTCCATTGTTTGGGATCAGTATGATCACGAATTTGCTGCACACGATTGGCAACATAAACGTGAAAACGACGCGAGTCATTGGATATATAACCTAGGACGATTTGGCTATCCGTCCAAAAGAAATTGGTAGCATTCTCAAAATCTAGCTCATCCTGGATGAGATTGCTGATTTTACAGACACCAGGGCCGCTGTCAGCTCTAAACGAGGGATGGTTACAGACCTAAGGGGGGCAACTCTTGACTTTGCCATTACTAGCGAACAGTGGACCTGATTCTGATCATCAATTATCCTTAAATATGAACATTGTCCATAACCATGTTGACTGGCATCAGAAAAATGATGCAGCTCTGATTTGATTGTGGGTCGACAGTTTGGAGATTTGAAACATCTCCTAATTTCCAATGTACTTAATAAAGGGAGACCTTGTCGCCATTTTTCCCACTGGGATATCGTTACACCCGAAATTGGATCATCCCAACTCTTTTCTTCAGCACATAATTGCTGTAGAATCTGTTTACCGGTAAGTATTACAGGGGCAATAAGACCAAGTGGGTCATATACTGAACTGACAGTAGACAAAATGCCACGTCGGGTTAAGGGTGTGTCTGAAAGAGTTATCCTGAATTGAAAAGAGTCAGACTCTATGCACCACTGAACACCTAAGGCTCTTTCCATTGGAAGAGGTTGATTGAACAGATCCACATTTGATAAGACCTTAGCCCTATCTTCTGGGGGAATGCTTTGAATAACATGTTTAGAATTTGACAAGAACTTGTGTAACCGTAATCCACCCCTTTTACACATATCCCTACTTCTATTAACAAGGTCTACAGCCTCTTCCTCTGTAGGTACGCTAATCAGACCGTCGTCAACATAAAAATTGTCCTTAACAAACTTAGAAGCAACCGAACCAAATTCCCTTTCACCGTCAGAAGCTATTTGTCTTAAACCAAAGTTTGTACAGCCGGGCGAGGAAACTGCACCAAATAGATGGACGCACATACGATACTCAATTGGCGGTTTGCTAAAGTCCCGATCCTCCCACCACAGGAATCTCAACAAATCCCTTTGCTCTGGTTTAACCATGAACTGGAAGAACATTTGCTCAATATCGCAAGTTAAAGCAACCTTTTCCTTTCGGAATCGACAGAGGACCCCAATCAATTTGTTCGTTAAATCTGGCCCTTGCAACAAATGCTTATTCAAGGCGTCACCGGCAAATGTGGCACTGCAGTCAAAAACAACCCTTATTTTATCAGGTTTCTTGGGATGATAGACCCCATGATGAGGTATATACCAAACTCTACCGTCAGTCTTGTTAAGGTGCGAGTCAGGCACCCTTTCAGCATAACCCTTTCTAAACGTGTCTTCCATGAAATCGCAATAGTGATCGCAGTAACGTTTATCACCTTTAAGCCTTTTTTTCAGGCAAGACAGTCGATGAGTGGCCATGGATCTGTTACATGGGAGTTTCAGGTTGTCATCCTTCAGAGGAAGGGGCATTTCATAATGTCCATTTTTCATTTTGATGCCTGTTTGGACCTTGTCGAGAAAAATCTTGTCTTCAATGGAATGACCATTTTCTGATTTAACATGCTCTGTGAAATCGATGTTCATCATTCTGATTATATCGACAGGGTTGATAACCTCTTTAACCTTAGTTTTCAGAGAGTAAAAAACCTTATTCTGGTCCAAGGACTGACTATTACCAGACTGAATTGATAGGGTTTGATCTACTTCACACACCACAACACGATGACTAATACCAACAGAATCAAGTTGTATATTCGTGTCATCAACAACTCCGACTATACCCCAACCCAGATCGGTCCGCTGAGCAAATGGGCCATAATTGTCCTCTGGTAATATAATTTCTCTGGGCATGAGCGCATGTGCACAATTATAACCAATCAAGAGACCAACCTCACAATCCAGTACAGGCCCAAACTCATTTGCAATACACCTTAAATGGTTCCATTTCATGGCCATCTCCTGTGTAGGAATGTGGGACCGATTTGCAGGCATGATTTGTCTAGTGTAGGTGATAGGTAAAGGAATTTTCACACCATTATTAACACCTCTAACAATTAAGCCTTCAACACGTTTGCTTTTAACAACTGAATTTTCAGCATACATAGTTGAGAGCATTAAGTTGACGTCAACTCCAGACAGACCTAAGGATGAACATGTTTTCTCGAGCAGAAAGGTTGTATCAGATTGAGAGTCAAGAAGTGCATAGACCAATTTCTCACATTCTGGTGAATCTTTATGTGATATGTACACGGGTAGAACCATTGAGCTCATACATGGGTTTGAGTAAGAGTTACCCGTGGATGAAGAAGCATAGGATTGGGCTGGTTTAGGTATGTTTGAATTGAAAGAATCACCTCTTGGTCTATCCGAGGCTTTCAGGTCTCCATGCAGGGAGGTCGGATGCAGCTTGTCACATTTCTCACATTTCTTTCGAGATCTACATCCCCTTGCAACATGTGATGAACCAAGACAAGCGAAACACAACCCCTTTTCGCGGGCAAATGCCTTCCTATTCACTAAAGTTTTTGCAAGAAATGCTTTACATTTATCCAGCTCATGTTCACCTTGACATAGAAAACAACTCAGAGTACTCTCTGAAGCACTTTCAGCCTCTGTACGTAATGAACGGCCCTTTGGATAGGGATATTTACCCTTTTTAACAACCTTGTCATCAGTGCTTTCAGCACTTTGATCAAACTTCAAAGAAGTTACAGACGTGACAGGATCACACGCAAGTTTGGCTTCACCCGAAACAAAGTTAACAAATTCTTTGAAAGGGGGAAAGGAGCCATTCCTATCCTTCCACAATGCAACTTGTCTATTCCATCTATTTACCATCCACTCTGGTAGTTTGAGCAATAGTTTGCGATTTTGTCTGCAGTCATCAAGAATAGCCAAACAGCTAATGCTTTCCATGGCTGCTCTGCACTGATTGAGGAAATCTGCAAACCGTTGCAAGCTTTTGCTATCCGTCGCAGGGATTTTTGGCCACCTTTCGAGCCGATCTCTGAATGCGTCCCCAATCACAAATGGGTCTCCAAAGCGCTGCTCTAAAAGGTCCTTTGCCTGTTCATACGCATCTGAGGAAGTTAAAAGGAAATAATTTTCCACCACCTCTCGCACTTGCGCAGATAAATATTTTCTTAGGTAATGAATTTTTTCTGCAGCGGGGATCTGCTTTTGCTCAATCAGAATATGAAATGATGACTTCCAGCCAGGATATTTTAGAGGATCACCATCGAAAATGCTGGGTTCGGGAGGAGGTAACCGACTAAGGTTTACCTGTTCTACCAATGCTTTGGTGAGCTCAAAAATCTGTTGAGGATTATTTTGTTCTGTGTGAATACAGTTTTGATCACTTTGACGTTGGGTGTTTTGTGGGAGCAATATGTCATTAGAGGCTATGCCTCCATTCTGATATGATGATTTAGGAATCTGCATGTTTTGCAACTCATTAGGGGATGGGCCGAGATTATTTTGTTGTTCTGACTGAAAGTAGACCTGTGCATTTGGATTGAGAGGTTGAGTGTTGCTTCTCTCAACCTTTACAGTGGGTTTGTTATTTAATTCCTCCTGATTAGAGGTAAATTGTTCATTTTTTTACTGAATAAGGTGGTTTAGCATGGGCATTGACATAGTCTAAAGTATATTGTTTTGAGTAATTTTCAGTTGGTGGGGCTATTAAGTCTAATTCTGATACTGAATCTTTGCATGATTCATTCATAGCATTCATTTTTGCCTGAGCTACTTCTAATTCCCTTTGTAATCTTAATTTTTCTAAATTAGCCTTGGACAATGCTTCGGAATCGACATATTTTAGTTTCACCCTAAGTGCTGCAGCTTCGACAGCAGCTTCGGACTGACCCGAATGACTTGACCTAGAAGACCTAACAGATTTATCATATGACCTAGCAGACTTGAATGATTTTTTCTCTGACTTCTCGCTTTCAATTTCTAAAATTCTTTCCCCAATTTTGAGCATAAACGACTTTTGCTCGTCTTGTAATTTGTCGATCAAATCAGAAAATTCAATGAATTTTGGACATTCTACATTATGATTCTCTTCGATAATTCTCAATTGTAAAAATGATTCAGCGACACCATCCATAGCTTTAACTAATGCATTTCTAGACTCTCTGAGTAGCTTTGGATCAATTTCGTCGGAAAGAACTACTGTTGTTTTACTAACGCATGAACGCCACTCATTAACAGAATCTTTAAGTAATCTCTCCTTGACGGAAACCTCAAAATTAAGTCCCTTTTCAGTAAGAGTTCTCTCTCTCGAACTTGCTCGTGTTTTAATGATTTGGGTGTCTCTCATTGTTTCGTCTAGAGGCATGTCTGAAGTTTCTGACTGCGAATGACTGTGTGAAATTTCTGAATTTGACATAATCAATTTTTCATAACTATCAACCTAAATTAAGACTGTCAGAAATACATGAAAATAAGCAAAACATGACAATTTACTGTAAATTTCGAGAAGTGAACACATGACCTAGTAAGACTCAGAAAGAACCCCTTTTCTCACAATTGACCACTGTGCAATTCCATGACTGGGCCTTCCCTGCCTACAGAGCACTGAAGTCAATTGCAAAAGAAGCAGTCCAATCAAATACAGTCCTTTCCAATTTTACGAATAATGGATTTCAACCAGGATCGAGCTAGACTTGGCCCTGGATGAACTCCATCACTGAGCAATTTCAAATTGATTGAATATCTGGCTCTTTTACCCTTTGGCTTTCTACTACGCATGAGATCTTGGTTCAATTTTGGTGTCCATGTGTTCATTTCATGATTGAGATCATCAATTTTCTCATTCACAATATCAACATAAGAGGATAACTTCTTGTCTTGGGATTTAAACTCGGATGGATTTGAATGTCCTTTTCGGCTGTTCCAAACTTCAATGGAATAATACGGTAACTGTAGGAATGTGACTTTAATCCCTCTTTCTGTTAGAAAATTCTTTAACAGTTTATAGTGACGATGTAGCCTAGAGAGACAACGTTCTTCCTGTAAAATGATGAATTTCCCCTTTCTTCTCCCGAGGTCCTTTTTCGTCAAATCGCATGTTCCGGTCCAAATATAGATGGAGAGTGCACCATATTTATTAATCAGATGGTCCAAATTCTGTTTCAACCAGAGAAATCTTTCAAAAGTACTGGCCCCACCTTTATGACACCAAATTATTTTGGATCGAATGTCATCCCCCGGTCTGACAAACTGTTTCAAATATCTACCTTTGCTGTCAGATAGAATTAGTGGCCTGAATTGAACTGTAGAAGTAACAGTGTCTGGCTTTTGAACATTTTTGGATAGCCGGAACTCACTCATTAGCTTGTGGCAAAGAGTTTTCACTGTAAGCGACTCGCAACTGGAATTTTTGTCGCTTGGATTACGATCTGTCCCAAAGGTATCGACTAAGATCAACGTAACATTGTCTGGGTTTAAATCTTTATTTTGTCCGTCGACCACGTGAAAACTGAAAGTACAAAATGCAAATGCCATTCAGAATTCTGTACCAAGAATCAGTTTCCTGTATGTAAGATCCAGATCAGACTGCATCAGCATGCAGTCTGATCCCAGGTCACACATACAGGATCATCACTAATGGAACCACTAAGTGTTCTATAGATAACTTACATATTAAATCATTAACATGTGACCAATGAGAAACATCCGACAAATCTGATAATCTTAGAATTAGCATGAAATTATTCGTAAATTCAAGGATTGAACCCGGTCGCATATGAAACATCAGCATCTTGGCTTACCAGGCTTTGAGACGCAAAAATACTATTATCAAAGGAAAGACTAAACCTTTATATACCTCTTTGGGCCTTTCGCACGCAGTGAAATTACTTTATGGCTGTGATTAAGCTTGATTTCTCGTCTTCGCAAGGAACGCAACAATAAGACGGAAATGGCAGAACACGAGGCCTTGAATCCCGCACTTGATACTTTACGCAACGACCGCTAGAACGATTTCGGGTACCAGCACAAGACGCATATAACCCGGGAACATAACCCGGTACTTATCGGTTACTACAGGCCTACCGTTACAGACCATATAAATATGGCACCTATCCGTTGTAGATACAAACTGAGAGTTGTATGTAAATATCCTAACCCGTAGATATGTTATCCATAAAATTACATCATATATAATAGACAGTTGAAAATTCCTCTATTGAGGTTTTGGATGCTTCTATGTATTGATGTGTATGATATGGATAGCTAGGCGCCCTGTCGTAATCTCGGGTTATGGAGTCAGTGCTTGTTGTGGTTAGTTCTGTACCTATCTCTTTCATATATAATATTTAATCTATACAGAACATGCATACCTTACAGGTAAACCTGTAAGCTATCCCACACTTAGAAAGTTTGCTGTTGAATTGCTTCAATCATCTCCCTTTAATAATATATATAACAAATAACGCAATTCTGAATCTTATAGATCCAGCATCTTTCTCGAACGCTTATAAATGATTGAATGTGTCACAATGATAGATAATAGACCATATAAATATGGCACCTATCCGTTGTAGACACAAACTGAGAGTTGTATGTAAATATCCTAACTCGTAGATATGTTATCCATAAAATTACATCATATATAATAGACAGTTGAAAATTCCTCTATTGAGGTTTTGGATGCTTCTATGTATTGATGTGTATGATATGGATAGCTAGGCGCCCTGTGATATATATATATGAAAGAGATAGGTACAGAACTAACCACAACAAGCACTGACTCCATAACCCGAGATTACGACAGGGCGCCTAGCTATCCATATCATACACATCAATACATAGAAGCATCCAAAACCTCAATAGAGGAATTTTCAACTGTCTATTATATATGATGTAATTTTATGGATAACATATCTACGAGTTAGGATATTTACATACAACTCTCAGTTTGTGTCTACAACGGATAGGCGCCATATTTATATGGTCTATTATCTATCATTGTGACACATTCAATCATTTATAAGCGTTCGAGAAAGATGCTGGATCTATAAGATTCAGAATTGCGTTATTTGTTATATACACTTAAAGACACTTCCAACGCAACACTTACATTTTTCATCATAACTAAATAAATAATGCAGTATATTTTATGAAATTTTCAGCAAATATCAATCAATTACGTTTATATGTTTTCTGTAAGTTTCAATAAAATCGACTGATCCGAACATAAAAAATATTCAGGTTTTTCACTAAGACTCAAATATGAAAAGTCACAAAACCCCAGGCCATTGCAGAATTCAATAGCATCAAAGCAGCGTCACCAAATCATGCTCAAATCTCAAATCATTGCTTCATAAGATTTGATAACATGTTTTCATGTGCGATGCAATACTAGAATTCAGTCGCACCTATTTTGTTTAATGTTTTGTACGTTTCAACATTGCACAAAATCATTGAATTTGTTACCAGACATTAGTTTTTCGCCCTTTTGCCTCAAGAAATTTTCAACAACTGCAACAGGAATTTAATAGGGACGAGTTAAGAATGATCCCGCAAAGATTCACCATCAATTATACTTTATCAATGAAAAGGGGTTGTCTTTGTGTCATTTAGGTCCATGACAGACACACGGAATGTTAGCATAATGTCATGAACTCTACTGCTGTTACATTAATAACAGGCCCGTAGGAACAGTGGGGCCTGGGGGTGGGAGCTTAGCCTCCCTAATGTTGCCCAAAATGCCAAATTTTCCATATTTTACACTGAAAATGTAGGGAAAATCAAATTTAGCCCCCCAAATATCCAGACATAGGGGCTTCACCCACCCCAATATGAAATTGCTTCCTACGGGCCTGAATACATGAATTTACGTTATCAGCTCGCACAGCTTTTTTGCGACTTTTTGTTTTCAAGTCATTTTATATGCACTGCAAATTTAATCATTTCTACTCAATGTTTCTTTATGAAAATTACAGATATTATGCAATTGTGAATGAATCAAATTTATTGAAAATTTGATACAGAATGGTTTGTTAAATATAAAAATATTACCAAAAAGGTAAGTGTTGCGTTAGAAGTGTCTTTAAGTGTATATTATTAAAGGGAGATAATTGAAGCAATTCAACAGCAAACTTTCTAAGTGTGGGATAGCTTACAGGTTTACCTGTAAGGTATGCATGTTCTGTATAGATTAAATATTATATATGAAAGAGATAGGTACAGAACTAACCACAACAAGCACTGACTCCATAACCCGAGATTACGACAGGGCGCCTAGCTATCCATATCATACACATCAATACATAGAAGCATCCAAAACCTCAATAGAGGAATTTTCAACTGTCTATTATATATGATGTAATTTTATGGATAACATATCTACGAGTTAGGATATTTACATACAACTCTCAGTTTGTGTCTACAACGGATAGGCGCCATATTTATATGGTCTATTATCTATCATTGTGACACATTCAATCATTTATAAGCGTTCGAGAAAGATGCTGGATCTATAAGATTCAGAATTGCGTTATTTGTTATATATATTATTAAAGGGAGATAATTGAAGCAATTCAACAGCAAACTTTCTAAGTGTGGGATAGCTTACAGGTTTACCTGTAAGGTATGCATGTTCTGTATAGATTAAATATTATATATGAAAGAGATAGGTACAGAACTAACCACAACAAGCACTGACTCCATAACCCGAGATTACGACAGGGCGCCTAGCTATCCATATCATACACATCAATACATAGAAGCATCCAAAACCTCAATAGAGGAATTTTCAACTGTCTATTATATATGATGTAATTTTATGGATAACATATCTACGAGTTAGGATATTTACATACAACTCTCAGTTTGTGTCTACAACGGATAGGCGCCATATTTATATGGTCTATTATCTATCATTGTGACACATTCAATCATTTATAAGCGTTCGAGAAAGATGCTGGATCTATAAGATTCAGAATTGCGTTATTTGTTATATATATTATTAAAGGGAGATAATTGAAGCAATTCAACAGCAAACTTTCCAAGTGTGGGATAGCTTACAGGTTTACCTGTAAGGTATGCATGTTCTGTATAGATTAAATATTATATATGAAAGAGATAGGTACAGAACTAACCACAACAAGCACTGACTCCATAACCCGAGATTACGACAGGGCGCCTAGCTATCCATATCATACACATCAATACATAGAAGCATCCAAAACCTCAATAGAGGAATTTTCAACTGTCTATTATATATGATGTAATTTTATGGATAACATATCTACGAGTTAGGATATTTACATACAACTCTCAGTTTGTGTCTACAACGGATAGGCGCCATATTTATATGGTCTATTATCTATCATTGTGACACATTCATATATATATATATATATATATATATATATATATATTATATATATATATATATATATATATATATATATATATATATATATATATATATATATATATATATATATATATATATATATATATATATATATATATATATATATATATATATATATATATATATATATATATATATATCATGTCTTTTTACACCTACACCTTGATATTTCACACATGGACACCCCAAGCAAGACCTTTCAAATTTGACCATGACCTTGACCTTGGCATTTGACATACTTTTAAAAACTTTAACCAGTGGCCTATATTTCATGTCCTTTTACATATACAGCCTTGATATTTCACACATAGACACCTCCTACCTAGACCTTTCATATTGGACCATGACCTTGGACCTTGTTAACTTGACCTTAGACTTTGACCTACATCAAATATAGGCCCTTGAGGGGGCATATATGTTTTACAAACATCTCTTGTTGGGAAAGGTACCTTTTACCGGTACTAGTTATAGAAGGAAAAAAAACATGCCTCGGTCTACTCAGCTGTAAACGGGTTGCAGTGAATAAATTATGTCATTGTTCACTTGATAAATTGATTCCCAATTCCCCATTGTCAGCGCTCAGTCTACTGAGCTGTAAACGGGTTGCAGTGAATTAAACACTCATTGCCTCTCTTTTCTCTACACTTAAAAAAAGAAATTGGAGAAATATATATGAGAAAGTTACTTCAAATCAATTTGTGTGATCAAGTTACATTGTTCGAAAGGAAACATTTACGGATAAAACTGGAGATTACAGTTGAGGAGTAGCCATCATATAAAGCAAACCAATATGTATGCCAATATGGCAGTGCCTTGAACAGGGGAAAATACACAGTAACGAACAAACAATTCTTGATCTGGGTTTTCACCATTTTCTTTGTAAGCCTTCATATTTCCCCAATCTTTGTCAGGCTATGTTTTTTTTAGTTCTATTTTACATCTGTAAACCTTTTAGCTCATGTGTGAGCTTAACCCATTACCAGACAGTGACTCCTTTTGACTCCCCGCTTGGTAATGGCTTCGGAAAACGTCGTGGAAAATGAAGAAATTGCTTGTGACAAGCAATTTCTTCATTTCCCACAATGTTTTCCACGTAAAAAGACCCCAAAATGCAAAATTTCAGTCACTTGAAATTGTCGTCTGCATCATCTTCGAATTTGGACTAGCCTAAAATTTGCTGTTTGGTAATGGGCTAAGACTGGTAAGCCAACAGGCCAGTCTAAAAGTTACACTTCTGGTAAACGTCATATATAATAAGTTACAATATTTGTGTTGTTTTAGGATATGAGAAAGGTCCACTGAGTGTGTTGAGACGGTGTGTCCAGGAACGTTTACGTGTCGTCGTTGTTGTCCGTGCAGCCGTGTCAGTCAGAAGTCACTGTAGAGGGTACATTGTAGCGTTTGACAAACATATGAACATGGTTTGTAGACATTGTATTGTATAACCCGTTATTGTACAGTGACGCCTTTTGACTCCTACTCAAGATAAGATTTGGGAAAACATTGTGGAAAATGAAGAAATTGCTTGTCACAAGCAATTTCTTCATTTCCCACAATGTTTTCTTCATGAAAATAAAAAAAAATATCAAATTTCATTCACTTTAAGTTGTCGTCTGCAACATCTTTGAATTTCAAACAGTCCAAATTTTTGTAGTTTGGAAATGGGACAATGCTGTTAGCAAATGAATGTCATGTGCGATATGACTAAAAAATGTTTAAATTCAACTAAAGTTCTGCCTTTTAGAAGGTTAATCTCTTACTCATACCCACATCAATCAAGGTATTTCTTCAGAATCCTGCTGTTTATTCATGATAAGGTTACTACAGGTGTGTAGCCCTTGATGTGCTGATCTCGAACTTTGTAATGACTTTGTCAGGCATTATTATAACAGATTACAGCCTGCACATTTTGAGCTGTCTGACTTTACTATAATGCTGGCTTGTTTTTGTTCAGCATGCAGAGAATAAACAGAACAAGACATTGATTTGACGACCCTGATAGTAAATGCGTGAAAAAACATTGAGACAAACAAAATGCTGGTTATCAAAATGCTGATAATTAGCATTAAATTTACTCCTTTTGTCTCAATATTTTCTTTGCTGTACTATACACAAATTCTATCTTCATTAACCCTTTTCCAAACGACAATATTTTAGGGTGATCCACTTCAAAAACTGCCACAAATGACAAAATGGATGTTATTAAAGATATGATTTGTGTAAAATATGGCAAAGAAAATATTGAGACAAAAGGAGAAACTGCTGGTTATCAGCAGTTTCTTCTTTTGTTTCAATGTTTTCCCAAGCCGTCTCTATTAGGGACGTCAAAACCAGGTCTTGTTTGGGAAAGGGTTAACATCCATTTTGTCGTTTGCAGCAAGTGTCAATTTGGTCCACCTTATTTCATAACGGAAAAGGTTATAACAATGTTTTATCACAATCAGGCACAAGTCAAAAAACATTATCCTGTTGCCAAAAGATGTTGGTTATAATTTTGTGTTATAGGCGCTGATGGACGTAGATGAGAAATATATCAGACCAATAGCAAACAAGGTAAATATCAGACCAATAGCAAACGAGGTAAATATCAGACCAATAGCAAACGAGGTAAATATCATATCAATAACAAACAAGGTAAATATCAGACCAATAGCAAACAAGGTAAATATCAGACCAATAGTAAACAAGGTAAATATCAGACCAATAGCAAACAAGGTAAATATCAGACCTGTAGCAAACAAGGTAAATATCAGACCAGTAGCAAACAAGGTAAATATCAGACCAATAGCAAACAAGGTAAATATCAGACCAGTAGCAAACAAGGTAAATATCAGACCAATAGCAAACAAGGTAAACATCAGAGCAATAGCAAACAAGGTAAATATCAGACCAATAGCAAACAAGGTAAATATCAGACCAATAGCAAACAAGGTAAATATCAGACCTGTAGCAAACAAGGTAAATATCAGACCAATAGCAAACAAGGTAAACATCAGACCAATAGCAAACAAGGTAAATATCAGACCAGTAGCAAACATGGTAAATATCAGACCAGTAGCAAACAAGGTAAATATCAGACCAATAGCAAACAAGGTAAATATCAGACCAATAGCAAACAAGGTAAATATCAGACCAATAGCAAACAAGGTAAATATCAGAGCAATAGCAAACAAGGTAAATATCAGACCAATAGCAAACAAGGTAAATATCAGAGCAATAGCAAACAAGGTAAATATCAGACCAATAGCAAACAAGGTAAATATCAGACCAGTAGCAAACAAGGTAAATAGCAGACCAGTAGCAAACAAGGTAAATAGCAGACCGATAGCAAACAAGGTAAATATCAGACCGATAGCAAACAAGGTAGGTGAATATCAGACCAATAGCAAACAAGGTAAATATCAGACCAATAGCAAACAAGGTAAATATCAGACCGATAGCAAACAAGGTAAATATCAGACCAATAGCAAACAAGGTAAACATCAGACCAATAGCAAACAAGGTAAATATCAGACCAGTAGCAAACATGGTAAATATCAGACCAGTAGCAAACAAGGTAAATATCAGACCAATAGCAAACAAGGTAAATATCAGACCAATAGCAAACAAGGTAAATATCAGACCAATAGCAAACAATGTAAATATCAGACCAATAGCAAAAAAGGTAAATTAGTTATTTATACCTTTCCCAAATGACAACATTTTAGGGTGGTCCAATTTGAAATCTACTGCAGACAACAAAATAATTGTTGATAAAGATGAAATTTGTGTAAATTATAGCACAGAAAATATTGAGGCAAAAGGAGAAAATGCTGATTATCAGCATTTACTTCTTTTGCCTCAATGTTTTTCCAATCCTGTTCTATTTGAGACGTCAACAGCAGATCTTGTTTGGGAAAGTGTTAAACCTTTGTCCTTTCTCAAATAACCATATGATTTCATGACCGTAACAGGAAAAGCTTCATAAAACTGGATTTTAAACATTTTTATTAATCATTCAATTGAATGATGGCCATTTGATGTGTTAATGATATTTGACATGAGAAGTTCCAAAAAGGTTGAACATCAAAATTGCAATTGAAGGCATTTTCGTTTTCTATTGACTTTAATTCTAATAACTCAATTTCAAATTTATTGTATTTTATTCTAGCCAGGAGAAAAAAGAGCAGAAGAGGATAATTTAAGACTTCGTGAGAGACTCTCATCACAAAGACCATCTTCAAGTAAGGAGAGTGGGAGGCGGTTACCTACATATAAATCTAGTGACTCAGAAGATACAGACTTGAGACACAGGCTGAAGGGTTTATCTACTAGTAAACACAGAGAACTACGACAAAGTGATGCTCAGGCTTTATCAGATTCCGATGTTCGGAAACATAGTCATGTGAAAAATATTTCTAAAGACGGCAAATCTCATTCTGATACAGAAACGTTACAAAGACAGGGAAAATCAGGACATGAAAAAAACAGTGGGTCAAATACTAAGAAAAAGAAAACATACACCCCATTTTGGCCACTTTATAAAAAATGGACAGAAAACCGGTGTTATGCTTCGTATGAGATTGTTGATCGTCATGTTAATCAGTTATTTATCAGGGGAGATAATGTGGTCAGTGTATCGATAGCAACTTGACGGGTTGTCAATAGCCACTTGATTGTCAGTAAGACAAGCAGACAGTATAGACAAAGATCCGGCTACAGTCACGACGCATGATGTCGCATATGAGATCGTTGATCGTCATGTAAATCAGTTATTTATCAGGGGAGACAATGTGGTAAGTGTATCGATAGCAACTTGACAGTCAGACCAGCAAGTAGTGTAGAGAAAGACCGGCCTGCGGTCACTGATCATATGAGGTTGCTTATTGTTGCTTAAATCAGGGCAGATAACGTCACTTTGTTGATAGCCACTTAGGATAAACGATTCCTTGAGGTCACTGGTTTGGGACCTTTTTGTATCACTGACTACATGGGCTTGTCCTTTAGCAAGGCATGTCAGAGCTCAAGCCTAGTTGTAGTGACACTAAAGAAAACCCAAAAATATATACTTAGTTTGGATATGAGTGAACAATTGTCAATACAGCTTAAAAAAACTGAAGGAGTTGAAAATTCTCTTAATTAGTATCTCTTGCTTTTCCGTCATGGTTTCTATGCTGCAAATAACAGATATTCAAACATTGTTATTTAAGTACTGGTTTAAATTCTAATATTTGAGAAAGGATTAAACAAAGAGGAGAGTGTAAAATAAAGGCAGATGGCATCCTGTTCTACGCTGCCTTAATGTTCACCAGCATGAAATCTCTAAACTTAATCCATTTTCAAATGGCAAAATTTTACAATTATCCTGTTTAAAATCTTCTGCAGACAATTAAATTCATGTTTACAAAGTTTTGATTTGTGTACAATACAGCTTGGAATATATTGAGACAAGAGTAAAAACTTTTGGTTTATCAGCATGTTCTTCTGCCTTAATGTTTTCCCAGGATGTATCTTATTTACACATCAAAACCATGTCTTGTTTAGGAAGTGTTAAAGGATAAAGAAAAATGCTTATACTTACCTAGGACTTTATGCTTATCGTGAAGAGTCTTGTTGAAAATGCAGATAATGATTTGTTTCTTTTTCCTCAATGTTTTTAATCAGTCATCACACCAGCTATTCCACTCAATGGGTTTCACGTTGTTGTTTCTATATTATTGTTAAGCTTCAATGTTGTTTATTCATAATAAAGACTATAAAAACTTAAAAAAGATAGATTAATCTTCACTGACTACACGAGTAACAGATTGGGTTACTTCCCTTTGACTTGCTAAATATTTCCAGTAGGCCTTTGTAAGTGAAGTATGGTCCTATCCTCGGCAATGGAAATAATGAATGTTGTAAAATATTTTGAAATAGATATTTTTGAAATATAGCAGGAAAAGATGAGAAATTGTTTGTATCCATAAACAATCTTCCTCTTTTCTATAATATTTCAAACGTGACTGTACTTAATCAGGAACGAAAATGGTTAGATATTACTTCAATCGAAACTAAATCAAAGTCGGATGAATCGAATCTATCTCATGTGAGATGACGCTCCCTACGACTTTGACAAAACGAGTGTTAGCTGTACATGTATTTCAATCAGATCAGTTGAAACTAGAGGCTTGATGTTTTGCCGTGTAAGAATCGACTGTAAAACAAAATCTTTGAGTCTGGACATGCAGTTGATACTAGTCCATTCTTTTGGCACTTCCAATACACTCCTTTTCAAGTGACAGACATAATTTTCGCGAAAGTATCGGACCCCGTCTAGTTTCGCTGCCATTCCATGAAGTGAAATACACATCGTCTGTCAATCAATTAACGTCAGGAGGTTTGATTATGATATAAACATGATCTAGACAAGTTTGGAGTTAACGTCACGAGCTTCTATTATGATATAAACATGGTAGACAAGTTTGGTACAACTGCGATAGACAAATTGCAAAATAAAGTAATCTATCCTGACCCTAGAGTTTTTCACGCGTTCGTTTTTCCACCTTCTAGTCATGACAAGTTCTATAAGGTCTTGTAATAGGTTAACCCTCTCCAAAACAAAGCAGCATTTTTGCGTTTTTAATTACATGTATTTCTAAATCGGGTCTATTTTGGAAAGGGTTCCAATGAGTGAATCCAGTAGGTTTTTCACACATTGCACCCATTCCGCCTGGGCATGACATGTGCTTTCTAGGTTTTTAACGGCACAGTCATGGCAGATAGGTTCAATCAGCGTACTTTGATTTGCTTCGTCTTTACGGTCAAAGTTCTGCCAATCATGGAATCAATCATAGAGTTTGCCATCCACATAAACCTCGCTCATTGTGCTGTAAGATACGGAACTTTGAGGAATTTCTTTTGAATTGAATTGATAAGTTTGATTATCAATTATAAATTCAATCAATAGAAAGTTCTGTCCATCTGCAAAAAGGATGAAGATCCCTTAGTCTTCCGTAACAGCGTATTTTTCAACAACTTAAAAATTGGTAACTTAATAATTCTCCAAAAGGCATATTTAGCGTTCCTATTTGAAAGCTGTTGTTGACAACAAAATTGGCGTTGATAAAAATATGATTTATTTATACATGTAATTTAGAGGTCCGATGATATAGCACTGAAAATATTGAAGCGAATGGAGAAAATGCTGGTTATGGGGCGTTACCTCTTGCCTCAATGTTTTAGAATCCATTTCATTTTGGGACGTCATAACGTCTTGTTTCGGAAATGGAAAAATACCAACCAAGCACAAACCAGATGGGATCTTTTAACCATTTCCCAAACAAGACCTGGTTTTGACGTCTCTAATAGAAAAGGCTTAGGAAAACATTGAGGCAAAAGAAGAAAGTGCTGGTCACCAGCACTTTCTTCTTTTGCCTCAATATTTTCTGTGCTATAACATGCATATTTTCTCATTTTGATATAATTTTTTCGTTTGGGAAAGGGGTAAAAGAGCTTAAGTGGTATTTATGCTAACATGGACCAAGATCAACATTGTCCTCTAAAGGTCTCCTCATGTCCGCAGTACTTAAATTCTGGAAACTTAAAACTTATCTGGATCCACCGAGGTCCAAACTGCCACGATGACGCTTTTTCATATCCCTGATTTATTTATATATGAAGCTATTGGCAATAAGCACAGCGTAATTTGTATAAGACGTGTCAGAAATAAGTTCAAAAGAATCTCTTGTAAGTTCAACCATGGCCTTGTTCACATTTAAGAAAAATAAAAGAACTCGCAATGTCAAGACAACACGCGTATTCGAAGCCCCTTCTCCGGATTCTTCAAACCTTTCCCAAAAAAGGACTTGGTTTTGACGTTCATATTAGAAAGTACCTTGGAAAGCATTGCGACTAAAGAAGAAATGCTGATTATCAGCATTTCCTCTTTTTGCCGCAATATTTTCTGTACTATATTGTGCACAAAATCTCCTCATCTTCACCAGAACCCACTTGTCTGAAACAGCTTTTGAATAACACCACCCTAAAATAGTGTCATTATGGAAAGGATTAACCCTTTCCCAAACGACAAAATGTGAGGGTGATCCAATTTGGAAGCTACTGCTGATGACAAAAGATATGTTGTTAAAGATGAAATCAGTCATAAAACAGCACGGAAAATATTGAGACAAAAGGAGAAACTGCTGGTTATCAGCAGTTTCTTCTTTTGTCTCAATGTTTTCCCAAGCCATTGCTATTGAGACGTCATAAGCAGGTCTTGTTTGGGAAATAGATAAAGTTACATCTCGTGCCCCTGATTAAGAAGAAAACCTGGTGAGGATTCCTAAAAGGGAATGGAATAGTATGCTGGCGTTGAAAAAAATATTAAACGCATATTTGGCATTAATGCGTAAAGTAGACATTAAAGCACGGTGTTTATCCAAGATTTAGAAACTCAGCATGGTCGAGATCAAGATCAAACGATGGAAATTCAGCAGTTTTTCACACGTCTAATCTTCACTGTCACCGCAGATTTGAGCTGATTTATCCATACTTATCGCAGACTGAGATTAGTCAATCAGATTTCACTGGTGACAATCACCGGAAAACGACACGGGGCACCTTTAATGTTAAAGTTAAGGCAATCTTCAAGTTGTGATTTACAGAACTGCAACTCAGCGGGCCTTCTTTAATGCTATCAACTGATCTGTTTTTAATGCGTTTGATTATACGTAGATTCATTTTGAAAGAATCAAAGTAGGCTATATTGTTGTTTTGGTCGTTTAGTAGAGTTGACTGTTTCCTAAACGACAGAAATTCAGACTGTTCATTTTGAAAGATGTTGCATACACCAAATTTGATGTTGATACAAAAATATTTGTGTACAACATAGCCCAGAAAATAATGAGACAAAAGAGTAAATGCTTGTCTTTTACTTCTTTTGTCCCAAAGCTTTCCGGAACTTTTATCCTAAGGGCGTCACAACAGACCTTTTAGGACGGCATTGTGATAGATTTCGAGGAATAATGATTTTTGAAAGCACAGAGCATACAGAAAATTCCTTCATTTCCCCCCAAATCCACATTTAACCCTTTCCCAAACGACAAAATTTTTGGGTAATCCACTTCAAAAACTGTCACAAATGACAAAATAGAAGTTATTAAAGATATAATTTGTGTAAAATATGGCATAGAAAATATTGAGACAAAAGGAGAAACTGCTGGTTATCAGCAGTTTCTTCTTTTGTTTCAATGTTTTCCCAAGTCGTTTCTATTGGGGACGTCAAAACCAGGTCTTGTTTGGGAAAGGGTTAACACACGTGCATCGTCGGTGGGTGGTCAAAACCTCGTAACTCTAACTTTTTCAAGCTGTAGTTACGAGGTTTGACTTCCCACTGACGGCATGCTGGTATGAACGCAGAACTTGAAAAAAGTCCTGATGGCATTAGATACGGCCATAGTTCAGATCAGCAGAACAGAATAATTTATGTAAGCAAAACTTGTACATAGTACATCGTTTTTTACAAAATACAAAATATTAACAAAACGTGATACATATATAGATGTAAGAAACACATTTAGAAGAAAGGAAGGAAGGAAAATGAAAATGATCAGCCCTTGGTCGATTATGGCCTTATAGGGATAAATGTTGCTCATTGACTGTTGCTACTTTTAATAAGCCCTTGCCAAAATTTTAAGATGGCCCAATTTGAAAGCTGCTGCAGACGACAAAACGTCTCCTGAATGCAAAAAGGTGCTAAGTGTATATATATTATATATACACTTAGCACCTTTTTGCATTCAGGGGACGAAAATAAGCGATGGGCCTATCTGAAGTATAAAATATCTATGGTATAGATTGGAAACTAAAAAGGAAAAGGAGAAATGATTGATTATTACAACTTTTCTCTTCTCCTTGTTTTCTCGATCGATTTCCGTAAGAACAGACTCAAAATATAAGAGAGCAACATGGATATTGTCAGATTGGCCATGCTGGTTACGTGGTACCATTATAATATATAGGGGCACACAGACCTTGTTCATATAATAAGGTACTTTCAAAGAAATTTGGACGTTTTCAAAGAATAGTCATAACCCTTAGTCTCTTTTTTCGGAACTACAAAAATATAATACTATAATGTCCAAAGTAAAACATTTTGATAACGTTTATGTTTCTTCCACCACCGAATAAGAAATATCCCTCATTATGTTACATTTGGACGGCCACATTTATCAACCGAGTAATAGTAAAAATTGAGATGAGGAAAGGTTTACCGGTACATGTATTTGCTTTGAAAATTTAAACTCATTCACACATAATGACGCCTTTTGACGTCCTATAAGATAAAGTCTTTGGAAAACATTGAGGAAAATGAAGAAATTGCTTGTGACAATGTTTTTTACCCCAAAAGTCATGAATTTTCAAAATTTCATCACATTGAAAATTTCGTCTGCAGCTTCTTTCAATTTGGATAAGCTTAAAATTGCGGTCTGGTAATCACTAATGGGTTAATGATATATCGTCTTTGAAAGATGAAGCAACAGTATTCATTTGGTGTGTCGGGGGAGGGGGTAGTTCAGCTCATAAATCGACAATTAAGGGATTGAATATTCAGGAAAGGGTTTAGACATAATATATGATTGATAGAATAAGGTCGTTTCTAATTTGCAGAAAAATATCAAGAGTTATGGAAACATGAGCCATTATTTTGTCTGCTATTATTTATTGTCAAATCCGTATTGATTGACAAAAATATTTATTTTTCTACCCGGTCGACCGTCTATGATCAATTCAGTAGGCAATATTTACTAAGTTGTCACTTGACCTAGTGCAGGCGACAAATTCTACCGTGAACCAATCACCGCTAACCGCGCGAATCATATCGACCAATGAAACGCTCGCTCACTGAGTAATATGTGACAAACACGCTGATTGGTCTTTTATCCCAAGGACTATTTATGGCTGTTTAGATTGTTGCTACATCAGTTAAGTTCCTTTGTAACTTTAAGAACATTGTTTTAAACCATTATTTGTGGCTTTATTTACAAAAGAAGAAAAAGAAGAACAGTATATAATATTTATTTTGGAAATTTATATCCATTATTTAAATAAAGGATTAATGTTATTTGAAGATTATTGGAAAATATTGCTGATCGGATGTAGCGGTCTTTAACAGAAAGGTAAGGATCTTTTTCATTTTCTTGAATAGACAACACAAAAAGCATTTTTTTTAATCCTTTTATTATGCTTATAAACCCTATTTCCTTCTTTTTATTGTTATCATTTACTATTGTTTTAGGACTATTATGGTTCTCATTTACTTCATAAAGGAATTCAACATTTTCTTAAATCAGAGAAATTGTGTTTCAAGGAAACGATTTTTTTTTATTAAATTGTGGGAAGGGAGAAAATTCACCAGCAATTTAAGTTGTTAATTTGTGTACGGATGTATGTACGGATGAAAGTTGAAAAACTAGTCCTGCACATTCTTTATAAAATTAAATTTCAAAATCAATAATATTTTGACGGGACACGTGGAATCGCTTCTATATTTAGAGACCAATGAAATTCCAATGAATTATATTGACTTAACATGTTAAAGCCCATAATTTCTTATACTGCACAGACCGGGTTAAGTAGATTGATAGATTTGATCCCTTCACCACGAATGAGAATGGGTTTTCAGTTGTGGCTTGAAAATGGCATAACTTAGATGTATTTTATAAAAGAAAAGTATAGTATCTTGAACTTTTATAGCGTATTTTAAAACTTCAACCAAATGATACAACATGTTTTTAAGATTTAAAGTATATGTTGATCTGAACCATTTTGTTCAAATAAAACGTATTTCACAAAAGGAGTTTATTTTGTCGATATTGAAGCTAAAACTTTATTCCTTAATTACGAATCGGACAATTATCTGAGAATCTTCTTTTATTCAATTTTTAAGGCTTCGGGCATTTCACGAAATACCAATAAATAGTGCATATCCGTTGGTCATGTTTAAAAATGTCGTAACTGAACCTTGAATAAGCTGCAGTTACGACATTTTTAACACAACCGACGATATATTGAAATTATTTGATCTGCACAGCGAAGGGTTTAGGTGTATACTATTGATAGATCGATATTGTGTCGCTTTTTGACAAAAACCTCGTAACTGCAGCTTGTTTTAAGCTGCAGTTACGAGGTTTTTGTTGAAAAGCGACGATTGCCTAAAAGACATGAATGTACATGAGCTATGCTTGCCCGGGAGAATTCCAACCTGCATAATCTCACTTTGGGCTCAACCTGGGTGTCGATCGGATCGTATATCGGGCATTCTGTGGTCTGCGAGGACATGGAATTATATAGAACTAGATCAAAGACTTGTTGGAATTAATTAATTGGTTAATTAATTAGTTGATTAATTTCTTATGAAGGCAAGTGATTTTCTTAATTTTAGGTTTTTCACTTTATTTTCTGATTACAAATTTCTCAGGTTCACTCATTTGACTTTGATTTATAGATTTATTGGTGTAAGGCGTAGCAGTTATGACATGTATATTTACTTATATTTTATATCAAATAGATCGTGTTGTAACTTGTACAATGATAAGACTTGTTTGTCTTTAAGGTCGTACAATTAAATGACTTTGAAAGATGAAATGAAAAACTATTCATGAATTCATAATTAAAGAAGGAATGCCTTTCAAATGCAACTTGTTTTGCCAAAAAGTAATTAGATCTGCTGCATTATCTAATATCATAATTTTTGGCTTTTCTTAAATTCGTGGATTTATGTTTCTATTTGAATGATTGCTGTTACATGGTCTATCTGAGAAAGTCGAATTAATATTTAGATAAGAATGCACAAAGAATTCTCGTGTTTTTTTTTTTTTTTTTTCAAAGAAATAGTTCTAGCTATCTTTGAATTAGATCTGAATCGATAAACCATTTTTGCACCGCCATTTTGTTATAAAATATCCTCGGGTCAATATTACTGAAGGTCATCTATTGAGCTCGATTAAAATTAGCCAGGAATGGAATTTCTTTGTACAAACTTGGTCAATCGTTCTTCAATATTAGTTTCTCTAATGCCATTTCTTTTTACTCTCACGTTAAATCAATTTTGACTTGTCCATGTTATAATCAGGTTCTGCCAATATGACGAATGGCGATCGACACTCGCATTAATTAGAAAGTATAAAGATAAATCTTATTACTTTGATAATGCGTTGATAGGCCTATTTGATTTTCACATTTTCTACAATTGACTTGATATTGAAGCTCGTGCATACATGGACTTTCCTTTTTATGCAAATTGTCAAGCATGTTTTGCCAACTTCGGATGTTGCATTGACCAGTACCTTTTCCCATTACTTGTTGAGCTGGGCTTATCGTATAATCCGAAGTGAAATATGATCAGGGACAATAATAATAAAGACAAGTTATGCTATTGATTTCAGGTTGTTAATTGTTTTAAAATTGGGTTAACATATAGAATTACCCATTCGTGGAGCCACTTTTGTTTTTCAAATATTAATCTTGCACCATTCAGTGGTTTTCGTGAACGAGCAAGTTATTCAATAATGGACAATGAAAAACCAGATAGGTTAGCCCACATTAACTTGTAAATTGAGTAATTGAGCTGACAACAACTAAATATGTGTATACTATTTGTCAGATTTTGTTCAGAATTATTTCGAACAAAAAAGGTTTAAACTAAGTTTTCTGCTGTTTGATATTTCGATCGCTGCTTTTCAACAAAAACCTCATTACTGTAGCTTGTTTTAAGCTGCAGTTATGAGGTTTTTGTTAAAAAAGCGACGACATTTGTACATTCATTTGTGGTCATTTAATAAAATGTTGGTATCCTATCTCTTTCCAGGAAAGATTCTATGCTGAAATATCGCCCAAAGCTTCCAAAGACCAAGTACCCCTCTCCGAACAACTGGGTACAGCCTCGCTTTCAGACCGGAACCGGAACCATGCCTGTCCTCTCACGTGACCACCTCGCCTTGCGGCTCCGCCAGAACTGGATGGCCAAGTATCCGATGGACACGTGCAGTAATGGCGGAATTAACTTAGACGACAGTTTAACTAGTCTTAATTGGTTACAAAACTTGAACATTCTCAAAATCACATCACCCACACCGCCATCCAGTCCTGGACCCATGTCATATAAAGACTACAAAAACATCAAAGTCAATCCAAATTCAGTGCTCAACGTCACGTGTGGACCTCCACCTACAAAACTGTGTGAAATGAGATTTCCCTCGTTAGATACTCCGCCATTGACCCCCACAACACTGGGCGGGGATTCTATAGACTATAAAACAAACCCGTACGTGAAGCCGCCATATTCGTACGCCACACTCATCTGCATGGCCATGAATGAGACGAAGAAGACGAAGATCACACTGTCCGCCATATATAACTGGATCACGGATAACTTCATGTATTACAGACTCGCTGATCCCAGCTGGCAGGTATGTACAGGGTCTTGTTATTTATGTAGATAAAGATAGGAATTGTGTACTATTCATGGCATATGAAAAAATGAGACAAAAGGAGAAAATGCTGAACATTTTCTTCTTTTGTCTCAATTTTTCCCGTAGCTTTTCTATCGAAAAGGTCTTGTTAGGGAATTGACCAAAGTCAAGGCACCAAATATTCATTCCATTCCTTGCATAACTCAAGTCTGAGTTGTTTTGCAGATTGAAGAAAGGCTAATTAACACTTAAATGTATTGACGTATCGTCACATTCCCTTCCTTAATCCAGTTTGAGTACTGTCGTGGAAATCTGGTTGTTATATTAATGCCCTGTATTATGACCGCTTCAGACGAATTCTATGTTAATAGGATAGGCGTAATCTAAGCAATATTTCTGACAAAACCTTGATTTCAGTAAAATTTCAATTCGATTGCAATCATTACTATCAGGCACTTTATAGTTCATTCTAAATTTCCTCCTTGTGTGTGTTTAATCGTAAACTTCATTTATAATTCTGTGTGAGAAGGGTCAAGTTCGACCTGTCCTTTATCTCTATAGGATCAATACAATATGAGAAACATTCAGTATTACCTTTGTTCTGGGTTTGAAGTGTATCGCAGGACCCTTTATCTAATACACACCTTGCTTATGTTTTAGTATTTAGTCAAACGTCTTGGACGATAACACATTTAAAGGCATTTTAGACAGTTCAAATATTTTTCTTCGTCCTTTTTTATTGACAAAAAATGTGCCATTTTTCCCGTGCAAACGATTTCTAAAACGCCCATTCGTGCATCATTTTTTTTTTACATTTTTGCCGCATACTAATGAAACACAGCCAAGAATTAACTCTTTTAAACATTCCAATAAAAACTCAAATAACATTAAACAGTTAAAAATTCATATCCATTCTTGTTTCAATCGATTGATTGATCAGTTGTCAAAATATGGAGGGTATAAAGGGATGTTTTATACCTTTAACCCTTTCCCAAACAAGACCTGGTTTTGACGTCCCTAATAGAAAAGACTTGGGAAAACATTGAAACAAAAGAAGAAACTGCTGATAACCAGCAGTTTCTCCTTTTGTCTCAATATTTTCTGTGCCATATTTTACACCAATTATATCTTTAATAACACCCATTTTATCATTTGTGGCAATTTTTGAAGTGGATCACCCTAAAATTTTTCCGTTTGGGAAAGGGTTAAGTATATCTTATCGATCCGTCTGCGGACGGATTTTCCAAAAGCGGCTTGCGTCTGCTAGAAAAAATACAATTAATCGAAATACCTAATTACGGCCTATCGAGCTTGATTTAGCCAGCCAATTTACATATAAATGAGTTCCACGATAGGAATGTATCTAATTTCAAGTGCCTTACGCTTGTCCTAGTACAATGAAAACATATTCATGATTAAGAAAATTGATCCATCCCTATTTTATACCATATTTTATTACATATTAACCGCGTTGTAACAATTCTTTAACCTCCTACTTAATCGAGTTCTAGATCTGCAACTCCTTTCTTCGTTTGACGAACACATTTCGTTTTGCAAAAAGTTTCATAGCAAGTGCGTGTCGCCAACAAATGACTAACACTTCATGTTTGAAACTGATACTAGTCGATGGTTGTTATAATAGTTTCTTGCCCAACTATATCATTGCCGAGAAACAATAGTAATTGCAATTACTACCAAATTACTAGGCTTTCGACACGATGTCACACGTCTAAAACATTTACATATACCTATGAATGGAAAGGGTCAATGCCATTTGAAAACATTCCTTTTCTCTTTTTTCCTCTACAAAGAGATTAAACAATGAGTGTACAATATATCGTCGCTTTTCTACGAAAACATCGTAACTGTAGCTTAAAACAAGCTGCAGTTACGAGGTTTTCGTTGAAAAGCATCGATATTTCCTGTCATTGTCCTGTCCTCACTCCTTCGTGACATTTTTTTTTTATGTAAAACAATCAATCTTGGATCAACATTCTTTTATCGCTTGCCTACTTGGATTTACGAGGCTTTATTGTGGTGACACACTTGTCAACACTTTCGTCGTTTGGGTGACTCAATTGTCGTAACTACTGCTTGAACAAGCTGTAGTTACGAGGATTTAGTCACCCAACGACACTACATAAAAAAACCAAAACAAAACAAAAAACGCGAAAAGTTCAAAAATGTTTTATTCGAGTCTCATCGAACCAACATTATAGGATATAATCATAATTATGCATGTGCATCTGTTGTTTATCTAAATTCGGAACTATGCAGTGACTTACAACTTCTTCTCTTTCATTTCAGAATTCCATTAGACACAATCTCTCACTCAACAAATGTTTCCAGAAAGTTCCACGAAGAAAAGACGAGCCAGGAAAAGGTGGATTCTGGCGAATCAATCCGGAATATAACGACATGATTGAAAACGGAATCTTCAAGAAACGCCGAAACAGCCGAGATGCTCAACCACCAAGTGCTGGTTCCTCTCCTACGTTTTCAGCGAAGCGTATAAAAGAGGAACCATGCGATGACGGATATCCGGAATTCGGAGAACCTCCATCAAAAATGCAGAAGACCAGTAGATACAGTGTGTTTCAAGTCGGTGCGCCTGACGATGATACTCAGGATCATCTGAAAGGTGACTTTAACTGGACCTCCATTCTTAATCAAGACATTGAAATCGGTGGAATTAAGATTAAAACAGAAGATTTAATAGACTCGTCCAACGATGATGCAGCTAGTCCATTAATGTCGATGAGCCCGCCCTCGTCGTCAGATTCAAACTCTGTAAGTGACTTCGCCATTGACGATTTGTTAGGTGACACTGATTTCTCTAATTCAGATAACCCTATAGACTTCACAACCCACGATAACCTTAGTCTAGAAGTCGTGGGTACCGGTATTAAAGCCCCAGATTGGTGGGCGGACAGTCTAAACGCTGGTGAACAGAGAGGACTATTACAAAATATAGGAAATCTAGAATCTAGAAGTGGACTTAATACTCCGGTGGCATCGTCGCCCGTTCATGAGTTTGACGAAAGTGCTCATCCCTGGTTTGAGGTTAAGAATGAGCATGAATATCACATAGACACGCCATTTGATGTGGATAATCTGTTTGATATTGAGAACATTCCCAGTCCTCATGTGTCATGATTAGTATAGAGTACACAGGGCAGTGGCTGGATGGGAGAAATATAATTTGATTGCTTTACTTTATTAATTAATATTTCCCATTCTGAATTGAATTTGGTAGATAGTTCTTAGATAAGACTGGTCTGCCCCGCACCTATGTGTACTCGACGCTACCAGCCTATATTTATGACTGGGGATAATGTAGCCACAATCTGCTTGAACATTATCATAAGAATTGCAAATTTCGATAATGAATTTTTGGCTTATCAAATTACATTTCTTTATCCTTTATCGAGTCACTGCCCTGTTTGTAGAGCTAGACATAAACTACTGATGCTGCCTTAACATTTAGCCAGGTCATAGATCAAGAAATTCTGATGAAAATAATAAGTATCGAGCAAGGTCAGACTGCATGAATATGCAATCTGATCTTGTCAATAGCTTAAGATTATTGTACTTTCGTTTAGGATTTATTGTCTGTCGACCAAATTATTCATTCATTCACATAATTATAACACCGTTTTCATTATTTGAGCTGAAATTTTCACCAGATTCATTCCATTTAATCAACAGTTCTACGTGGTTATTTATATATTAGCATGTTTATCTTAGGACAAGGAGGAATAAAACTAGCTTTGAACTTCCAGATCTAAAAGAAACACAAATGCATATTTTTATTTTATGTTTTTTCCCTGAAAACGTGAACCACTTTGGAGGGTCATTGCGTATTACTAGTTCTCTATTTCTTATTCGGTATTCTGGTTAAAAGCTGAAGTAAGTCCTCCTGTCCTAAATATTAGAACATAGCTAAGGGTGAATGATCGAGTACGTATATGGGTTTGACATTTTACAATGTCAGAACATTATTGCTGTTAACCCATTAAGTAAATATGATTGAAAAGTGCTGACTGATATCGCTTATAGATGACAGAAACGTCGTAAATATAGCTTTAAGAAGCCATACTTACGACATTTTGGTCAACTTTTGTGATATTTTAATGGACGTGTATAAAAGAGTAAAATATTTAAAGGGGTGGAACTTTTAATTGTACATTATAATTGAATCATTTGGTAGGCTTTCGTTTAATTTTGGCCGTTGTGACCTAAGTAAAGGTCATAATCGAATGAATCGATTTATTGATAAAACTGCACAAATACTTTTTGCCCCTCAAAAATGTACTTTCAGAAAAAGAAGAACTTCAAGAAGAACAGTATTTGACAACATTTTTGACATTTCAATGCACCAGTATCCACCCCTTTAAATTTCATCGGTCTGCAACCAAAATATTGTAACTGCAGCTAGTTAAAGATATAGTTACAATCTTTTTGTAGCTAACCGATGATATGAGTATATCTGTGATACGTTTTTGTTGTTTAAATGTTCATTGTTCATTATCACATTACTTGTTGTTGTTTTGTACATATACATATAAAAGTATTATCATACAAATCCGTCCCTATCGCATTCCGTCCAAAAATGCATAGAAAGCCGTCCATGGTTTTATTTATATATCATTAATATATTATATTTATTATAATTAACTGTAAAAATGTATATATTGTGAAAAAATGAAAAATTATCTAAGTATTAATTGTACATAAATAGAAAAAGAAAAATACAATAAAATGAAGTTGATTGATTATTTTTGCGAGCTAGTATACAGAACTACAAATAACAGCGGGGTGAAGACTTTCTAAACATCTTATTTCAACTCCAAACCCTATGTTGTGGGTACTCATTGGAATCGTCTCATCGAGACGATTCCAATGAGTACCCACAACAAAGGGTTTGATGAACTATAAATTTAATTTTGCATTTTGAAAAGCAAGTACCCACTCTTATTTATAGCTCTGAGTATATATCGTGGGTTCCTGTATATAAAGTATGGTTTATTTATTTGATACAAGATATTGTCTGTGATTGAGTTTTTGAGTATTAAGAATTTTTACGAATTTTTTGTCGCAGTAATTTTATATTCTAGGCCAGACTGTAAGATTATTGTCGTCACAGTCCTTCCAAAAGGTATCGTCGCTTTTTCAACGAAAACCTCGTAACTGCAGCTTGTTTCAAGCTGCAGTTACGAGGCTTTCGTTGAAAAGCAGCGATATATGAATGAAAACTACGGGAAAAATAAAGATTTTTTGCTATCTAAGTTTGTTACCGCCAAAATTTAAGATAAGATCACATGTTAGTATTACTCGATAGTTCCAAGTACCAGTATAGAAATATTACAGTATTAACAAAATTATAAGTAAGTTCATGGAAAAAACAACAAAAACTGGGAAACTTATGGGGTACTAATGGTTGATTAATGGTTAAAATTATGCCATTAATTTACTATGCTGATTGTATTTTTTAACGTTTTCGATGTACACTGTCAATTATGAGTGGTGAACATGAAAAAAGAATGAAGAAATAAAAAGAAAATAGAAAAACGTTAATCATGCTTCAGTCTTCTATTCGTCCAACCACATTTCACTCAGTCTATTGCCGCCGTTCAACAAAAACCTTTAAGCTGCAATTACGAAGTTTTTGTTGAAAATCAGCTTTATACCGGTATTCCACAATCTAGATTTTTAATGTCATTGAGCTATTCTTCACTCTGTTCCAAACAAGACCAAGTCTTGACAACCTTAATCGAGAACGATTTGGAAAGCATTTAGGGAAAAGAATAGAGTGATGATGGCTAGCATTTTCTCCTTTCCCTCAATGCTCTCCATGTTATGATGTTCCTTTAAGCACAATTGCTAAAATACGTTAAGGGCTAAAGATCCATACCACTCAGATTCCTGTTTCTACGATCGACAGGCCAGGCCATGCCAATTGCAGGGGAATCACGTGATTCAACTATCGCACACTGTATACTTGACTGTTTTGAATTTGGCTTGAAACAGAGGTGTAAAATTGCCAGGGGCCGAATGGACGTGATAGATCTTTAAAACTCAACTGATACAAAACACTTCAAACGACCAAAACGCTGTGGTTAATGATGCTGTCTATGAGATCACTTGCATTTAGCAAAATTCCTGACGGGTTTTTCGCATTCCCTGCTTCAAATAGTTTTCAAAACGGTCATTTACTAATAGAATTTTTGAAATTTAACGAAAATACTGCGTCACGTAATTCCTTTTCATGCAGACATAGAATATTATAGAGAAGAAATGGAGAGATGTCAGTTGGTTTATGGCTAGTTGTGCCCAAAGTACTGTCACGATGTTATACCGCCACGAAATCAGTGAGGTAAAAGAAGAAAACGTTAGTGACTAACATTTCTTCTTTTTCTTCAATAATATGCATATCCTCTCCAGCTGGCCAATTGATTGATTACTGTGTATCGTTGTGGTGGGGAGTTTCGCAGAAATACCGGTACTAGATTAGGCATAACACTTTTCCTAATGACAAACAATAGACTTTTCTTATTTGAAAGCAGTGACAGACGACAAAATTAATTTTGATAAGAATGCGTCTGCAATTGAAACTATTATGACAAAATCAAATGTTTTCCTAAGTCTTTTCTATAATTATACGGCACGACGAATTCAGTGCTTGTTTGGGGAAAAGTTATAGCTTATCGAACTGAAACATCGATTAAACGGACCTAACGTCGGTGTTATTGCAAAACCTCGTAACTACAGCTTACATGAAGCTGTAGTTACGAGGTTTTGCAACGACATCGATGATAAATTCTAATAAGCCTATCCTTTAACATTCCTGCGAATTAAGAATTCTGACGGAGTAACAACAACAATTCATAACATTGTCGTAGATGTGCGAATCAATAGCGCAGTATACCAATACATTAATCAATTTGTATGAATGGCACACCTAATAAGAGAAAAAATGAGTTTCAATAGGCATAATTGACAAAGTCCAAACTGGTTCATTCAGTGAAATGGTAGTGCGCTTGACTTCGCTGGTTCGACGGCCGCTGGTTTAACCCCGCTGCTCCAGTCTTTCGGATAAGCAAGTTAGTTAAGGTCCCGTCTCCATTTAAGAATAGCTGAAGAATAGCACATCAACTACAAAAAGCCTTTCCCAAAAGGCATTTTAAAAAGGTTCCAATTTGAAAGCGCCGTGCACGGCAAAATAAAAGCTCATTTAACTTGATTTTGTTTGTGTTACTGCACAGACAATATTGACGCGAAATTGGGTGGTGGGTTGTTGTTTATCAGCATTTCTTCTTTTTTCTCAATGTTAAACCAATCCTTTTCAATTAAGGACGTCAAATCAAGGTCTTGTGTGGGAAAGGATTGAATTAAGAATGAACCAAATTGTCTTATCTGCTTTATGTGACACTCATACTACATTTTGATGTGTCATGATTCTTACCGGTGTCGGTGTCAATGTAGAAAACGTTTGTTAACCCGTTATCAGACGACACAACTTTGGACTTTTCCAATTTGAAAGGTGTTGCAGACGACAATTTCAAGTTAATGAAATTTGAAAAATCTTTCCATTTTGGGTTAGAAAACATTGTGGAAAATGAAGAAATTGCTTGTCACAAGCAATTTCTTCATTTTCTACAATGTTTTCCTGAGCCTTTTCTTGTGAGGGAGTTAAAATGCGTCATTGCGCAGTAATGGTTTAATTATACAAGTGCTTATGAAATAGTGATGTTCATGAAGATTCAACGCCTTTAAACATTTCCAGGTAACCATTTTAAGATTTGTAACCCTTTATCGTTATATTAAGATGAGTTATGACAGATGATCTCGGACCAAAAGAATTTTTCTCCTTATATTGTAATAAAAATCAACATTGAAAGTGTCGAAAAAGGATTAAACGATTCGCGGGAATAAACTACCATATTGCATTGTTTGAACAGATTCGTCAACTATAAAATTCATGCAAATTGCACACGTGCTTTATTGTCAGGTGATATCCGAAATTAATCCCAATCGAATCTAATCAATGTAAGGTTTTTTTTTTATTATTATTTCAAATATAAGAATACTTTCAGCAAAATTCATTAACGTGTTTTTATAAATATCAAGAGATTAATTTCTTTTCGCGTGCCAATGTCATAATCAACAGCATCGTTATTCATTAGTTTAAACTAATCAACTTTTCGGGGTGACATTGGGAAAGCCTTGTTTTGGGAAGTGATTAGGGAAGTAAAGGCAACACGTGTCAAACCAGGATTAGGCTATATGTTTTTGGAAACATCAACAACAAAAACAACAACAATAACAACAACAGCGGCAAATACAGACAGACACACGCCCGTACCCTCCCCTCAAATTCTAAGATTCGCTTTTTAACCTTTCCCAAACAACCAAATTTTAGGCAGGCCCAATTTGAATGCTGCCACAGACGACAAAAATGATGTTGTGAAAGGGACAATTTGATATAGTACGAAAAATATTGAGATAAAAGGAGTAACTGCTGATTATCAGCAGTTTCTTCTTTTGTCTTAATGTTTTCCAAAGCCTTTAGTGTTTGAGACGTCAAAACCAGGTCTTGTTTTGGAAAGGTTTGATAATATATGCTGTACATGTTTGAACCTTTGTAAATATGCTTACCAGGAATGGTTGTTAGCTTTCCTGACGAAACGGATGTGCTCAATTCCGCTCTGAATGTTTCCAAAACAACAATTAGCGATTTTAGCGAATAAGATCTCAGAGTATTTCCTTTTCAAAAATGTTATACAACAAGCACACTTAAGCCTATTCCAAATAGCAAAAATTCCGGTTGCTCTTATTCAAAATCTGTAACAAGTGAAGATGATAAAGTAGATATAAATATAGATAAATGTTGCAAACAATATAGCCAAGGAAATATCGAGGCAAAAAGGACAAGAAAATGCTTATCAGTATTTTCTTATTTAAAGATTTTTACCCAATCCCTGTTACACAGTACCAGTGTGTGGGCAAAACAATGTTATAAAACATCATTGCTTATTTCATCAACAGTGAATTATTCTTTCCCTTCCTGTTGAAGTCGGGTCCATAGGAAAGGTTCGAAAAGTGCTTCCATGCTATTCTAAACGGCAAACAATGTCTGTACCATTTTGAAAGATTCAGTTTGCAATATGGAAGTCGAAGACGAATAATTCCTTTACAATATATTTTTATCACACTGTTCATTGAGACAAAAGAAGATAATGCTGATTATCGGGAGTTTCTTCTTTTGTTTTTGTCTCGATGTTTTCCCGACTTCTTTCAATTGGTGAATTCGTGTTCGAGGGAGAAGTTCGAGAAGTGTTTTAATTAGCAGGGTCAAGCTGGTGATAATACGTTTCTACCTCCTACCTACACTCAAATATTTATGAAATCCGTGCAGTGGGAAATCCTTCGAATATATAGAGAATTCTTGATATTATGTGATGTTATTGCTTGTGGTTTATAAGTTCTATTTTTTGTCACTCCCAATAAGTGAGAAAACGTAGGTTAATTTAGAAAAAGTCGTAGACTACATGTTGAATATAGCTTGTAACATTTGAGACAACCATGGTTCTAATCCGAATTTTCTCTGACGAAATTCGCTCTTTGATATGTTGATGTCGCTCGTAAATGAGCGACATCAACATATCAAAGAGCGTATTTCATCAGAGAAAACTCGGATTACCATGTTTCCAGATCCACCTGTACTCGGGAGCAGTCTGAGCAGGATCCATGATTCTCTTTTATGAACGCTGTCGATCAGACTACATCTATGGCGGACTGATCTGGATCCGTGTTGATGTCTAACGCCACAAGGGCCCACTATTCCAGGAGATCCGGCCTTTACAGACACACGGAAATTAGTACATTACCAAACAGCAAAAATTTACACTGATCCAAATTAAAAGATGATGTAGACAACAACATCAAAAGAATGAAATTCTACATTTTTGGGTCTTTCTGTGTTGAAAACATTGTGGGAAATGAAAAAAATGCGTGTGAAATGTTTTCTAAAGCTAGTATCTTCTAAGGAGTCAAAAAGAGTCTTTGTGTGGTAATTGTTTAACAAGATCATCATATCCACTAAAAACTTCTGCAAGAAATACAAGGTCAATCAACATAAAAGACCATCAAGACAAAATTCCCGTTTGCAATTTTGCCAAAATATACCCATGCAAGTCCAAACGATTCAAATTGATACCCCTTTCCCAAACTTGTAGACTGGTCCAATTGAAAGCCGTCGCTGGTTTTCTTAACCATTATTGCTACTTAATGTAAATTTGAACAAATAAAAGATAATGTCTGTCTGTCTGACTAAATGCTTAAGTATGTTATAGCTTGTAAAGCATTGTGAGACAAGGAAAACAATGCATCAATATTCACCTATATTTTTCTCGTTGCTTTCAAATATTTGCCTTTAAAAGTGGTCAAAACCATAGCGTATTTGGGAAGGGTTAAGTCGGTTTTATTATTAACCCTTTCCAAAACGGCAAAATATGGGTTTCAAATTCGAAAGCTACTGCAGATGACAACATGGATGCTGACAAGGATAGGATTTGTGTACAATGTAGAACAGAAAATATTGAGGCAAAGGGGGAAATTGCTGATTATCAGCAGTTTCTTCTATTGTCTCAATGTTTTCGAAATCCTTTTCTATTCCGGACACCAAAACCTGGTCTTGTTTGGAAAAGGGTTAATATGGAGCTTTGCTGATTGGATTAACGATATATGCTCTATATTGTCGGGTGTTCGAATAGTGGATTAAAAGATTAGTATTGTACTTCTGCATTGGGAAAATTGGCAACTTTATACATCAATAAACCCCCGGTCCATAGCCTCATTGACAAGCATTCTTGAGTATTAACCCATTATCATACATTGACTCTTTCTGGCTCTTCAAAAGATTACTGCTTTGGAAAACATTATGGAAAATGAAGAAATTGCCTTTGGCTTGTAATTTCTTCATTTTCCACAATCTTTTCTACCAAGAAATACCAATAAAGTAAAATTTATTCAACTTGATAATTGTCTTCTGCAGCACAAATTAGATTTATACCAGTCTGGCAGGTTGTCGTTTGGTAATGGGTTCGAAAGGAAGAAACCAGATTAAGATTTCCCCACTATCAGCACAAATGCTCCGCTTCGCGCTTTTTAAGCCACGACAAAACAGTAACAAAAATCGCCGTCCCAAATGAAAAAAGACATGAGAAAATATTGAAGGAAAAGAACAAAATACCGATAATCAGATTCCTGCCTTTTGCTCAGTATTTTGTGTAATATTATTCATACAAATCCTATCATTACCAACATCAATTTTAACGTCTTAATGTTCGAGACGTTTAAGAAATGAGTTAAATCATCTAAAATGAAACAGGTTTAATTATTTGACGTTTGGTAAAGGGTTGTTCGGGGATTAATTCTGGCCAAAACACGAGTGACCTTTAAATCTTCAAATCTATAGCCATTTATTGATGTGCTGATTCGCATTAAAGGGATTATAATCAATCAATTAGTAATAATAAAGGGCAAGTTTGAACATTGATCCGTGCTTGTTGTTACAAAAGTGGCAGAATGTATTATACTGAAATGAGTGGCATCATAATAACAATGTATGGCATAATTGATCTCGGAATCAAGTTGAATTTGCAGCACATGTCATTTAAAACCCTTTCCCAAGGAAACCCGACTATTGACGTGTCTGTAAGAAAAACTCTCGGAAATATTGAAGACATGGAAGGAAGAGCTGATGAGAAGCCATTTTGCATCAATTCTCTAAGCTACATATATGGTGTATACAAATTCCATTTTTTTCGGCACCAAATTGTTTCAGATACTGTGACTTTCAAGTTTAAGATATCTAAAATGTCATCGTTTGGAAAAAGGTTTAGTGGTTTGGCAATTATAAGTACAAAAAAAATCAGAAGAGGGAAAATGATATGGCACAATATTGAATTATGTTGTTGTGTGCATGTATTTTGCACATATATTTGCATATATTTGTTTACGTTCATAAAAATTGAATCTATCCCTATTCAACGAGCATATCATTTCCCTATCCAGCGTAAAAGAATGCAAACTGGCTTAGTCGATACGTGCTTTTCTACAATATGGCTTACAGCCGTGGACATATACCAAGCAGTAGTTGCCAACCAACTAGAAAAGGTCCAATACTGTGCAGCAAGGTTTGTCCACAACAGCTTTAAGGACAGACCACCCAGTAATCCGAATTTTCTCTGATGAAATTCGCTCTTTTATATGTTATGTCGCTCATTGTAAATGAGCGACATAACATATAAAAGAGCGAATTTCATCAGAGAAAACTCGGATTAACCGCCCAGCTGTGTCACCTATATCAGAGCTCTATAGATAAGTGAAAACCTATGCTGTGGGTACTCATTGGAATCGTCTCGGTGAGACGATTCCAATGAGTACCCACAACATAGGGTTTTATAAATATATAGTAAAATATTTCATTTAGAAAAGCCATTACCCGCTTTTATCTGTAGCTCTGCGATGTGATCAGACCTTTGTTGACCCACGCATCCACATGCTTCAGTACCTGTCTCAGACCAAGCACCACGTTGTAGATGTTCACTCTGGTAACCTTCTACAGTCAGGAGAGTTCCACACAGGGAAAAGGGTTTATACAGCATTTTAAGGTATACCATCCATCATTAGATACCAAACAAATCTTGACCCTTCTGGTGTCATCCATGGTAACGGAAATTGACGATGTTATACCCTCGTCATTTTCCAGACGCCATCCGTGACAACAGCAAATCACGGTGGATGGCATCGTCAGTTTCCGCTGGCACGGAAAATGTCCAAAGTTGTACAACATGTTTGGTATATCTAATGACGAACGGAATACCTTAAGTGCATCACAAATCATTCTGACTGATAACCATTGGATAAGATGCCGATCCAGAACGCAGATATTTATCGATGCTGATCATATTTCGTACATATTTTGAAGGAAACAAAACACCATACGATTGTAACAAGACAACGAGTGGAAGCTTAACATCTGCGTCATTATGCGCAATTGTACATGGGCTAGTATAGATGATTTATGTGTGATCAGTTGCAAAACTTGCTATTGGACATAAATATTTGGATTTCGGAAGTCATTTTATCTGTAAGTGGTGATTTAATGATAAAAGTGAAGTGGGATCATATGATAATAACGTGGGGGTACACACACGGCCGGATGTAACACCGTGGTTGGTAGGGCCAGCGATTTAATTAGACGAAACATACGTGCGGAGCTAAAAATCTTCGTGTTTAGTTGCATGATTTTTAAATTGTATTAATGATCCATCACGACGGATTCTTGTACGTTTAAAAATGACTCAATGGTAGAGTCACGACGATTAAGGAATGTTGAGAAATTTTGAAGTAAAAGTAAAAAACAAACGTTGGAAGAATTAGGACAAATTAAGACCATAGGAACCAAAATCAGCACTGATATTCGTACACCCAGAATCGGCAAAAACTGCCAAAATGTATAATTCATAATCTAATAACTAAACTGTACGTTGTCATAAGCATTCGCAAGCAAGGTGTTGAACGATCTGGGATAGGGAACAAAACATGTTCCACTTTCTCGAATAACTTTACTGGCGGCAAATCTTTCTACCATCTTTTGATAAGAAACATCAATTCATGTTTTTTTCCAAAACTTTTTTTAGTATTGATATATTTTGGTTAGGCCCAACCGAGAAAAATAATTGAAGTATTCTTGTAAAGCATTAGTTTAATACATTCGACAATCAAATTGAACATAATTTATTCGCTGAGTATAGTCAGGGTAATCAGGGTTTAATCTTATTCTCCCTTCACCTTTTGACTGGATCAGTACATATAGCAATACGAAAAACAAGTGTAAACAGTCGGAGTGAGCAAGGTGGAAAGTTCCCCTACTCTTTAAGCCTGGATTAGTATTTACCCTTTCCAAAATGATAGTATTCGAGTAAAAATGAGTTGAAAATGACATAACCAATGTTACGAAGCATATTCCAATATCATAGTATGGAAAACAGGAAAAGGAAAAGCTGTTTATTATCCGCATTTTCTTCTTTCCTATCAATGCTTTTCAAATTAATCGCTATTTATTTTGAAACATCACCACTATGGGTTGTATGGGAAAGTGTTCGACATATGGATTACCCTTGATTCGATTATTGACATATTTAATCATGTGGGTGGTGTCCGCTGCCAAATCGATTTCCAAGGTCACAGGGCTGATTCTGAACCGGATTCAGATCTCTGATGTGTTGCGTTTGGTTATAAAACAAATAACGAAGTTTATATAAAAGCGACGGAATAAATATTCCAGAGGCAGTTTAGCATCTACATGTCGCTGCTTTCAACAAAAACCTGGTAACTGCAGCTTAAGCCAATTAGCAGTTACGCGGGTTTTTTTGTCGAAAAGCGACAATGTATGACCCGCAGTTAGCTTTATATAAGGTTTCAGGGACAGACGGAATGACAATGCAAGTAGTTGGGCTAGATACGGTTGCTGCTATTGTTATTATTGTTGTTGGTTTTTGTTGCTGTTGTTGGTGGTGTTTTTTTTTTCTTTTTTGGTGGTAGTATTGTTGTATACCAGCTCCCAAACTGGGAATTACTTTGAATTATAATGCATAGAGATAGGTGAATCATGGTTTAAACATAGATCTTTTAAATCTCGATCAAATATCGACTATCGACCACAATCATTTTTAATAGTAAATATAATACTGATTTACAGTTTTCTCTTTATGATCGATCAGTTTTTACCCCCACACTGCGAACAATTTAACCTCTAATTCTATATAACATTTATTAATTTACAACCCTTTTCTAAACAAAATTTGCCTTTGTGGTTCTTTATTGATATATACATGTACATGTATTAGACAAAAGGCGTATCTGAAGAAAGAAGGATGACATTGATACCATGCCCATAAACAGTAATTTTATACTGGTGTTGGGGGCGCTATAAGCCCGGGCCAGTATCCGAATATTCGAGGGGCTAAATTGGGGTTTCTCTAAGTTCTCAGGGTAAATTTTTAGCCAACTATAGAGGGGCCTTAGCCTCTCTAAGCCCCACCCCATGTTTCTACGGGCCTCTATTCATTTTTTTCCATCCCTCTCAGCAGTTATTAGTATCAATTTTCTGCTTTTTGTGACATTGCCTTTGTCAAGTGCGATATTTCTATCTACAATCTACTATTCTAAAATGTTTTTGGAAAGCCATAATTTGTTGTTTTGTTTTTATGAGACACTCTATAATGTAGTCTCATTTTTTTAATTTTTTCCAATGGGTCCAATATTCTGTATTTAACTTAGGAAGCTGCCTAATCCGAGTTTTCTCTGAAAAAAATCGCTCTTTGATATGTTGATGCGAATTTCAACAGAGAAAGCTCGGAATAGAAGCTGCCTAGCGTCACGTGAAAATGGAGCCTTTCGATTGCCTAAATATTTCAAGAAAATTGGTAAATGTATTTGAAGTTCTGGTGTGCAGCATCTTTTATACTAGATCTATATCGGTCTAAAACTGATTTTTGAGGAAGAGTGAAAATGGCAATTCGGCACCTTTGTATAGTACCTAGCTACGTGCTGGAGGGCGACTTATAAATGCATGCACATTTGATTTGCTCATTTGAAAAATAAATTGCGCGTGCTGTTGCAATTTCATGAATAACTACACAAATTAAATAGAAATACCTGTAAAACCACACTGAATGTTATTGTTAACAATGAAAAGACATTGATTGGAAATTGATAACATGGGAAAATATGCATGAGGGAGAATCAATGTCAGCAGAATTTGTTAGAAGATAGCAGTGAACAGATCCACGGAGGGATATCACGAGACACAACAGCAACAATAAAGACAACAGAAAAACAATAATTTCTGTTAATATGTGACATGTTAATCTCTTTTAAAATACCATAAAATTCCCCTATATGTTTATATTTATACTAAAGCTCAAGAAGCTAAAGAAGTACTTATACTATTTTGAGGCAATGTGCCATTAAACTTGAACTTCTGACCTAAAATCAACATTCAGTATTATTGTTATGGAAAATGCGGCTGATCAATACAGCCCAACAAGAAACACGGAGATGTCAACCATCAAATTTATCTATTTTTATTACAATATTAAGGGGGAATGCTCCAGTTTCCTAAATTTTTTCCTAATAATAGAATTTATTTATATTTTGTATGTTGAAATCACATGTTATTACCAATTGAAAAATAAGATAAAATAAAAATGGGTGGTCAGCGATCTTGTTTGAATTTTATAGGCATTCGCATCACATACCCCTACATCGAAAAAATGCACAATTTCTTGCACCTGTCCAAGGTCACTAAAATGCTAATAAAATGCTGTATAATTATTCATCGTTTAGTCCCGAAAACGGATTTAAAGTAACGTCTTACATTTGATAAGAACAGAAAACCCAAAATATGTGCTATTATAAACGTGCAAATGTATAAAACAGCATGCTCACGTGTTCGGTTATATCAACGAAGCTGTAATGTTTTATGTCAAAATGTGCATATTTTTTGGAAATATTTCAAGTTCTACATAATAGAATTTGATAAAACTCCCTCATTGTATTAATCAACATGTCCTGGTAATAATTCAAAAAGAATTTGTATAGGTCAGCGCACTTATTAGTGAATTACAGCATTTTTTATCAGCTACACATGAATAAAATGACGCAAAAAAAGTGGTAATTACTGCATACACACTTACGACTGTCTTGCTCTAAATAATCGATTTCCATCTTGAGGAAATCAGTTTCGCATAATAAATACTCTTTACCGTCGAAAATGGTAAATTGTAATGATGTGTTATATTATTGAAAATATGGTAGCGAAACATATTGGTACGAAACATTTAATTTACTATGTAGTAATAACCGAGTGTTCCGAAAAACTGGAGCATTCCCCCTTAAGTAGATCTATATGCCGAGGAGAATTTGTGCCAACTTTGGTGCTTTTATCGCAAACTGATATTTTTGGCTGGGGATGGGGGGGGGGGGGGTATTCTATTATTATTGTTTTCATTTTTATCTATAGAAATGGCGACCATCTTTACCAATATAGAAGGTGGTTATGTTGGTTTTTCATGGCGATACCATATTTTGAAGATAGTATGGGCTACCTTGAGGAAGATACTCCTATGTGCCAAAGTGAAGTATATTTGGACAAGCCCCTCCATTTTATGGAGAAAAGTGACCACTTTGATCGCCAATTTGCCAAACTATCTTATCTCTTGTTACGTCTCGTGATTTTAAAGTATCATCAGGTAGCCTACCTAACACTTTGTGCAACGTCGGGCGTCATCCGTGGTAACGGATATTGACGAGAGAATCTCTCGTCAATATCCTTTACCACGGATGACGCACAGAAATTGAATAGGATTTAAAAAACGGATATCATCATCAGTTTCCTTTACCACCAATGACACCCTACGTTACATGATGTTTTTTGGTATCTACTGATAGATGGAATGCCTTAATATGGTTTGGTCATTGCTATGCTTCAAACATAACAAAAAAATCTTCTCAAACTTATATTATACCGTACATGTTGTATTTTCTTAACTCCAAAGTGATAAAAGAACTTGTTTTAACCCACTTTATTATAAATAAATTCGTGTAAGAAATCACAGACAAAAATACAATAGACTTAAGACCAGGCTGCACTTATGAGCAGGTTTACTTTGCTCTTTCATGCGCCTCGGACTGCCGCAGCACTTTGGTTTTCAACTCTCAAGTGTACCAAACTTATACTCATGTGTGAAGAAGAGCCACGCGGGGTCACTTTTTGCACAGAAAAAATCTCATGTGACCGGCGGGAATTGGACCCATGATTCTTCGATTCCGAATCCCGCATAGCCTACTACCACTGGCAGACCACGGCACCCCACAATCCCTGTGAAAACGTGACTTTTCCGGATGCAGCACGTTAAGGATTAACGTTCAAACGGATTAGCCCTATCCCTGATTTCGCAATGGAATTTAATTAAAAATATTGAAACATAAAACTACGCAGATATATCGTATTGTAACGGAGTACAATAGTCGATGCTGTAACATTGTACTTGTTGTTATGTCATGTATAGACTTTTGAAATTGAATCGATTAACCCTTTCCCAAACAAGACCTTGTGTTGACGTCCGTGATAGAAAAGGCTTGAGAAAACATTGAAACAAAAGAAGAAACTGCTGATAACCAGCAGTTTCTCCTTTTGTCTCAATATTTTCTTTGCCATATTTTACACAAATTCTATCTTTAATAACTTCCATTTTGTCATTTGTGGCAGTTTTTAAAGTAGATTACCCTAAAACTTTGTCGTTTGGGAAAGGGTTAGAGCAATCCATAATCCTTTTTGATGACGTGGGGAAAATTATCGATAGATCAGCTTTATTCTTTTTCTAAACCTTTCCTGGCTGTTGTGTCCTTGAAGGAATATAATTTCGGAAACATTGAACAAAAAGAAGAAAATTTTGATAAGCGGCATTTTCAATAATCCTTCAATGTTTTCGACTCTACTGATTTAGGATTTCGTGAAAGCAATATCATTTAATATGCCGTCTACAACTCCTCTCAGTTTGGATCAGTCTAAAAACTTCGCCTTATAAGAAAAGGGTTATGATATGTAATAGTTAGGAGTGTACATGTACCAAAACATATCGCATGTACATTCAAATGTTCCGTCCGATTAAGTGCAACCCAAATGCGACCATGGTCGAAAGTAAGAATTAGTAGGCCCTACTGAGATTCTTGAAAACATCGAATAGAGCTTTATGCGTTCGTGATGGTGAAAGAGCATTATAATTTAAAATCCAATAAAACATTTTCAAATTTATGCAAGCAAAGAATAAAGCTCCACACCCAAATCGCTGAATACCGCTACAATGTGCCAATCTTTCTTATCAAACTGAAACAAACTCTGCACGGTTCCTCTCTGTCTTTCTAGATGATCGACTTTCTAGTCAGGGCTTACTGGGGCTTCGATGTATATATTTCACAAACACGGTAGATTTCTCATTGCAACTTCAGTCGTGTAATTTTGGCAATGTTTACATAATTAATTAGCAGATATCTATCTCACCATACATTTTTGGCAGCCTGGGACGGTTAAGTTGCGTGTCGAAGGATCATTTTATCACGTAATCCCGGCAGACTAGCCAGGTTATCGTGCTATCACGAACACAGGAATTCTACGGTTACGGGTCAAAAAACGTTTTCTTGCAATTTGCAGCAGACTGCAATATAGTAATTATCTGAAAGAAACGAGGGATGTGATTTTCACTTTATGAAAGCTAATTTGAAGGTATATTATATATGGACAAGTTTTGTTCTGAGAAAAATCCATGCGCTACAATGGTTTGTCGTTAATATAAGGTCGGTTCTGAGTATGGTGATACAATGCATAATTCACGGAGTGGAGGGGATTACTTAACTAATCGTGGTTCCATAAACGACAATTCAATAAACATGCGGATTAAATTAATTTCCCAAACCATTCCATTCAGTATGCACCTTGATCAATTCTGCGAGTATCCCAAAAGTTGGGAGAATAGAAAATTAGTGAGCTTTTTGCGAGACAAGCATCCACTGTCGCGACTGTTTTAGAGCTTAAAGGTTGGAGCAAAATCGAGGATCGGTCAGTTTGAAATCTTAAGTCTAGGATCCCCTTTTCAGAGGGAAAAACTCGCAGAATCTTAAGCTACGCCCGCACGAAGACTATTATATCCGATTGTTGCTTATGCCCCGGGATTATAGATCAGTTATATCCACAACCACAATGCTTTGCATAGATTTACAGACGCGATAAGAAAATTAATATATATTTTACAATGTGATTAATGCCAACTAACAATGGCTTACAAATTAAACATGAAACCCTTTATTGGTTCGCGGTCTTTATATGAACAATCAAATGATAACATTCCGGTATAATAGAATAACAATGTATAAATATTTATGTAAGAATTAATAAATCAATGCCTTATTTGAAGACCTTTAGACATTATGCAGCTTTCGAAAGCAAGATGAAAAAGAAGAAATTAAAAATCATCCTTCCATCGCACACCCGACTGAGGAAAATCATGTCGTTCCTAAAGGTGTTTGAATCTTGCTTCGAGTGGCATTCTGAGCAATTCTTATCGAAAAGTGGCACATGATAGTAAAAATACTCGTATTATTAGCGATCGCACGACAAATTTGAAGCATTGTGATTTTTCGTCCAAATTGGTCGTAAGATGATCGTTGATATTTTCGGACCATTTGGAGTCTAAGATATGACATGTATGTGCTCAGGTGAAAACAAACGGAAACTAATGGGTATGTTCACCAGCTTTCTTCGCAGTGTTAAGTAGCTCTCAGAAATTAGTCATTCTATCTTTATCAAATTGGAAAATGTGAATACTTGAACTAATAACCCCTGAAATTATCGACGGAAACGGACAAGTCTAAACGTCAACCACCTATAGATACATGCGTCATAATTTATCGCAATACATTATGTACTTTAAAATATCGTTTCAACAAAGGTTTTTGGTCGAATTACGATAATAATGATAAACATGTATTATATCATAACAAAAATAAAACATATATTTATTGTATATACATTGTATGTATTTTGATAGAGTATTGTAAATGCTTAAAGTACATTTACCCACAAACGGAACATCCGGTTTTAAGGAGAGTGACGTTCCTTTTATTTTATTATCGTAGATGCACTCTCGGGGATTTTCTGAAATAGATTTTCTTTATTTTCCCGATGAGTGTCGTTTAATGATTTATGTTGATTTTTTCAATGTTCGTTTGTCCAGTCGAATCTTCGATGGCCATTTTACTTAGTTTGGGTTGGCGCATTATATTTTATTTTCTATATAAAAAATAATCTTTATCGGCGAAATCTCTTTGAAAATATTTGGCTTGAATGGCAATCTTTACATGCCTGCAGTTGGGCATGGATTATCGAAGGGGGTCTAAAATGTACGATATGCACGAGATGTACATGTACGAGTTGCATAATGGTTGAGATTCGGTCAACATTAGTCTAAACGTTGCACAGAAAGTAGATGTGTCGAACCGCGGATATATCTTGAGACAATATGAGACAACCTCAAAACACTGGCTGTATATAGCCTATGTATGTACAAAGTAGACGCCATTTATTATTTTACCTAATAGACATGTGCAAGGTAAGAACGAAAACGGAGACGAAGTACGAAACCGGTTAAACTGTGGGGGACATATCAAAACACGCGAAAGGTGAAATCGTTTGCAATGCCGCAACTAAATTTTAAATCAACTTGAGTTACGACATTTTCAACGTGGTCAGAGGAATACTGCCTATAAGGCCAATTGAATGTTATTATTTTTGTTTAAATGTGTTGTGTACATTTTGTATATTTGAGGAATGATGGTACCCTTTTCCTGCAATTGATTAAAACGATTGAATGTGGTTCAAGGTTATTTTCAACTACTCTGGTCATATCGCGGCGACTGGAGCACATAGCCATGGATTTCTGAATTTTCTCTAAACAGTATTACCTCCATAACCAATCTTTGCATTTAGCTACTCTCTCACATGGTGAAACAAAACGTCAGAAAGGGTAGGCCTATTGGATTGGCCTAGCCGAGATTCGCAACAACGACCCCGGATCGATAGCATCTGGCGCAACAAAACAACTGAGCTATCTGGGCTCGGTCTTTTTTCAAACGAAAAAGTTAAGACACGTCCAATATCATGCAGTGGCAGACTAAATAATAGTTGTTATTGAAAACAGGAAAACTTTATGTTATTGTAACGACGTAGAAAATGTTCACGGAAGCGAGAAAATATTAGTTATGCTTTTTTTCTGGATGTTTTCTGAAACATTCTCTATCGGTGACGTGTAGACAATACACTGTGTTTAAAAATTTTTAAGATCCAATGTCCTTCCCAGGCCCAAATTCCTGTATAAAAAATCAATTACAAAGGTTTTTTAGACTCTTAGCCTTATCTTGGAATGTTTATAGACATCAGATCACAGAAACTATGATTCAAACTTAAAATGACAAGAAATCGATAATCGTGTTACGATCTAAAATAAGATCAAATATATAATCACGTTCACATATATTTATAAACCGATTTCATATGTGTTCTATACCGTCGTATTCTTAGCTGTTACGGTTCAGTCGAAGTCGAAATTTGGCACACAGAAAAATAAAGGGCCATCTTTTTACTCATGTATAGTTATTTTTTAAAGATAATCTCCAGCAAAATGGGCGAGAACGCTTCTTTAATGCTTTTTCCGAGCTGAATCTGATAACATCAGTAACACGATGGGCATCCCCCGTGACTTTTGGAAAGTGTTCACACCAAAAACTGTACGCTTCAAGGATGTTTTGTTAATTTCCCAGTGTAATATTTACGGATTTTGACGAGATAAAATGTACCGTGAAATTCATTCCAAATTCTAACTCACTCTGCACCGACTCACATGGTTTCTTCAAACATTCAAAATTAATCATTTTTGAAAAGACCATGGAATTCCTTTCTCGACCCCCTTTATATGTAAATATTTGTAAACCGTTGTGATCTATCGATATAATTTTTATTGTCCACCCAAATTAACCAGGGACAACTTAATTTTCGTGCGCTAAGTCCGTTAGTTGAGCGTCTTAACAAAACATTACCGAAGTAGGGTCATTACGTATGCAGATGTCCCCGGGTTAATCTTGCTGGACAATAACATTTATCTAGTGCCTATATGATATGTAGGATTCTAAATTTAGAACATCGGTAGTGAAGTGTAAGTACGGCGCACGTGGTACACGGTCAAAGCAAATTGTCAACCTTTTCAATATCTATAATACATGACCTCGTGAAACAGGAAACAACGAACTATTTGTTTCCCCAAAAGCCACCATATAACCTGTGTGCTTGACATTTTTTCGGTACTGACTATTCACTAGAACTTATAATAAAAATTATAAAAAATAAAAAATAGATTAGATATCACCGTTTTTTCGGATTGAGTCAACAAACTGTTTCAGTTGAATGAATTAGATTTCTGCACGATATCAATTCAGTCGGTATCATCAGAGCCTGTATATATTCATTGATGGGTTCAGTTACTGATATGGTCAATATGCTTTCTAATATATGATTGTTTACAAACCACATTAATGAATCATGCAGCTGGTGGCTCGGATTAAATATTGTGTTTGTAGAGGTGCAGGATGTACGAGAACCACGCGTCCATTCTTTCCCCCTCCTTTTCCAAGGACAGCTATAACCTAGTACATGATGTGTTATTAACTAAAACACCAACATGTCCTATCCATGTACATGTTTCATGACGACACTTTATAAATTTTTCTTCGTGTTAGCATGTTTAGTTTTGGTCACCTTTATAATGTGTTCTTGTTTAGTTCTTGACCAATTTGAGTTCGATTTGAAGCAGAAAATATGGATAAACGTCAGGCATGACTGAATGTGGTAGATCTAGATCTTTAAAAAAACATTTTTTTTTTTTTTTTTTTTGTTATCAGCTAATTTTCAAGAGTCCTTTGCATTCAGCAAATCCGCGGCATTTCTCCGCCTTCTCTGTTTCATTTGTTTTCAAATCGGTTATACATGAAAAGAAGAAAAGAATTGTAGAAAGGCATCAAAATTGTTGTGTTTCGTGATTCCCCAACGAGATAAATCTACATGGTTTATTTTGACAAAAAATAATTTTGACATATCGATATTATCATTTTTAACTCGCTATTACTTTCGAAAAGCATAGTGGGTATTTTAATCCACCTAATTGTGATAAAAGATATCCTAGTCATCCCTGAACCTTATATTGAAATATGCTTGGCCTTACAATGAATCGATGACACCTTAGTCTTTAACATGTCACGCCAAAATATGCACAGTAAAAACTGGAGAAGTACAAATTCGGTAAGAATTATTTCTATCCATTTCATAGCATTCTTATCTGATTTCGATGCACTATACCCTTTTCGCAACGTTACTACGGCGCATTTTGTCTCTTATTTTATTTTATTGTAAGGGGGTGGGTGGGATGATGCCTTTTCAATGTTCTTTGCAATATGCTATCACTGCGTTTCTGTTGACGAGAATAAATGTACTTCACATTGTCATTAACGGACTACCTTAAGCTTAGGAAAAGCTGGGTATAGATAATTTGTACGTAAAAAGTTAAAAACCACGTTAGTGAATTGTGTGACAAAATTCTTGCTTTGGTTATAAGATACAGTTTGGACAAAATGACGGACATTCTGGCTGATGAGAACATGGAAAATAAACAGACATACATTTTCAGATAATCATCAGCTATATTTACCTTTACAGTGACATAAAAGTGTTGTTTTCTCTCTTTATTCAACTCAATCGTTATTTCTGGTTTCGTGTGTTTTGACACGACCCCTTTTATTCCGTTTTCCGTTTTCGTTTTTCGGGTTTCGTTCTACCTTGCACATGTCTAATAGAGTAAAATACAACCGAACAGTCATAACAAAAGAAATGCAAGTATTCTATATAACAATTGAAATTAGCGATCAAATAATTGTAACCCACTTATTTTGAAATTTAAACTTTGTTTTACAATGGGACTGTCCGTGGGAGGGTATCACATTTCATCACATTGATTAACCCTTTATCATACGATACTCATTTTGAAATTTTCGTTTAAATTGGAATGACTTAAACCAATTTAGACTCGTAATGAGGCAAAGCCAACTGCAGATCAAATAGACAGCTTCCCTTATTCTAAAATCGCTTCTGTAACGCTAAATAGTATAATCTCTTGATCAGAGCTACAGATAAGAGGGAGCGAATGCTTTTCTACATGCATTATTTTATTTAACGCCAATCAAACCCTGTATTGTTGGTTCTCATTGGAATCGTCTCGATGAGACGATTCCAATGAGTACCTACATTATAGGGTTTGTATTTGAAATAACAAATTTAGCATGTCTTCACCCTTCCTTATCTTCTTGTTTTTCTGCTCATAACCATTGATGTATTAATTTATCGTGCCACCATAGTTCATCTTTTGTGAATATAAAGACTCCTGTTTGTGTAGTAATGGGTCAAACTTGAATAAATATCCTTACTCAGCTCTATTGGGTTAAGTAATATTTAAATATAACCCTTTAGAATTATCCGGTTTATGAGTTTTAAGACAATAAAATGGTGTCACCTTTATGTCGTGGGTCAATGGTAAGACCAACTCTGGGCCAATAAAAATCCGATTATCTCTATAATGCTTGCACCGTCACCTTAAAAAGACATAAAAATATTCGACCTTCAAACACCATTTGCTTGTATATAACTCATTTGATTGAGCGCTAAAATTGTAATCTGGATTGAATTTGCTTTTCTGTCGATTTAAACATGCTTGTTGTTGTAGCACTTGGCTGGTAATCACGAGTTCCTGGTATTCCACGCACCAGTACAAATACAACATCCTGTTCCATGTATTCTATCCATCGGCTCCTTATTTAACGTCAGATTATACATGTATATGTATACATTTAAACGATTCACCCAATTCTAAGAACTGAATGACTTTTGTCAAATAAAAAGGTATTGTGAATGTTAAAGTAGGACTTCAAACCAACGATCTGACTGAAGTTGCTGGTTAAATGCTTGGCAGACCCCAACTAACAGTATTTTTCAGATAGGACAAGACTGCCATTTAAAAGAATCAGTCGCAAACTGTATGCTTATAAAAAAACAAAGTTTAAGTATTTAGGGGAGTTGTGCATAATCTGCTTTTGAAACGGGTATTTTTCGTTTGCCGGTCAATTTATTCCCATGAGTAAGGACCGTGGGTATTTCTCTTGTGGACTCGTTCCAAGTGGATTTTCTATATCACCGGTGTTAATTGACCCAGCTTTATTGTCTTTTAACTAATATATCATTGTAATTGTCTTTAATAACGCTTTGCTCTGTATGCAAAAAGTGTTCATTTGTATGGAGTGTTCCATCATATATGATTTACACAGTACACACATTTACATGCTGGTAGATTTCGAGATCATCTTTTGTCGGCATGGTAGCCGGCAGATAATAAAAGTTGTTCCATAGAATCTTAAAAGTGTGTTCTTTACATCCTAGAATAACCCGGTGGCTTTTGCAGGCTGCATAAATACAGATCATGCATACTTGTATATTACCTGCACAAAATCTCTGCGAGGGGGTGCTGCAGTTCTAATAGTAATAGATAATATAATAATTTTATTATGTTGTGAGCAGTTTTGGATTTTGTACATTTACGTGATTGCTCACCAGTCCCTAATTGGTCTTTGTACAATTACTGCTTTGCCCAAGCAATCTCGTTATTGTTCATGTATATGTTCCGTATGTTATGAAGAACCCCTTGGGTTTATTTTAACATAACTTTACTGATATGCACAGGTCCGTCGGAACAGTGAGCTAGCGCCCCCTAAAGATGGCTATAAATGCTTAATTTGTCTGATTTTACACTGAAAATTCAGGGAAAATCCAATTAGCCCCTCCAATATTCAGACCCACGGGCTTCAGCCACCCCAATATGAAATTGCTTCCTACGAATCATGCTTATCGAGCAAGAGTCATACATTGTATTCAGTAGTTCATAGTCATAGGATGGATATTAAAAGTCTCGTGTAAAACAACAGATTCCGAAAGTGTTGTAAAACCACGCCAAAGTCAACGTTCGTGATACTTGCATGGTACTTATATTCTAAAATTTACACTCAACAGTCGATCTGATTGTAATATAATTTAGAAATAGAAAATAGATTTAGACTAATTTGTGAACAAAACCCAGTAATGATCTACCGTCTTCTATTTTCATTGTTTATGTTTTGTTCTTTCAAGAGCATGGTATAAGAGACCGATATGTTAACCGTTCAATGGTTTTGTATGGATCACGATGTAAATTAGAACAGCCCTACACAGGGTGAGTGAAATATTAGACAGGATTTTGATAAGGAAATTAACCCATTACCACACATTGACGCTTTTTGACACCCCATAAAATAAAGGCTGTGGAAAACATTGTGGAAAATGAAGAAATTGCTTGTGACAAGCAATTTCTTCATTCCCCACAATGTTTTCTACCCCAAAATACCACAGAATTTAAAATTCCGTTCACTTGCAATTATCGTCTGCAACATCTTTCAATTTGGATCACCCTAAAATTTTGTTGTTTGGGAAAGGGTTAAAAAATATGCTTAATGTAAACCCTCACTGTACAATGAATGTTTGTGATCCTTGCATGTAAAAATGCATAATTTAAGGAATAAAGACGATGAATGTCTTTCTCTTCTTTTCATATTTCTTTTCCCTTTTTTCTATCTTCCTTTTTTTACGTAAGAGCTGAAAGTGTATCGCGTTTTTTATGAATCCATGGTCATGTACACATATAATTATTGTATTTGGAGGGACGACAGAACTCTTCGATATTCAAAAATGATCCCCTCTCGTTATCTTGTCGAAGTAATTTTGTGTAACTTTATCTTTATAATTTAGGACCGAAGTATAAATATAGGTTGTCATTTTGTATCATTATATCTGAACATTCACCCAATTTGTCAGGTGCATTTATCAAACCAAAAAAGAAGAATTTCTGAATTATTCAATTATTCAATTTACTTCGTCTTAATATAGTGTCGCATTATGGTTGATCGTAAGTTAAACGGGATCTGAGAAAAACACAGGCCATAAAGTGTATCATTGTCAGGATCCTTATTGGTGTCATGGAGTTACCATCATGGGTCCGTATCAGAATGCATGTGTACACAGGCTGATCTGGATCCATGTTGGTCTCAAAAGCAATTAGGGTCATTTTTCAAATCCCAGCTAAAATGATCGACGATTTATGATGACGTTAACCAAAGAAAAGTACAATATAATATACATAGCATTTTATAAGTATTACATAATAAGATCATTTTACTCTTTGTTGAAATCAAAATGAAAGGCGGACGCCTAAGGTAAATAGAACGAAATTATCGCTTCACTATTATATACCAAGACATTATCAGATAATAAATTTTGGAACCATTTTTATTTCAACTCTTTATTTTCTGTTTTCAATCGAAACAGTAGTCAATACAATAGTTCATTTACACATTGTGGGGAATCACATAACACCACAAGCGAATCTTCTATTATTTTGTTAATAATTGGCCGACTTGAATTCGGTTTGAAAAAGAGAAGGTAGACTAAGAGAATACCAGAAATTTGCTATATGTGGTAGATTTAAAAATACGAGTATTAGCTGACAAAAAGTAATTGATGACCAAGTGGACATTTCTATCGACTGACTTTTATCCATCTACTCGCTGACGTATTTTCGCATTATGTGATCCAAACCACATTGAAGATAGTCTGCAACTGTTGTGTCAAGTGATTCCCTACCGTACCACATGGATTTTGCCGAACAAACAATCAATGCTTTTCAACAAAAACCTCGTAACTGCAGCTTCTTTTAAGCTGCAGTTACGAGTTTTTTGTTGAAAAGCGACGCAATACCAGTTACCATAGATTAGTAATTTTCAATGATTCAGAGTTTTAGTTATGACAACCACAACAATAATGTTACCAATAAATAGCTGTATTTAACCCTTTGTCAAAAAAGACCCAGTTTTGACATCCTTGGTAGAAAAGCCTTTAAGGCATGGGAAAAACATTTGGGCAAAAGAAGAGAACGCTGTTGAAAAACAACATTTTTTACGTTGTCTCAATATAGGCCTATTTTCTAAAATATATTGTATACAAAACATTATCTTTGTCCATTTTGACGTCTGCGGCACTGAATTTGGAAAACCCTGATTTTCCCTTGGTAAAGGCTTAACATGATCATTTGCGTTCTGGCGAAACATTTTTCAGGTATGCGATGGCAAACTTCTTTATGAACTTTAGTCGTTATGTGTCATTGTTGTTGTTGTTGTTTTCTGAGAACTATACTAGATCTAGTATTCTCTACAAAATCGAAATAATCATTTAAATTACACCTAAAATGTATTTAATTGCTGCTGTAATCGAAAACATCGTAACCACAGATTGCTTAAAGCTGTGGTTACGAGGTTTTCTTGAAAAGCAGCGAAATCATCATAATTTATGAATTTCCTAAATCACAATTTGACAGTGTAAAACTACTTTATTTCCATATCAGACTGTGAAGTGTTTGATATCGATAAAGATTAACCTACATTCCAAACTGTGTACAAAACACAACCTGGTTGATCTGTTGATAATAAGCCGCTACGGCGAGGCACCGAAACTTGGTATAAAATTTACAAAATATAACTTGGTCGATCTGTTGATAAAAAGTCGACAGGACGAGTCACCCAAACTTGGTATGTATGACAGTTTCTAACATGATCCACGATTTGTTGAAAATAAAAGGATATGTGCTACTGTGAAAGTTTTGTCGCATGGAGACAGAACCTCGCTAACAATCCCATTTGGACAACAGAAGAGGGGAGTCGAACCATCGACCCATTTGTAATAGGTCCCACAAAGCAGAAAATGTATAACACGATACGGTATGTCAATAATTAGTTTGAAAACAGAACATTCGATCAGTACTAATGAAAGAATAATATACTGAAAAATGAAAACTCCTAAACCCAAACAGGAAATTGCTTTACATATAACATTTAACTAGTTACCACACTGTGACGCCAATTGACGCCCAACAGGGAAAAGATTTTGGAAAACAGTGTGGAAAATGAAGAAATTGCTCGTGACAAGCAATTGCTTTATTTCCCACCATGTTTTTTCACACCAAAATGTAATGTAAAATTTCAAAATTTTGTATCATTGAAAATCTCGTCTGCAATACCTTTGAATTTAGAAGAGTAAAAATCTTTGCCGTCTGGCAATGGGTTAAATTCTTTATCCTTGTGCTAAAACAGAATGACATGTTTGCCAAATGTCTAGCTTCTGTACCCCACCCCACCCTTGCGGTTTTTTCAACCGCATGACATCCTATTCTCGTGAAATAATTTTAATATCGAATATTCAGTTAGTTCATCTCTATTTAATCTATAGTATATCCCATTTTGTAATGGGTACGATATTAAAACGAAAATAGTAACTGTAGACATTATAAATATTGGCATACTACTGATATTTCTAACACCCTTAAATTACCATTAAAACGTTTACATTTTAAAAAGGTCTTGAGTAGTTTGTCGTGATTTTGAAGGACAATACTTATTATAACTCTATATTCTTTGCAAAAACTTTTTCGGTAAAAAAATATTTCAACTCTGGTCAGAACAGCCACACCAGGATCGAAATTGTCTCACCAAGTCGGTGTTTTAAACAAATAACGCTTATTTGAAAGCAAATTGGTCCAAAAAGTATGTTGAACACTTTAAATAAGGATGAACAAGACCTTGAAACCAAAGAATGTCCATGGATGATTCGATGTACCAATACGAGTATAACGGTGGAAGTAAAGGCGTAGTTTCAAGAACTAAGCATTGAACACCTTGTAGCGAGGTTAGCAACAAGAAAACGTCAATAAAACAATAACGACAATGTCACTGTGTAAAAGAAATGAGTAGGTCGCAACGTTATCACACGTGACAAAATAAATCTCTGAAAGTGCGAAAAGCTTCCACAATATCAAGGTTAAAACAGCATTTAGATCTATGTATATTGTCTGTTTTCGAAAGACTTTTTAAATTTCTGAATAAACACTCGTTCGATTCAGTGGAAACTAATTGAGCAATATATATCAACAGTTTTAAAGACCGTTTACGTTCCAAGATAGCAAAACTGCCGCAGACGGCCAAATGGTAGTAAATAAGCATTGAATCGGTGTGCATTGTAGCACATAATATATTCAGAGAAAATAAGAAAATACTAATTATATGCATTTTTGTTGTTTTATCTGAATATTTCCTATAGTTGTTCCTACAAGGCCCGTCACAACCATTAGGGTAATAGACATGTTCGAGTTAATTTCAGCTGAAATGTGGGAAAAGGGTCCATAAAAGTATCTACGATCCAGAGCAGACTGCATATTCAACCAGTCTGGTCAATATTCATGTTGCTCTCTTTCAACTGATTACTCCATTAACCCATTACCACACAGTCACTATCTTTTACTCTCTACGAGATATTGACTTTGGAGAACATTGTGTAAAATGAAGAAATTGCTTGTGACAAGCAATTTCTTCATTTACCACAATGTTTTCTACACAAAATTACCAAAGAATGTACAATTTCATTCACTTGTATTTGTCCTCTGCATCATCTTTGAATTTGGACAAGCCTAAAATTTTGCTGTTTGGTAATGGGTTAACCAAGTTATCGAAGAACAACGTGGAGACCGGTCGGACATAGCCGTTTATGGGCAAGCTTATCTACTTCAATGGCTGTCTCAAATGCGATAAGGATCCTTTTCACATTCCATATTTTATATAAGGGTATGCTTTTATCTTCGATCACGTCATCGACGTATACTAAATGCATGCACTGTCCTTATGGTGCAAACCACTTTTAAAAACGCTATCTAATTCGAACTGTTATAACAATCGATGACTGTCAGCCAACGCACGAGCACAATCTTATTAGAATCCATGTCGCTCTCTTACGCCAGTCTTACATGGTCTTACCCCTGGTTTTAACCCTTTCCCAAACGGCAAAATTTTAGGGTGATCCTCTTTAAAAACTGTCAAAAATGACCAAATGGAAGTTATTCAAGATAGAATTTGTGTAAATATGGCATAGAAAATATTGAGACAAAAGGAGAAACTGCTGGTTATCAGCAGTTTCTTCTTTTGTTTCAATGTTTTCCAAAGCCTTTTCTATTAGGGACGTCAAAACCAGGTCTTGTTTGGGAAAGGGTTAAGGCAGAATATCCACAATGTGGCCATTTTGAGATTTATAAAACATCGGCTTTTTTTACGAGCGTTATCGTTACGTACCCAAACCTATTCGGGCGCGGTCGTAAACATTTGGCTGTGGAAAATTCCACCGCCGAATGTTTTCGACGTCGCCCGAATAATTCCGACGTCACGCGAATCTCATAAGGGGTGTAGGCCTACTACCTTTTACCTTACGTACAAATCCTACACATTCTGTCAGTTGTGCCCTATTAAAATGATATATTGACATTCCAGGGGCGGGTGACATTGTCAAGGGTACTGCTGACATTTTAACACTTTTCACAGACTTAAGCCTCTCTTACAACCGGTCGTACGTACTCCTGCGTGCGGTCTGCGTATAAAACGTACGTTTAGTCGTGCGATGCACGCACGTGCAACGTACGATTTTGGTGGACGCAACCACGACGCAGACTGCACGCAGCAAAGAATTGACCGGACAATTCTTTGAGGCGCTCTTACAACCCGTCGTGCGTCTTTATAAATCGTGCGATTTTGCAGAGTTTTAAAACGTACGATTTATAAAGACGCACGACGGGTTGTAAGAGAGGCTTTAACCACTTCCAAAACTCATGTACGAATAAGATCAGCTTTTACATACGTGCAGTCTAATCATTTGGTACAGTGATTGCCTGCTTTTTTTAGAATGAGAGGGGATAATTATTGGTATAAAGCAAACGAAAACGAGAACGGGGTAAATAACTTATGTATGTTTATTGCACACACAAGTAAGTATTTACATATTGTATTTACGTCATAGAAAAGTTTATTGAACTTTTGCCTCATTCTATATCGATTGAAATGCAAGTTTCGAAGTTCAACACGAATACAAGAATATCCGAATCAAGAGTTGCACATCTCAAAATTTGATATAAAACTAAACATTTTCTCAATTCCTGGCTTTCTTGCACCCAACTTATATTGCTATGATTAACAAATGTGCACCAAACCATAATTTTGATTATGTGGCACAAACACAATTGAGCCAGGATCTGGAAAAATGTCCTTTATGACATTTGAGAACAACCTGGATCCAGACCAGCCTGTGCATAGGCACAGTCTGATCAGGATCCGTGTTGTTCTCTAATAGCTTCTTTGTGACCTGTAGCAACCATAAAAGAACAGCATCGGTGTATGCCAGTCTTCGCTTATGCACAGACTGTTCTTAAAATGTGATTGTCTCAAATGCTATAAGGGACGTTTTTTCCAGATCCCGGCTCAATTTGATCATTATAGATCTGATAAGCTCATGTCTCAACGACCCTAAAAACATTTGGAATCACCATGTTTCCAGATTAGTCCATACAATCCATGATCGGTATCCATGCTGCTCTACAAGAGTAGAATCAGGTCATAATGGAGCTATTGTAGAAGAAAGAGGATTTTGATTAAGACTGGTCTTGATTCATGCTTATAAAAGTCAAAGCACAACCAGAGATGAATTTGTGCGGTTAGATGCTTTTCAACAAAAAAAAAATCTCGTAACTGCAGCTTCTTTTAAGCTGCAGTTACGAGGTTTTTGTTGAAAATCGACGAATTATAGCCTGTCGTGTACCACAATTTTTAATTCGAATAATTCTTAGTTTTTACCTTTAAATGGAGTTAAACTGGTCTATTTCCATGAAAAAGGGGCCCTGAATAGGTTCATTTTTCCTCAATAAGATATTTTATGACCTGTCGTAAACATATCGATTGCCATTCATAATTAGAAAAATAAGGTCTTTTGATTGATCCTTTCCCCGCATGGTTCGTGTGAAGATATTGGTTTTAAGGTAGTTCACCCCTAATGAGATTGACGAGACGTCGAAATTATTCGGGCGACGTCAAAAACATTCGGCGGTGGAACGTTCCACCGCCGAATGTTTTCGACGTCGCCCGAATAGGTTCGGATACGTAAAATTTAAAATTTGAACCTTTATCAGATAGTGACGTTAACTGGGTACGTGTACAAAAAACGATCACAAATTTAAATGTTGATTTATATCTTGCATTCATATATATACCCCCGTATTGTTCTACTTTCGGTAAAACGCACAGAAAGAACATTTTAGAGAAGCTTGAAAAAGATATTGAACATTTTTCTTGTAAAGGAAGTGTCATTTTATGTGGCGATTTCAATGCGCGTACAGGGAACATTGATGATTTTGTTGATAGTGAGGATAACTCGAATTTACCAATCTCTTATGATGACAAACCCGGATTCATTATGCACAGAATTTCCCATGACCAGGGTAGCACTAACCAAACTGGTAAATGGTTAGCTGATGTTTGTATTGATAATCAATTGTATGTATTAAATGGTCGCACTTTAGGGGATTTGACTGGAAAATTCACTTGCCACACACTAAAGGGTAGTAGTGTTGTTGATTATTTTATATGTAGCAGATCTCTCACTGATATAGTACTGAGTATGAACGTACACGATGTTAGCCTTTTCTCTGATCACTGTTTGATATCTACTCAGATTAAAATTGCGAGAAGTATCGAAGATAAACAATTTCGTAATAATGATATCACACATAATATGGATATTCCGGATAAATTTGTATCGGATGAAACATCGCATAGTCGATTCCAGGCATCTCTGAACTCTGCAGATTTGAGACAGAAATTGCTAAGTATCAATAAGAATCTTGATGATATCGATACAAATGAGACGCATATTCAGAATGCTATTAACACGATAACCGATGTTTTGATAAGCGCAGGTAATCAATCGCTTCGCAGAAAAACTTTTAAAAATAATAGACAAAAAAGATCGAAGGTTTCTAAGAAATGGTATGATCATGATTGTAGAACAATGCTGAAAGATTTAAAATCGATAAAAAATGCCTTTAATAGGAATATAACATCCGACTGTTTACGTATAGAATATTACAAAAAATACAAAGAATACAAAGGTACCCATTCACAAGCAAGGCCCTATAACCGACCCTAACAACTATCGGGGAATTACATTGAACAGTTGCTTTGGCAAATTATTTTGCCACATACTTAACAATAGGATTTCGGCCTTCCTAGAGCAACGATCATTTATTAAAAGGGAACAAGCTGGATTTAGGAAAAAGTTCCGTACATCAGATCAAATATTTATTTTAAAAAACAATTGTAGACAAATACATACAAAATTCACATAGAGATAATAAGCTCTTTAGTTGCTTTATTGATCTGAGAAAGGCGTTTGATACGGTATGGCACGATGGTTTGATGCTTAAACTCCAGAAAGCAGGTGTAGATGGCAATGTTTATAACTTAATAAAATCCATGTATCATGATTCTACATCACGTATTAAATGCAAACACAAATTAACAGATCCTATTAACATTAAACAAGGTGTTCATCAAGGTAATGTTTTAAGTCCTCTCTTGTTCAACATCTTTATCAATGATATTGGATCGGACTTATGTACAGATAATGCTCCAATAATTCATGACACAAAAGTAAATCATTTACTTTATGCAGATGATTTACTTTTACTTTCTACATCGCAAAATGAATTACAAGAAAATCTCTCTAGAGTTTATGAATATTGTAACAAATGGGGTCTGAGAATAAATGTCGATAAATCTAAAATTATGACATTCACCAAAGGAGGTCGTTTACAGAAAGACCTTAAATTTTATGTAGGTGGGTGCGAATTGGAACATGTGAAGCAATATAAGTATTTAGGCGTTGTTATAACTAACACAGCAAAATTTTCTGCTGCTGAAAAATCACTTAGTCAGAAAGCGAGGAGAGCTCTTTTTTCAGTTAAACAGAGTATATTTGATAAGGATGTGAAACCATCCGCTATACTAAATATATTTGATGCGCTCGTGAAACCAATCTCATTATACGGAAGCGAAATCTGGGCAGCTTATAAACCATCTTTTAAGAACAAAACATTGGAGGAATTGTTTGAGTTATCTGTTAAAGGAAGTGACGAATTTGACAAAGTTTTGATAAAGTTTTGTAAGTATGTACTAGGAGTACACTCAAAGACCTGTAATATTGCTGTTTTGAGTGAATTGGGGCAATTACCAATGTTGATAACTATCTTAACCAGCTTTGTTAATTTCTGGTTACATGTTATTGATTCCAGTGAAGATTCGTTGATTTACAAGGCATACCTAGAACAGTTGAATACGTCCAGTAACAAAGCAATTTGGGTGCAGTTTGTAAAGACGAAGTTGCAAGAATTAGGATTCTCCCATATTTGGAATAATCAGTTTTCTTTTAATCCAAACGCTTTCCTAGATGCGTTTAAACGCAAATTAATAGATAGATTTGTATCTCATTGGAAACGTCGCTTCTCAAACACTGATGATTTGAGAAAATTACAGACATATAAGTTACTAAAATCTGAATTCAAATTTGAATCTTACCTTGACGCTTTATCTGATAAAAAATATAGAAAATGCTTAAGTTCATTTCGAATGAGCGCGCATCGACTTAGAATAGAACAAGGCAGATACCATGGTGAATCTGAAGAACAAAGGTTGTGCAATACATGTAACAAGATAGAAAATGAAATGCATTTTTTATTTAGTTGTACTAAATACGCTGCTCAAAGACTAGTTTTATATGAAAATTTAAATACTACAGACTTTATTCACAGTGATGATAACACCGCTACATTTTTAAGAATGTTGAACAGCAAAAATATGCGAGTTTTACAATCTGTCGCATCTTTTATTCACGATTGTCAAATTGTTTAAGCCTTGAGCTCCAGACCAGTTATGATTTCCAGCAATCTGTTGTTGTTGTTGTTGTTTTTATCTATACATGTATGTTTCATTGAAAACAACATACTGTGTTTGTTATGTATTTAATTGAATGACATGTATTTTCATTAACCCTTTCAAACAACAAAATATCAATTGATCTATTATCTTAAGAACAATATTTAAATCTTTTACAGAAATGTTAATAGATTTAATAGCCTACTTATTTCTCACTAAATTAAAAAAGTTTATTAATCCTGAAACGAAGGGCGGTAGCTGGCAACAAGCTTCTGCTGTTCTCTTAAAGGTTCTTAATTTACCATGTTAACTAGGCAAAATCAGGTCTTGTTTGGAAGAGGGTTAATGATGTTTGTACATATGCTTAATATGTGTTTGTGTGTTTGTATGTGTAAATGTATGCCTTTAACCCATGAATGGGTAAAACTGAGCAGTATTAAATATTCTTATTCTTATTCTTATTCTTATTCTTATTCTTATTCTTATTCTTATTCTTATTCTTATTCTTCGTAACGAATGTTAAACGACGTCACATGAATAATTTCTACATCACGTGAATCTCATTAGGGGTGGTATACCTTAATGCAAAATGCATTCGTGGAATCTTTCTTTCCAACCAATACTTCCATAAAGTTGATCACGGAAACTGGCTAATTTGGCAAAATTACTGAATATCAAATGATGTTTGAAAATTGAAATTCCAGTTGGCAAAGAATTTAACCCGTACAAGAATGCAAATTTACATTTCACGTGTAAGTTTTAAAATGCCATTTAAATAAAAGAATCTATATCCATACAGAATTTAAAATGAATGTCAATCCAGAGTAAAGGTTTACTCCATTTCGGTCAATCTATGTTAACTTATTCCCATACAATGACGCCTTATAACGCCTCATCAAAAAAAAAAAAAAAAAAAAAACTTTGGAAAACATTGTTGAAAATGAAGATATTGCTGGTGACAAACAATTTCTTCATTTCCTACAATATTTTACACACATAAAGACAAAAACGTATATTTATATTTACTTAAAATTGTCTTCTGCAACATTTTTTTTAATTTGGACAAGTCTAGAATCATGTCGTCTTGTAATTGGTTAAGAGAGACAGTGGGAACTGGGGATTCGTCAATTTGGGTTTGCGACTGCAGTACAAGCGATAAATATCCTAACCAAAAGGGTGATTGGGAAATATCTAGATTCTTTCCTGTATTTCTTTCGATAGGATCATTAAGCCTTTCTCAAATGACAAAAGTGTAGACTTGTCCGAATATACATCTGCTGCAGACGACAAAATTAAGTTTGATAAGATAAAAGTTGTTCACAGAATACTACAGAAAATATTGAGACAAAAGGAGAAAATGCTGATCGTCAGCATTTTCTTCTTTTGTCTCAACGTTTTCCTTTACTTGCATTGCATGTACAGCAAAATAAGGAACGTTGTGGTAAAGGGTTAAGAAAGCAAGGTAATGTCCATTATGGGCCAGTTTTATTGGAGTCAATCCCGTTCAGACATGAATAAAATATTCTTAATCGAATGGACTTTGATTTCCCTACATACCACGTGAATGCAGACATTCATTCGTTGTCTTGTTCCTTTTCCATTGATGGATTAGACTTATCCTTGGAAATATTCGCCTGTTATACCAATCATGCACAAATCAAACACAAAGGTGGAAATATCAGCTTTTGATACCATTTAGAGAGAAGAAGCAAAATGATGACATCTGACTTCAATTATTTTTTCTGTTACCAATTACTAATTTTGGTGTCCATGGAATCACTACAGGTAATCACGTGACACACACAAACAAAAAATCAGAAAATAATCAACAATTCTGTTAATACAAGATCGATTTGAATTAGGTTTGAAACAGAGAAGACGGAGACAAGCCATGAATTGGCTGGGTGTGAAGGGTCTTTCAAACAGCACCTGATAAAAAGTTATTGACGACAAATAAAACTTTTGGTTGGTCGTCAATAACTTTTTACCGGATGCTGCGGTCCTTTGCATTCAACAAGTCACTGACATTTTCCTACCTTCTCTGATTCAAACCTTTAATTTTCAACTCGGTCGTATATTTATGTATGTTATGCATTGATATTGTTTCTTTTTATGCTCTCAGAGTTTTCTTCAATAAAAGAATTTGAATTGAATTTGAATTTTGATATTAACAGAATTATTGAAAACTATTGAAATTTTTGTCACGTGATTACCCGTCGTGGGAATGCTAGTGAAAAATATGTGGGAAAAGTGGGAGAAAAACAAAGTGGCGATCGTCAGAAACATCTTCAACAGTATTACTAGATTTGATGTTTTTTGTCATCACCAAAGCATGACATTTACCCATCACATGTCTCTATTTTGACCTGTCTGAATTAGATTGGTCAGGTCATGCTCACACTTCCTCCTTACATTGACAAGTAAGTAGACTACCTCATCTTGATAACGACAATCTAACAGTTCAGGACCGACTTAACCCTTCCCCCAACCAAGACCTGATTTTGACTGGAAAAGCTTTGATAAAATATTTAGACAAAAGAAGAAAATAGTGATACTACATTTATTAACATCTATTTCGTTGTCTGCAGCAGCATTCATATCGAAATATAGCCCAAACTCTCCGGCAAATTGCTGCTTTTCAACAGAAACCTCGTAACTACAAGTTTAACCAAGCTACTTACGAGGGTTTTTTTTTTTTTTTTGAAAAGCAACGAAAGGTTTTAAGTAAAGGAAAGGATTAAGTCAATATTGGTACATCAGTCCAGAATCTAGCTCAACGACGGATCGATCTTCGATCAATCGTACTTTTATTAGCAATCATCGCAAAATGGGTATTATCTTATTAAAAATAGGTTTCAGAAGAAAGTTTTATCTTTGTCTGTTATCTATGAATCTTTTATCTATAGCCAATTACGTTCCGAAAGGACGTTACTTCAGCTTATTCAAATGATAAAGTCGTGTAAGATTTCTGTGGAAAATAGCAGAACAATAACAGAGCAACGTGGATCCAGATGAGGCTGATCTAGATCCATATTGGCATGTAGGTAGGATACTTTCTCAGTTATCGTCTACCAACTGACTGTCATTTATAACGGTCCATTGTATAATCGACCCCTTATTTCATGAACCGCCTCTCTCAAGAGTTTATTGATAATAAACAATCGGAAATTGAATAACTCTACGACATTGGACAAGGTTTCAGAGTCCGTCACACGTAAAATGTTTTCTAATCTGTTCCAATTCTTGGTTTTCATGTACAGTCACGTCAGATTTCTTTCTGCAATTGCTTTCAATCCTTTCAAAACAATAACAACAAACAACAAACAAACTGTAAGTCGCATTATTTACGATCGTACGACAAAGTCAGCAGGCGAGATCAAAGAAACTTTGTCGTACGATCGTTAATAATTTGGCTTCCAGATTGGTTGATTAAGGTTTAATACCGTTTCAACTCCCATGTTTATATCGCGGCGACTGGAGCACCTAACCATGGATTCCTGTCGGTTACAATAACAAATCAAAGTGCTGAGAGCACTGTAATTGGACGTCTCTGATTGATTGAGCGGGATTTTACATGAACGAAAGATATTTTATTCATTATTCAGTGTTTAATTCTATAAGATCGGTTTCGGACATACGAAATCGGCTTTATTACCAGAAAACCCTTCTCAGGCTTCAAATGATTTGATTGCCGTTTCAAGACAACTGATTTGTCTCTATGAATAATCACTATTAATTTGATTACCCAATTCAATTAAGGTCATGTGATTAGCGCTTTTGTCTTCTTGTTTCGGTTAACTATGAGTATTGTCGTCAGTTACACCTTTCGTTGATTTTATAAAGGACGATACAAAGCAATTTATTCAAAATGTAAGCCAACGCGCTACATAAATGAAAGCCGCGATAGCTCACTTGGCAGAGCACTCACCTTGTACTCTTTACACATGTCTATATCTGGAAGGCCCTGGGTTCGAATTCTACTCAGACATTGTTCTTTTTTATCATCTTCTTTTCGACTTTTATCTCCACCATCGTTAGGGATAAAACGACCGCAGTGATTTAGAATCGATGTAAACACAAATTCAACGACATAAAGTAATGAAACGCCGATCATTTACATACAATTGCGCTCAATCAATCAGAGACGTCTAAATATAGTGCTCCAAGCACTTTGATTTTTATTTGTGTTTAGAGTAAAAAAAAAAAAGAAAAGAAACACTGCAGCAGTTTCCCCTGGTTGTGGTTACAAAACAAATTCAATACACACTTTTCCTGAAACTAAATACCAGATGAATTGGAGCACCTAACCATGGATTCCTCATACCAGTACTACCGCAACATCCTTACATCTACAGATGTGCGTACAAAGAAGAAATTGGGAACGTGCCGTCGGGAAAATGGCAGTGGAGTACAATACGCAATTTAAATCTTCATATCATTATCAACGAAAATTTGAGAATAGCAATGTCCATATCTGTACACATATTCATACGATCATCTATGTTCCATTGTCATTGTTGCAGACCCATTGCTTAATCGTCTTAGTACAATACACGTAAACGGTTCACTTAAACGTGATGAATACAGATCGCTGTCACTCGATCATAGACTAGTAATAATCATTGTTGTCATGATCATTGATCAGTATGTAAATAGGTCATGATACTGTCGAATACCAGTGATACAGATGCTGGAGAAAAAAAAAAACTCGTAAGAGCAACTATTTTTCTGAATAGGAGGATATCACTAGCGTCTCATCTGAGGCTGTTCAGATCATGATGGAACCCCGATTTGCCATCGAGTCGAACCCGAGTTGCGAAATGAACTCACTCCCTGAGAATCAATTTGAAAACCCTGTTTCCAAAATACGTCTCGTGGAAACCCCGTTCCTTTAAATATGTCAAAGACTTAAACAACAATGATCAAAGAAAAAGAATCGATCATACATAATACGTTCATTAAACTGAGTAATCATCCTAAAATGTCTGTTTTCAGTAAAGACATCAAGAAAAACAAACTTTTTAACAAACGTTATACAGAAAAAATAATCCGAACAGGTTTCGAACCAACGGCGTTCCAAATTTCATACTAAAAAAGGTTGCGAGGTTAACCCTTTCCCATTTGAGCTATCGCTGCTGATGATGATATAAGGCGTTTGTTTACTTTATAAACATAGTGTATGCATGTATCGCTTTCTAAAGATGTTACCCTTTACACAATATTACGATACGAAAGTCAAATCACTACAACAAAATGGTTAAATCGCAAAAAGATCGTAAAGTTGGTTAAGACGTGGCATGAATTGAATCGGCAAATGAATCTTATAGTGTTTGTTAGAGAACACATAGAAAGAAGGAAAAGATACGACAGTTTTCCTGTATGGTCGCAAAATCTGTTTTGAATTTTGGTCAACTGGCAATTGAGTCTGAGAAAGGGTTTTTTGGTAATGAAAACTCATTTCGCCTGTCGAGAAGTGGTTATAAGAATTGTACGTCCTTTCGGACGTCCAATTAAAAAGTTTATCCTTTGAAAGCGTAAATCAGTAAATTACGACGTATGAAGAAGTTTCAAGTGTTTTAGATCATAGACAATCAAACCAATAAGGAGATAAGAGGCTACCCATGGTGCACAGACTATCACCTGAAGTGGTACTTATTTAGAAAAATGTGACACGTCAGGAAAAGTTGAGGGAGAACTGAGTCCTTCACAGTAAAAGTGGAAAAAGAGATAACGAAATCGTCGCATTTTTCTAAAAACAAATCGTTACTACAGTAGTTAATTGGTTTTGGAAGAAAGGCAGCATTCGAGATTTTATACCAACATAACTATATAAAGAATATCAACCAATGGGAAAGGATTGTATTCGTATGCAAAGACTTTTCACAGTTCAACATGTCCATTTTCACGCGACATCACAAATAAAGCAATGATGAAATGATACCTGTTGAGTCAAATGATAAAGACTATATATCGTCTCTTTCCATCTAAAACCTCGTAACTACGGCTTGTTTAAGTATGTAGTTACGGGGTAATTTGAGAAAAGTGACGGTATTTACTTAGACTTAGCCTATTAAATTGATACATCTAAAAGTCTTATTCGTAACAAGACCACAGGATTGTCAACAAGAAGACAGGGTGCATAGATAAGTCAAGATTCGCAAGCCAGGGATTCTACCTCAACTTTGTTACAAAGGATCCTTGGTTTGCGAAGATAAGTCGGATTCGTACTTCATATGTCATCATTGATTACTTGGCTTACTTGTCAAATGGATTCATTGTTTAAAATATAACATAACAGAACATAAGATAATATACTTTTATTAGCATAAAAAATACAAAAAAAATCGTTTACAGCCTAAACAAAAGCATATGGTGGAGACATAGATCTAGTTTACAGAGAAAATATAAGTAATATAAGTATCAGTTCTTCTATTTATGTCTCTAGAAAAATCAAGGCATGTAACCATGATAAACTTAAAGAGTGTGCCCTGTATTTGTTAACTTCCTTTGATCGAAATACAGAACCTGACCCTTTCCCAAACAAAATCTAGTTTTGAAGGCTATTTGATAATACAGGTTATAATTTAAGCTGCTAACCAGCATTTTATCCATTTCCCTAAAAATTCTTTGCTATAAATCGCAGGTTTTCTCAACATTGTTTGATACATTGTCAGTCTTCAACAAGAAAAAGAATGATGACGTATATTATGTTGTGTGTATACCAACCATTATTACTGTCTTATAAAAACCTGATATTGACGCATCAAATCAAACAGAATCTAGAAAGTAACGAGAAAAAAGAAGAAAATGCTGAAAAACAATTATGTTCTTCTTCTTCTCCATCAATATCTTCTGTGCTATTAGAGATTTACGGATTAGTACGAAATGGAGTACGAAATGGAAATGGAAATGAAATCAGGGGGGATGTATCAGGATACTTGGAATATGGTGGCAGGTCACTCATATTTGCCTCTATGTAATCCTATGGAAAATCCAGTTTTTCATACAGTGTCAAACTTTGAATTGAAAAAAAAAAAGCCCAAAAACCTGGATTTGACGCCCCTAATAGAAAACGCATGGAACATAATTAGGACAAGATAATGAAATGCTGATAACCACACGAAAGACAAGACTTAGGGGTCCCTAATAGAAAATGCGTGGAAAAACATCGGGACCAAAGAATGAATTGCCGATAACCACAAATCATATCTCTATCAACATTAAATGTGTTGTCTGTAGCAGCTTTCATTATGGACGGCCCAAATATTCTGTCCTTTTCAAAGGGCTAAGTATTTGAAAAAAAAATGAAATGTATTTATTTTATTTTAGGGAGTGCTGTAGTAGCAATGGTCTGTGAAAAGTGTCTGAGATAAATTTGTCAATAGGTCATCTAAACTAGCACGATTTAAAACGCAAAAAAGTACTTTAACAGATTGTTTCTACTAGATCTGCATAACGGATGCATAGTTATGTATAATTGTATATGTAACAATTGTAAACATAACAGGTAAACATGACCTTTAAAGTCATGAATATTGTCTGAATGGACGTCCGTTTATAATGCCCAAATGCAATGATGTTGGATGAGAGTCTGGCACCAAGCAGGACGACGACAGCGAATCCCGGGTTCTCGCAGGCGATTTGTCACCGTGTCACGATGTATCGGCCACCCTCCATTACCAACCATAGCATTTGCTGTAGACTGAGCCGTCATAAATCTGTTGCGTAAATGACTTTGACGTATATAATTGTCTTGAGGTACGCGGATGACCGGGACGTGAGTGGTCTGTATTTGTTCTCTGGTCGTTTACACGTCTCAGTAATCTTGAAAACACTACCTCGGCTAAATTAAAACGTCTAGTTACCTACGTTTGCGAAACACTGCCGGTCAAAAGCCCGAAAAAACTTGGTTCCTGTCTGTCAAAATAATCCCAAAAATTAAATGCATACGAAAATTATCCATAGTTGTCGTGTGTTTTCAATGAGTAAATCAATTAGGCAGTTTGTACAAAAAAACCGTGGTCTGAATGCACCAGGCACTGGAGCATTTTGTGATGGGAGGTTTAGACGGCCGGTTAGTTTACAGAAGACACTACAAAATCGCTGGGTTGTGAGGGGTATAAATTGTCTTATGCATGTCCTTAAATTATGGTGCCGATCGAGGCTGCAGGAAAAGAATGGTTAATAAAAATGCCTTTTGCGTTTTTAAATCGTGCCAGTTTACAATAAAGAGAGTTACATAGCTACCAGGTGGAATAATTATACCCCCCGCCCACACACACACACACACACACACACAAACGAAGCAGAGAGTGGTATATCGCTGCTTTTCTTCGAAAAGCCCGTATCTGCAGCTTATTCGAAGCCGCAGATACGAGGTTTTCGCAGAAAAACGACGATATTGATCTCGCAATATTAGTCCGTCCGTCTGTAGACCTTTTTTTTTATTTCCGTGCCCTAACTTAAGAATCGTTTGACCTAGGTCCTTGAAACTTTACAACGTTGTTATAATTGTCCCAAGGAGAAGCCACATTGCTTTTGATCACATATATAGCACTTTTTCAGTAACAAAGCATAGCGGGGGCGCAAATGTCCGATTGGCGACAGTTTTAGGGTAGTCCGAGTCAAAATGTGTTGCATAAAACTTAAAAATTCTTGCCAAAGGCCGAATATTGCATTAAACAGCCAAATAAATATTGAGCAGAAAGGAGAAAATGTTGGTAGTAAACAATTGCTTCTTCTCTCAATGTTATTTTGTAATAAGTGTAAATTTAATGTACTGTGATTTTTTTATATTGACCCACACTTCCAACACAAACTTATTTTTGGGAATATTTTTGTACATTACTGTCCAATCAGTGTCCAGACTGACTTCGGGAGCGGAGATTAGAGTCGGTCATATACTAGACACAGACATAGTCAGATCTTCGGATATAATTGTGTCAAGTACATCGATGCTGGCTGAACCCGCCAGTAGACGGATGTGTTCAGCGACGAATCACGCTTCACATCGTAAAAATCAAAGGACGGGCACGAATTGGTCATAGCTCTACCCTGGCGTTATCGAAGTCGACACTTTTCCGTCAATGGTCGGTCATGGTTTCGGGCAGGATTAAACATCATGAAAGGCACAACTCGTCGTGTTTTCGTAATTGACACAAGAGGCGGATATCCCTCTTCTGGTGTTAATTTGTATTAAAATACACCCTTCTGTGACGTGAAGTTTGGCTCTTCTTCTGTGAATGAGATTTTATTCTGTACAGATGCCATCTACAGTTTGTATATGATCCAATTATTGGCTGCTCAAATTTCGTTTCTTTCGATGAAATATAAAAAAATAAACAAATATTTGCCTTTGAAGTGTATTTTAGCACATACATTTCAAAGCTATCTATTATCAAAAGGGAATACCGGTACATTAAAAGAAAAAAAGAGAAAAGACAACGTAGGATTTGAACCCACCACCTCCGAATTTAGACAAGTTCACTCAACACAGAAATAGGGGAACCATCATCACGTATGCTGAGATGCTCCCTCCCCCCTACAATTTATCTCGGTTTCGTATTCGTATTCCATTTCGTACTAATTCGTAAATCTCTATTACTAGATCTATCATACTTACGCATGACAATAATTTTGTCGGCTGTAACACATTTGGGCCGGGATATGGAAAAAAAGGTCCCTTATAGCATTTGAGACAGCCAGGTTTCAAGATCAGGTTGTGCTTAGATGCAGTCTATCCAGCATCCACGTTACTCTCAAACGGTTGTTACAGACCATGATGAAGCTATTTGAGAACAACATGGTTCCCGGTCAGACTGCGTGTATACGCAGGCTGATCTGGAACCATGTTGTTCTCAAATGCTGTAAGGGACATTTTTCAAGATCCTGGCTCATTTGTATTTGAAATAGTCAACAGTTTTGCTGTCTGGGAAGGAGAAAGATCAAACTATGTAAGTTGATACATTATCAACATTCATGACACTTGAAAGTTTTAGGATCAGTTACGCCCGTCTGTACGGATTTCCTTAAATCACCGGATTATATAACACTCCCTTGATAAAATGTTTAACCCTTTTCAAAACAAGACCTGGGCCCGTATTACTAACGATCGTACGTTTGATTTTTTGCATATTTACTTGTAACAACAGCCCTGATTGGCTCAGTCGGATTTCTCGTGCAATCAGATGTCTTGTTACACAGTTTACACAAAAAACTTGATAGTAAGATGTTTAATAATACGGGGCCCTGGTTCTGACGTCCCTTATAGAATATGCGAATGGTTTGACATCGGCACCTGGTATCGGTAACCTATGTGGGTGAGCAGCTGGAGGCTCGATTAGGGTGTTCTGGTGGTAGGGTACGACAGGAGTCCATGGTTAGGTGCTCCAGCCGCCGTGATATGACCATATCAGTTGAAAACGGCGTTAAACCTCAATCAACCAACCAACCCAATAGAATAAGCTAGTGAAAACATCGAGGTAAAAGAAGAAAATTCTGATAATCAGTTCTTTCGTCTTTTGCCTCAATGTTTTCTGTGCTGACATTTTTCACGTTTTTTAGCTTTAGTTACACCCATTTTGACGTCTGCAGCAGCGTTCAAATTAGGCCTACCCTAAAACATTTTGTAGACGCAAATTACTTTAGAACGCCATAAATTCAAAATATACCAGAAAATATAATAGGAAAGGAAAAGGCATAAGTATTTTCTTATTTTTCCTAAAAGTTTCTACATACAACTAAGCTTGTGTCAAATGGAAATTCGGATAAAAAATACGTTACAGCATGCAATAATCTTGAATAATTTCATTTAGGCCTAAAAGCTAATTGGCAAGAAGTAGGTCATTTATTCCATTTTCACACTTACACCCATTACGAAATGACAAAATTTTGGAATATTCCAAATAGAAAGATGTTGCAGACAACAATTTCAAGTGATATAAAATATATAATTTTCTGGTCTTTTGGGAGTAGCAAACATTGTGGGAAATGAAGGAATTGTTTGTCATAAGCAATTTGCTCATTTTCCACAATGTTTTCCACAGCCTTTTCTTTTGGAGGAGTCAAAAAGTCAATGTGTGGTAATGGGTTAAAGCTATATTAGTTCTGCAAAAGCACTTAGGATAAAACAAACACTCTTCAATATTTTATTTCAGTAAATTATTTTAAAGTGCAGTTTACACGGTGGGTAACCCACGCGACTTTTGGAAAGCGTCCACACGGAAAAATCGTCCGCTTCAGGGTATGTTTTGTTTATTTTCTCAGCTTATACTCTATTGATTTTGACGAGATAAAGTGCACGGAACGCGCATTTGGGAGAGCTATCCCCGTTTGTAACTCACTCTGCTCCGAATCCCGTGGTTTCTTCAAACATTTTAGCGAAAGTTTTTGTCGGTGCATGTGAACGCTTCCCACTTTCTTTTTGCACTTACAAATACTTTGGCTCGAATGTTTGAGGAAACCACTGTATTTGAAGCAAGGTGAGTTAGAGCCGGGAATAGCCTTGAAGCGGACGATTTTTTTTGGTGTTAACACTTCCCAAAAGTCACGTGGCTTATCCACCGTGGTTTATAAACATATTCCCATCATCATTAGATATAGACGGCGATAATTGACCCGGCAGAGTTAGCCATGCGGAAAGGTCAACAGACTTTTGGCGCAGGGGAGATAGGTATTTCGGAAGTTATCGTGAGTTGCCGAACTCTATATGCTTTGCTATTTATAGATGATTCGCCATTGGACACTCTAGTGGTAACGAAAGCTCCGGTAGCGCAATAGGGTAGACACTACGGACATGAAAATATCAATACGAAATTTTGAGTTCGAATCCCGAAAGTGATCTTTTCATACTGGCTTCTTTTTAACTATTTTTTTCTCCTTTTCAAATATTCTTGTTATGCATTTATGATATTTTGTGGTTGTTTTAAGTTAATACTTTGTACTTTTTAGTGTGTTTTAGATGTACACGTTTTTTTTTTTAAAGTTTAATAAACCCGTATAGTTTTAACAATAGAATGAATTAATTAATTTCAATTTATACATGTAAAACCTACTATCAAAACGACAAGAATTTAATTCTGGTCCAACAGTAGGGCTACATCAACATGGACTTATCTGTTCCAATAATGTTATCTATTATGACTCACAGTCGTTGCATTTATGAAAAAGAATATATAGCTTTCAAAAGGCACAAAGACCAATGCATAGATATAGCATAGAAAAACGACAAGAGAAGGAAAATTACTGATAATCAACATTTTCCTCTTTACTATGAAATACATGTATATCTACATGTCTTCTCCTTCACTAGCCGTGTCTGTCGTATCATCGCTGTCAGCCTCAAGATCAAGTATGAACTTATCGACTACAGAGTCAATGACTAAGTCTTTGGCTCTGTAGTCGGTTTCACAATGCTCTGTGTGCATTCTCCCATCTATCTTACATAGCAAGGGCGGACCCAGGATTTTTTCCAGGGGAGGTTAAAGCCCAAATGATGGCATTTAATAAGAAGTTATATAGTCAAAATTCAATTTTCGGTCAATTCCGGGGGGCGGGGTCATGACCCCCTGACCCCACCCCTAGATCCGCCCTTGCATAGTAAAAAGAAACTATCATTATCAAGAAAATTAGGGGAGACCGGGGTATCATGAACGACTTTTTGATAAATTTCAACTAGGGTTTTCTTGGTTTCACACAGAGTGCTCTGATCAACACCATATCAAAGATCAACATCTCTCGCATGTTTCTTAATCTTTGACAGATATTTTCGACACCCGTGTCGATACTCTACGCACTACCTGGAAGGTCCCTTTAAGCGTGACTAGTCACATATTTTGAGAAAACATATTCCCTTTACATATTACAAGGGAAATGATTATCAAAATTATGACCAAACTCTGCAACAACTGTGAAAATAAGTGAACTTGGAGTGCATTAAATGAAAAATAGAGGGAAATCATGATACAAAGGAAATGAAAATAATAATAATAAAATAAATACAAAAGAAACACGTTATTTTACCATAATTTTCGTTCTTTAAAGCATACAAGATATGGAGTAAAAAGCGAAGGATCAATGTAAAAGAACTGTCACGGTTCATGCGTTTACGGAAACTAACGACGAAAAAATCCGAAACTTGCTAAGGCTACAAAATTGAAAAATAGACTCTTCGACCTTTGTGTACAGTTAGCTTTGCTCTGTCGGGTCAATTATCGCCGTCTATACCAAACACTTCGTTCGACTTTGGATGTAATCTGTGGCAACAGAAATTAACGAAGGACACCATCGTCGATGGATATGCTCGTCATTTTCCGTTGCCACAGATGACACCCGAAGTTGCACAAAGTGTTTGATAGAAAATGATAAACGGAATATCTGAAGACATCCAGACATCCACAAACATCTAATACCGCCAATTGAATTCATTTTAAGGTAGTCTACCCCTAATGAGATTAGCGTGACGTCCGAAAACATTCGGTGGAGGAACTTTCCACTGTCGAATGTTTACGACCGCGCCGGAATAGGTTCGGATACGTAACGGCGACGCTCGAAAAGATCCGATGTTTTATGAATCTCAAAATGGCGACATTACGAGTATTCTACCTTAGCCTAACCATTTACGTGCTTTCATGTTTTCATTTAATCCATTCTATAGTTTACATACTTATTCCAAAAATTGAATAAATATAATGTATTTTGTCGTCTACAATTCCTTATAATCTGATCTAACCAAATGTGTTGTAGTTTGGTATAGAGTTAATATATAAATTGATAGCTGGTACAGATCATGTTCGAACTCTTAAAGTGGGCGGTTCTGTAATTCGAAACGTCGACTGTACGCGAGGAACTGTTAATGACGTCATCATTTACGTACATCTGAAAAATGAAATAAAACGACTAAAATAATTCATTTACAAGAAAGTTTCAAGTTTTGTGTCTTGAATGGGACTTTGAAAACGAACTTTTACTAGGCATACTACAGAAATTGCGTGATTAAGATAGTCTATCCATAATGAGATTCGCGCGACGTCGGAATTATACGGGCAACGTCGAAAACATTCGGCGGTGGAACTTTCCATCGCCGAAATATTAACGACATCGCCAGAATAAGTTTGGATACGTAACGACGACACTCGAAAAATCCGATGTTTCATTAATATCAAATTGGCCACATTACGGGTATTCTACCTTAAATGCTGATTCAATCAGCTATGTCTAACCAGAGTCGAAATATCCCCGCTTAATAACTCTTTTTGACTCCTTACAAGATAGTGGCTTAGGAAAACATCGTGGATAACGAAGAAATTGTTTGTTCATTTCTATATTTTTTATCTCTAGATGTCAGAATAATCCCCCCGCTGATTCCACAATATTTGGATTAGACATTCTACGAATAAAGTTTGTATATTCCGTTTTTATTCACCTGACAGGGTGTGGCTAAGTAAAGAGGTTATTCGACGAGTTTACTTCTCGATACCTTGGTTGATAGAAGAGAAAAAACGTGCGGCATGAGCATGAACACATTTCAAATTGAAACAATGCGCGATTGTAAAATGTGTTGTCATCAAACCTCGTAGCTACAGATTGATTCACGCTGTAGTTATAATGTTTTGCAACAATACCGACGAATTACCGCTAATCGAGAAGGCTGTTTCTCCCCAATCTTAAATGGAATGAACCGTTTACTAAGCTCCACCCTGTCTCCCGAATAAAAACAGAATATATGACTCTCTAAGTTTATCTAAAGCTAGCCACATGGAAGGACGGGGCCGGATTATTTGTAAGTTTCGCGAAATAACCAGATCTGGACAATAAAAGTCAAATGAGTTACCTTGAACTGATCGGGTTGTATGTAGAACTCCACTTTATACGATGTTTCGGTGGGTTGGAATGGATCATCAACAATTTTATACGTGACGTCACCGTTAATGTCAGTATTGTCCAGCAAGATTAACCCGGGACATCTACATATGTAATGACCCCACTTCAGCTTTGTTTTGTTAAGACGCTCAACTAACGGACTTTGCGCACGAAAATTAAGTTGTCCCGGGTTAACCTTGTTGGACAATAACGAACGTCATCGAGTCAACGAGATTTGGGTCAGGATTAACGTTGTCGATGCGGTAAAAGTCATGGTCGGCTGCGTCCGTGTACCTAAACTCGAATGCGTTCCTGTAAATTAAGCAAATTATAACCCATTAACAGACATCATAGTTTTAAACTGATCCAATACCCAAGATGATGCTAAAGACACTTTCAAGATAATGTAAAATTGCATTTTTGTCTGTTTGGATGGAAAACATTGTGGGAAATGAAGAAGCTTGTCATAAGCAATTTCTTCATTTTCCCCAATGCTTTCCTAAGCCTTTACTTTTCGGGACGTCAAAAGGTGTCATTTTGTGGGAATTGATTAATACACTTTTGCGATTTGCACGGCGTTGAAATTTTTGTGTGTCGCAAATAGTCAGTGGTGAAAAGAGCCGAACACGTCGTGGGAATCTCTAAATGCCCACAACCACTGGTGGTGAACTCGGCCAAAGCGAGGGACGTTTTTTCGCGATCAATGTATTCCGTCGGTGTTGTTATAAAATATCGTAACTACGGCTTTTTTGACAATACAAAACGGTAAACCCGGTCTGCTTTCAAGCTTGACTGGGCTTAAAATTTGTTGTTTGGGAAAGGGTTAAGACACATTTTGCTAACATACCCGCCTGTGGCTCCAAGCACTCTCTCAAGATACAAAACAAATGAATCACCGGCTCTAAAGTCTGGCCGCATGTGCACGGTTAAGTCGCTCGTCTGTAACGACAATGCAGTCACAGATAAGTGGAGGCAATGACTTCAGAATGTAAATACATGTACTGTATTTTATTTATTCTTCACCAAACCATAATTATATTGTGTGTACCCATTGGGATTCCACCGAGTACCCACATCAGAGGATTCAAATTTAGAATTTAAAACAAGAGAACTATGATAGTCTTAAATCGCTCATCTGAACCAAGATGACATAAATTTAACGAGAAAGGCAATTTCGTCACAACCCAAGGCATACCGGTATCACACCGTACAACCGGCTGCGTCGAAGACAGATGAAAGTCGTCGAAGACAGATTCGGCAACTGATGTCAGGTGCACGGTAGGTCAATTCAATTAATTCTTATAAATCAACGAAAGGATCTATGGTATTGTATAGTTGATAAATACACGTGCAAATGTTCAGTGCTTCTACAAAATAAACCTTTCCACGTACCCCTCGCAATTAAGGCCACAGTCATTGATTATTTCGGAGGTTTCCCACACAAAAAGTTACGAAATTTGACTTCGTGCTCGAATATTTCGCATATCTCTCAATATTTACCAGTTTAACTTGTACATGATTACAGTTTAACCATCCAACGATATTTTTTTCCAAATTTGAAGCCCTAATTCCAAACAATAAACGAACTGTGTGTCCTGAAAGACGACATGTAGTCCAAAAAATGTTGCATCTGTGGACAGATTCGAGTTTACGGAGTTGCTGGAGAAGACAGATAGGGATATATTTGATTGTCGACGTCGACAGATCTGCTTTGACTTATACAAAGAAAAAAGTTGTTATGTCTGATGTCGGATTCCAAATAACATATGAAAACAATGTAGATTGACATATATGCATGTACATACCATATTTTTACAATTTAATCCGGGACAATGGGTGAAACTTTTTTTAGGATTTGTGGTACTTTTTTTAGACTAAATCCTCAACCCCCAACTCAATATTCCGATTGTATTTATACAACATTGGTTTATAAACATTGGTTAGCGCTAACCAAATGATTATATATAAATAGACATCGAGTCGTGAGCCGTGACGATAGGTTACGGTATATTCCAATACATATAAATAGGGAGGAGTGCCTATTTTCCACTGAATAAAAGCAAACTATATGACACGTATTGCGTGCTGTCCGCGATGCCGTGTGAGTTCAGTAGCTGTATCCAGATAGTACTTCGTCGATTTATTACAGGGAGACGGTTCGAGTCACATATTTTAATAATTCGTAATCCCTCTTCCCCCGTGAATTTAGACTCGCTGATCTTTGATCATTCACAGGTCGTTGTCTATCTATACCTGTTTTGGTTAAATTACTTTGTTGTTATAGGGATATCTAACCAAAACATGTGTTAAATCTCTTTGTCAGTGCTAACACATTTTTTTACAATTGAGCCCAATTGTATACATTGTATTTGTATTTTGTTTCATCGTTTTGACAATGGAATTGACCATTTATTGAGAGGAAACAATGTATGGTATTACGTGACACAAAAATTCAAGAATTTCTTCAATAATTATGATCACTGAAGAAGTCCATAATGGCGAAACGTTGGATAGAAATTAAAGAAAAAACTGTAAATAATTGTGTTTGTGTCAAGATTTTTAATCGTTCAATAATTATGGTAATACTTGACCGATTAGAAAATAGTTTGAAGCTGGGAAGGCGGAAATACGTCAGAGGTTAGCTGGAAGTGGATTTTAAAAAAAGTAGCTGCTAAAAAGTTATTGACAACGGAAATGAGTTAGAAATAGCAAGTACCTAGAGGCATTTATATACTAATTCCATTTGTATAAACCAAGTTGTCCTCCATTTTGCATGTTGCATACCGTTTAGGCCATGCTGGACAAAAATACTCTTCAACACTAGAGATATGAAAGGTCATGAAAACCGGTCAACTTTACAAAAAATGCCTATTTACCGTGCGTTTTACAGTCATTGTATTTTCAATTTTTGTTCAATAAATATCTACGAAAATGAGATTTCTGTAGACTAAAGAGGTAAGATTTGTATGATTCGGCCTAAATTTGCAGGGTTATTTCTTATGCTCCCCATCGTTTATCCGGGACCGTAAGGGTATCGACAAGAGGGTCATGATGGTCCTGTATCGCCCCATTACCTTTTAGACTCTAGACATGAGGGTGTAAACTACGAAATTCTTCAAGGAATCTATTAGAGTTCTATCCTAAGAAGAATCATGTTCACCACAACGAAATCCAAAAAGTGGTTATGTTTTTTTTTCTTAAAATTATACCATGTTTCATATTCCGGATTTTCGTAATTCCGTCGTTACAGAGTTGTCGTTCATGCGGGACGGTATACCGTCTTCCGGTGTCAATGTAAATAAGCGATATCGGTGGGAAAGGACCGCTACTGCATTCATAAATGCCATAATTTTGCGGATAGAATTGGAAATTTTGAACTGCACAAACTATATCGAAAGAGGCAAATGCAAGACGAGCTTGGATTCGTGTAATAAGTCGCAAGAATTAGAACCAAACATCGTATCTGGCCTAGGCATACCCGAGTCTGAGAGACAGTATTAGCAGAAACGCGTAGATCGTTGGGAGATTCCAACAAAGGAACCTCAGCGGAGAGAAGAAAGAAAAATCCCATCGCAACATAGTCCCAACACACTAAACGCTTACATATCAAAGTAGATCTAGTCTATTAAGACAAAAGGAGAAAATGCTGGTTATCAGGATGCTCTTACATTTTGCCAAAATGTTTCCCAAAGTATTTTCTATTAAGTAAAACCAGGTCTTGTTTGGGGAAGCTTTAACCCTTTCCCAAATGACAAAATGTTGGACTATTCCAATTTGAAAGGTGTTGCAGACGACAATTTCAAAGTCAATAAAAAAGGATTGGTGTACAATATAGCACAGAAAATATTGAAACAAAAGGAGAAACTGCTGGTTATCAGCAGTTTCTTCTTTTGTTTCAATGTTTTCCCAAGCCTTTTCTAATAGGGGCGTCAAAAGCAGGTCTTGTTTGGGAAAGGGTTAACGAACAAACAGTGAATTGCATAGATCTACTTGAACGAAATAGCAAAGTTTTGAGAGAAGAGAAAGACATTGTGGTATAAAACAGGGGAGAGTGTGGTAATAATTAAGTCAGTCTGGGAATCAGACTGGCATTCCAGTCTAGTCTGGTTCCCGTACCTGAAATCTACTACGGATTTAAGTACGGTAATAGCTAATATCTGACGGTCACTCAAACGGCCTGGACAGGTGAAGCTTTCCATACACCGAGCCGTTTCATTGGCCTATCGATTATATCGATTGACCAATCAAAGGACAGAATGCAGTACCTGTTCCCAGTCGTAAATTCAGTTATTTACACGAATAATTCCAGTCTAGAGGACCAGTCTAATTTCCTGGGAACCAGTCTAACCAGAATGCAACGCGGCTTCCGGTTTTATCATCGCTTCGAACAAGACGTACTTTTACAATCGTGAAGACAAATCCTTATCTATCCAAGATATACACGGCCATCTTGTGTGTCAACCGACCAGCAAGGGTGCAGTAAGTGTCATCGATAGGTAAATTACAATATTGGCGTTGTCGGCGCTTATCTGGACGCAAATTTTGGGATTATCCGGATCACTTCGTCGGTCCAACTCGCTGCGGGTTTCAAGGTGGAAATCTTAGATGCGGGCGTGATTAAGGCGAATATTGTTCGGTCTCAATAGTGTCTCCGGGTCAAATCGACATTGAGTGCTTCGTTTGTGTGTTTGCAAAAGCAAAAATTCAAAATTTCGTGATTTGGCAAATTTCTACTTTCACTTTCTAATTCCCGCGGATTTTTTGGCTCACTTCCGCTCTGCGCCATCTTGATGCGCAGATTTTTCCAAACAACAAAAAATTAGACTTGGTGTGAATCAAAATTAATTTCTACATTTGATATTTGAATTTAAGATTTCACCTTGACTCGTTTTCCTTGCTTATTCAAAGTACTGAAAGGCAGGTAAATAGCCAAGAATTTGGAAAATTAATCTAAGAAAAATCTTTGAAAAAATCTATAAATTATTCACTTGCAGACTGTTGACAGTGGGATTTTAATATTTTTGGAGAGTTCAATCATATAAATAATTGATTGAAAATCAAAGTACGAGGAGTACTTTGAGCCTGACAGTGATTTGAATTTCTTGCTTTCAGGTTTTGTCCAATTAAAATAAAAGTGACCGACTAAAGTTTTTCACTATCATCATCATCTACAACAACAACAACAATTATCAACAACAACAACAACAAAATGTTTTCAAGTGTATTTGAGTCCTTGGAGTGTTCTTAATTAATCCATTGGTGTTTTCTTAAGCTTTACCCAATCCCTTTAGTGACCCAAACTAAGATTTAACAAATTTTACAAAATCAAAGCACTGAAAGCCCTGTGGTGCAGTTCAAAAATATTTAAACAACTAAATTAATCCAAGTTGACGTCCAAGTGTGTTTAAAAGGTTTCTTGATTTAGCCATCCATATTTGACCTTAATATTTTTTGGTGAATTGAAATTTAGTAAAATCAAGGTACTGAAAGTACTGTACATTGGCTTCTTTTTCTAAATTTATAAAAAATTGTCCGTAATTAAAATCTTACTTTTTTGAAGAGATTTATTTCGAGGAGTTATTCCCCTTTGCTGTAACTAAATTGTTTAAATAATTTTGATTAAATTAATTAATTTGTACATTTGTTGTTTATTCAATTTAATTGAACTAACACTTGTTAAAAATGGAAAGGGGTCTGCCTCACAATAAACCCAAAGTCAGAATTAATTATTGTGACTTTGATGATCTAACCAAGGTTTGGGGGGTTGGCGAGAAGTCAGCTCAGACAATAATTGATGCACGAGACAGACTTGACAATTTGACAAAGGACATATTTCTGAATCTTCGGATCAGAAACCCAGAAGCGCTGGTGCACAATTTTGATTTCACGCCATTTGTGTGTGATGAAGATGATTCAGTGAAGAAGAGTGTCTCACGGGAGGAACGTGCACCTGTTTACGAGGAGGCTAGGCGTAACACAAAGCATGGCATGGAAAGTCAACGCTTGTGGCCGCCGATAAAATCAACTTATGGAAAGTCCTTGGATACGACAGAGAGAATGGAGGGAAAGAAAAGCCTAGGCAGACGGTCTGGGTATGCAGAAGAGACTCCTCAAAAGAAAATGAGTTACACTAAATATTCCAAAGCGGATCTTGAAGAAGATGATTTAGGCAGAGTTGTGAGAAAAGGGAATCTAGGCAATAGGTCTAGGTTAGAGGATGAAGAATACTCACAACAGGAAGTAAGGTGGAATCTGGGCAAAAGGTCCGGATATGAAGAAGAATCGGAGAGGAGATATCCATGCACAAGGTCTGGATTGAGGGATGAAGACTTTCATGAAAGAAGACAGTCAAGTAGATTCAGAAGAGAGCAACAATTTGAGGACTCTGATGATGATGAATGGGACATTAGACAACAGCAGGAGCGCCGTCGTGGGGATCGACGAGACGTTAGGGATCGTGACCAAAGACGAACCAGTAGACAACCGCTACCAAAGTCTATCTCCTTTGATGGGAAGGGAGATTGGCAAGCGTTCTCTACGAAATTCATGATGTTTGCTGAGGAACAAAACTGGTCAATGGAAGAAAAGAAAAACAATTTGTGTTGGTGTCTGGAGGGTGTCGCTAGTGAATTTTTCGCGAATCTTGTAAAACGAGAACCAAGAGTCGATTTTTACGAGGTCATGGAAAGATTGGAAAAAAGATTTGACATAAAAGACCTTCCGGAAACCACCCAGATGTTCTTCATGTATGCTTCGCAAGGACAGAAGGAAACAGTTGTAGAATGGGCAGACCGAGTGGTACAGTTGGCCATGCGCGCTTACCCAGATCTCTCGGACGCGCACATCTACAAACAAGCGATTCTCCGGTTTTGTCAAGGTTGCACAGATAAAGATGCTGGGCATTATGCCCTGACCAGCAGACCCGAGTCTATGGAAGACGCCGTTGACAAAGTTAGGTGGTACCAGCACTCAAATCGGGTCATGTATGGGAAACAACGAAAAGAAGTGAGGAAAGTCAAAGTAAATGATAGTTACCAGGCGGATGATGAGGAGGAGCCGCAGATAGCCAAAGCAGCTCCGGAAACCAGTGCAAAACCGAAAGTCCAATTTCAAGAAGATAAATCAGGTCGGATAGACAAACTCGAAGCTGGACTACAAGGGGTACAGAAGCAAGTCCACGACCTGGTAGAAGGGTTTAAGAAGCTGGAACTTGCAGTGGCTGGAATAGCTTCTTCTACAGGTAGATCAAGGCAAAGGTCTCGGTCTCCTGCAAGGGGATGTTATAAGTGTGGAGAGCCTGGGCATTTCATCAAGGACTGCCCCAAGGAGAAGAAAGTGGCTAAAGTGGAGGAAACCGAAGAGGATTTAAACTTGTCGGGGTCGGGGCTGTAGGCCAAGTTCCGACCAATATTCCAAGAACAACGGGCCTAGAAAATGAAACATTGTGGGATCTAATGGGGAAAATGTGCAACTTAAATGACGCAAAAGACTTTCCAGAACAAGATGAGCTCCCGTTTCTCGAATCGGATTATGAAGACCCCGAGTAGGCGACAATGATCTCAAATTCAACAATGACGACTGAGGCGGAGCAACAGGGGGATGCAGAACCTGTCCAAGAGGAAGACTACATACAAATAAATCAGCTAAGGTCATCTTCAATGATCCATGTTCCAGTTTCCGTGGAGGGACAAGATATTAAAGCGGTCGTTGATACCGCAGCCCAAGTGACCATTATATCTGATAAATTGTATGAGAAATTAGATTGGAAGGGGCCAGTTTTGAAGAAAGTCACTCTGCAAACGGCTGGAAGACAGTTAAAGATACAGGATATGATTGTCGGGCCTTTGCAATTTAAGCTAGGCGACACATTGTACCAAGAAGAAGTGTATGTGGCTCCCATACAAGATGAAATGCTTTTAGGACTGGATTTCTTAAGCAGAAACGACATCATCATTAATTTGAAGAATGGCTATCTTCAGGTGGACGAGAAGAAGATTCCAGTGGAAATGATGGGTAATGACTGTAGTAAAGATACACCCTCAGTCTCGAGAGTAATGGTTGAGCAGAGGACGGTGATACCACCTAACACCGTAAAGTTGGTCAAGTGCAAGATGAAAGGGCAAATGGGAGATTATATGGTAGAGCCATTTCCATCTGAAAAGGCCATCATACCACGGTTATTGTACAAAAAGGGAGATCAGCCAAGGATGTGTGTTTTAAACCTCAGTGAACGAAATGTGGTTCTGAAGAATGAAGAAGTGGTGGGAGAGGCACATGAAGTCTCTGCCGTATCACAGACAGGACGGATAGCACTGAGGACAGTCCAAGTGAAGGAAAAGGGAGGAGATATAGTTGAAGAAATACCAAGTCATTTAACCGAGATGTTGGCAAAATCAACTGTGAATCTTGACAGTAATCAAAAGAGAAAACTCGAGGACTTGATTCTTGAGTATCAAGGGGTGTTCGCCAAAGACGAGTACGACCTCGGTGATTTTAAGGATATCGAACATCAAATTGACACCAAAGAAGCCAGGCCTGTAAAACAGCGCATGAGAAAAACACCGCTTGGATTTGCTGAAGAAGAAAAGGCTCATCTGGAAAAGATGCTCAAGGCAAAGGTTATTGAACCGTCAAAGTCTGAATGGGCATCAGCACCGGTTCTGATCAGGAAACGAGATGGGTCTGTAAGATGGTGTGTTGATTACCGAGCTGTTAACAAACTTACTGAAAAGGATTCCTTCCCATTACCATTGGTAGAGGACTGCATTGACACCCTGGCAGGAAACGTATACTTCTCCAAGCTGGACGCCAACTCAGCTTACTGGCAAATCCCAATTAAAGAAGAAGATAAAAAGAAGACCGCGTTCATCACTAAATATGGTCTGTTCCAGTTCCGTCGCATGCCGTTTGGATTATGCAACGCGCCCGCAACTTACTGCCGTGTGATGAATCTGGTGCTGCGAGGACTAAATTGGGATATCGTGCTGGCTTTTCTGGATGATATATTAGTCTTGGGACATGATTTCGAGGCACATCTAGAAAATCTAAGGAAAGTGCTCCAGCGATTTGAAGAACATGGTTTGCATCTGAAACCCAAAAAATGTGAGTTGCTTCAACCAGAGGTCGAGTTTCTGGGGAGAACAGTCAATAGTCAGGGTTTGCAGGTTTCAGATAATGATGTGAGGGCTGTACTGGAGTGGCCTAGACCTTCATGCACTCGTGAGGTAGAGCAATTTTTAGGCCTTGTCAACTACCACCGACTTTTCTTGAAAGACCTAGCCAAAGTAGCTGTTCCATTGTACAACATCACTGGGAAAAACAAGTTTAAGTGGGACGAAGAGCAAGAAGAAGCCTTTTCCAAGATCAAGGATCTGATGACCACCACTCCTTTGTTAGCACTACCCAACAGCTATGATTCTTTTGTCCTAGACACAGATGCTTCAGATTTCGCTGTTGGTGCCGAGTTATTACAAGTACAAGAAGGCGAGGAGAGGGTCATTGCTTATGGCAGCTTGGCACTGTCGTCGGAACAGAAACGCTACTGTACCACCAGAAAGGAACTACTGGCCGTGATCAGATTTACTAGACAATACAGACACTATCTGTTGGGCAGAAAATTCACAATCCGGACAGACCATCATAGTTTGTTGTGGCTGCTAAATTTTAAGGAACCCACAGGACAACTGGCTAGGTGGCTAGAAGAATTGGGCCAATTCGACATGGTTATTCAGCACAGACCAGGAAAAAAGCATCTGAATGCTGATGCTCTTTCTCGCATTCCACAGGATATCCAATGCGTAAACTACAAACTTGGATTCAAACTAGAGGACTTGCCGTGTTCTGGATGCAAATACTGTACCAAGGCACATCAGAATTGGGCAGAATTTGCAGAAACAGTGGATTATGCAGTGAAGCTTCCCACAAAGCATCACACATTAAAAGAGGTAAAGTTTGCAGGGACGGTGCATGGCGATACAAGGGACAGTGAGTCTGTGATTGGCCATAGTAAACTGGAGATAAACTTCAAACCGCACCTGAAAGATGTAAACGTTAGGGCTACAACAGTTGAGAGGGATAAGGACATGACGTTGGACATAGGAAGTCATACGAAGAGCGACCCAGATTTTCAACTTGTCATTCCATGGTTAGAGAAAGGAGAGATACCGCCTGAGGGGACAGTGTTTCTATCCAGTCCAGCCGCCAAGTATTACTGGATACACAAGGACGAGATAAGCCTGAAACATGGTGTTTTATGGATAAAGAGACCGGAAAAAGGTGTGCAAGTGCTCGTGCCCAAAGCAATGAAAGAGACAGTGATGCGTGGTAATCATGATCTGCCATCCGCAGGTCACCAGGGGATTGACAGAACTAAATCTCGTATCAAAGACAAATACTTTTGGTTTGGTATGTCCGCGGATATCAAGAACTATGTTGCCACATGCTCAGTATGCAACAAGAAGAAGAAACCGACCCGGCATCCAAGAGTTCCCTTAACTCTTTACCAGGCAGGGTCCCCAATGGAACGAGTCCACTTAGACTTTTTAGGGCCACTACCGAAGTCAAACAAAGGCAACGAGTATATTCTTGTTATGGTGGATCAGTTTACGAAATGGGTGGAATGTGTTCCTTTACCCTCGCAGACAGCTGAAGTCACTGCACATGCTGCAATATGTGAATTCTTTTCAAGGTTTGGATACCCATACTATCTGCATACAGATCAGGGAAGAAATTTTGAAAGTCAGTTGTTTAAAGCCATATGTGAGTTATTGGGAATACACAAGACGAGGACGACAGCTTACAGACCATCAGCGAACGGTCAGGTAGAAAGATTTAACCGGACGTTGATGGATGCGGTTAGATGTTTCCTGTCAAAGACTGCCAGCTGGGATGAACATCTAGCTCAAATAACAAGCGCTCTTCGGGCATCAGTGAATAGACAGACAGGATTTACACCCAATCAACTTATGCTGGGATGGGAAGTTAACTTACCGGCTGACTTGATGTTTCCCCTGAATGAATCCAAGAGGTGGGACTCCCAGGACGAGTATGTAGCAGATTTAGCCATCAGTATGGAAAAGGCCCACGAGACAGCCAGACAGAACCTGAAATCCAATCAACTCAGGATGAAGAAGGATTATGACCTGAGAACACTGGTGAAGTCTTACCAAGTGGCTGATGTGGTGTACATACTTGATAAGGCAGCAGGCAAAGGAAAGTGCAAGAAATTGTGTGCTCCTTGGAAAGGACCAGGGATAGTGTTGGAGAAGATGTCATCTTCCATCTTCAGAGTGAAAATGGGTAATTCTGTAGAAACTGTGAACCATGATCGTTTAAAGCACTGTCGAGACCGGGAACTGCCCATTTGGATTTCCAAGTTAAAGAACAATCCTGAAGCATTACAGGAAGCCCTGAAAGCAGCGCAAGGTAAGACAGACGCGTTATACTGTTGGTGTAGGAAACCAGATGATGGCAAGTTGATGATCCAGTGCAATAGTTGTTTTGAGTGGTACCATGCAGCGTGTGTTGGAATCAAGAGAAAGACAGCAACAAAAATGGGAGAGTATAAATGTTCTGATTGTGAGGCAGACCCCACCCCTTCGGGGGGACCAGGTCATGGTCGTAATTAATACTTGTTATTTACAGGTATGGCAGACCGTTCGGCAAGACAAGAGTCGGAGACAGAGAAGGCAATAAGAACGGCTTCAAAAAATGGGATTCTTCTGTCGGCTGAAAAATTAATTGCAGACCTAAACCTAGTTCGAGACCTTACTGCCGAGGCTGTAGTCTCGGTGATCTCAGGGCAATACGACCTCGTAGTGGCCAGGAACAATCGTACCTGGATAAGAGAGATGAGGAAATACGCCAATTTTCTTTTGAGTCCCGCCATGATTGATCGCCATTTCCCAGCCCCATGGGGTGAAACGAAACAGGGAAAACGGAACAGCCATGAGGGTTCCAGTGAAGAATTCAAGCTGGGTCAAATAACCAGAGATGTCCGTCTGCTGAGCCAGAATCTGCCAGTGGTACGGGAAGGACAGGAGACCAGCCCAGAAGATCCTGGTTCGTCAGCGGCTGGTAGCAAAAGGGATAAATGTGTTGACACCAGGGACCTTGAACAGACTTTATCCATAGTGGACCCAATTGAAAACAGGTTGAAAACATCCTCAACATCCTCACGACAAGAAGGTCTGGAGGAAAATGTACCAACACAGGAAAGGGGTCGAAAAGAACTGAAGGGCGAATCCTCAAGGCATAAAAGTCTAGAGGATAGTAGGCAGAACAAAGAGCAAGGATCGAAAAAAAAGGAAAAAACAGAGAACAGATCTAGAAGAGAGGAGGAGCATAGAAAAGAATCCTCTAGGCACCCAAGTCTTGAGAGGAGGCAACGACACGAGGAAAAAACAGAGAACAGATCTAGAAGAGAGGAGAAGGAACATAGAAAAGAATCCTCTAGGCACCCAAGTCTTGAGAGGAGGCAAAGACACGAAGAAAAAACAGAGAACAGATCTAGAAGAGAGGAGGAGCATAGAAAAGAATCCTCTAGGCACCCAAGTCTTGAGAGGAGGCAAAGACACGAGGAAAAAACAGAGAACAGATCTAGAAGAGAGGAGAGGGAACATAGAAGGGAACCCTCTAGACATGGTAGTCTGGAGTGGAGGAATACAAGCAGGAAAGAAAGGTCTCCGAGAGAAGGGGAAAGGACATGCGCAAGAGAGGACAAACGTGGTAGGGAATCCTTTAGGCATGATAGTCTGGAGGAAAGTAAACGAAGGAAATATACTCATCCAAGAGAAGAGGGGAGATCTGATAAAGATACCAGTAGTAGATCAAAGTATAGGGATCAGGAAAGATACTCCCAGCAGAGGATCCATTCTTCTAGGCACATAGGTCTGGGAAGAAGGGAGAGCAGGGAAGAGAATAGAGCATGGGAGAGAGAACAAGAATATAGGATTCCTGAGTCTCTGGTGTTTTATAGAACAGGGTACTCTTCAGGTCACACCCCGGAAAAGAAGGTAGATGACCTCACTATCAAGGCAAGTCAAGGGGCTAGATATGTGCAATTACCCAAAAAGAGAAAGTATGAAGAAGACGCAGGGTCAGATAGAAAGAAAGTGAAACGGTCAAGATGTCCATTCCCAGGTTGTGGAGCCATTCCCCGAAGAGTGAAGAGACATGTGCAGCATCGTCATGTTCCAGCTGTGTTCCATGATTTGGAAGGAGAGGAACTACTACAGAGTGAAGCTTTCCAGGCTAAACGTCTGGAGGCACTCCAAATTCTAGCTGAGAAAGTACTGGTATATAAACAACAACCCACACCAGAAGCGTTATTAGATTGGACAAAAGACAGAGTCCTAATCGATAGGGAGTCAGAAATAACTCTGTCAACACAGAATGCGATGAAGATGCTGTGCACGCATGCCGGTTGGAATGTTCCAGGGAAGTTTACACTGGTCCCATTAAACTCACCAGCTGCGCTCATGCACTGGAGGCCCATGTCATTCATCATGGAACATCTAAAAAATGAGGACGTGGAGATGATGATGAATATGTATGGTCCAGAGACAAGATTAAAAGACGACCAGGGGAAAGAAGATATTCCGATGGAAGAAGAATCTGGGATGAGCCGGGTAAAAGAGAGCACGGCAACTTCTGATGTCAGTTCACCTAACAGGGACATTTCAATTATTAGTGACCAGGGTCCGGTGGATACAAGCTCCATGAGGACTTTCGATAAGGAAAAAGGAAAGAGACTAGTCTTGACAATGGAGTCACCTGACAAAAGCACAGGAGAGTTGGACTATGAGTGTAGTCCCAGTCCGGAGAAGGCAAACTCGCTCACTGTGGAAGAGGAAGACGCTCTGCTAAGATCAGATTCGGAAGCGTCGCCAAGAGTTACCCTTGGTAACAATGGGGCAGGTGACATAAAATCTAGCTCCAAGAGTGCAACTTGCACAGTGACCTATGCAGATGTGGTAAAAGGGAGAGTTGGCATAGTGAAACCAACGACCAGTCCCAAAGCTTCCACAAAGGAACGGACAGATGGTACAGCTGGAATGGCAGCTTTTGATAGTCATTTCCATCCCGACAGATTAATGACGCGACTAGGGGTAGCTGCACAAGGTCCTGAAAGCTTAGTGCAGGTAAAGGATCCAGTCCCTGAGAACCCGGTCAATTTAGTTGGAGGGGTGCTGGTGTATTGTGACCCGGAGAGGTATTCGGAAATCTCTTTGGGTATCAACGACAAGTGGAGGATCGCTGTGGGAGTCCACCCCAAGAAGGTTCACCAGCTGACCAAATCACAAGAAAGGCAGCTTAAGTCTTTCTCACAGAATCCGAGAGTGACCGCATTTGGAGAGATTGGTCTAGATTATAGTGTTGCAGTTCCCTCAAGACAGCAACAGAGAGAAGCTCTTGACCGTCTACTCCAACTGAGTCAACCAGAAAAGGTGCTGGTTCTTCACATGCGTGGATCCAAGGACGACATTTGTTCAGCGGAACCATCCAGGGATCTTCTGGAGGCATTGAAAACCAGATGTCAGACAGGCCAAAAACTGCATCTGCACTGTTTCGCTGGAGGTATGGAGCAGGTTAGGGAATGGCGTAGGTCTTTCCCTGATTGTTTATTTGGATTCACCGGGCGAGTGAAAAGCTTCAAGGGACCCCAGAGGGAGGCATTGAAAAGTATCCCTCTTGACCGTCTACTGGTAGAGACAGATTCGCCGTATCTGGTGGTGCATAAAGAACAGAAAGTGAACACCCCAGCTTACATTGGAGACGTGGCAGCAGAAGTGGCAAGGATTCGACAGGAGCCAATCCAGGTTGTGCTTGAAGCCACGCTGTCGAATGGGCAGCGACTGTACCAATAGACAAGAGCGGCACCCACTCTCTCCAAACAGGCCCGTAAAAAGTCTGGAGCATTATTCCAGGCACGCATGGGGGCATCTTATAAAACAGGGGAGAGTGTGGTAATAATTAAGTCAGTCTGGGAATCAGACTGGCATTCCAGTCTAGAGGACCAGTCTAATTTCCTGGGAACCAGTCTAACCAGAATGCAACGCGGCTTCCGGTTTTATCATCGCTTCGAACAAGACGTACTTTTACAATCGTGAAGACAAATCCTTATCTATCCAAGATATACACGGCCATCTTGTGTGTCAACCGACCAGCAAGGGTGCAGTAAGTGTCATCGATAGGTAAATTACAATAACATGCTGACTTTGCCTTTCCTCAATAGTTCCTATTCTACAATCTACACAAAACTGTTCTTCTTAGTGGATCTACGTATCATAGTCTACAGCCTGCTTAAAATGTGAATTAAATTTGAAATGATTGTTTATTATGTTTAAGCCTTTTCTATCTAATTATTTGTTTTGATGCCCACAAAATAGCTAAATCAGAATCATTCTGACAATTAGCAAGACTTAATTTGGAAAGGACCATATTTTGTTGTTTGGGTAAGGGTTTAAAAAAAATCCGTCATTTTTTCGGCACATTTAAATACGAATTCTTCATTTTTTTTATTTTTTTTCTTAAGTCCTGTATTTGACCTCAGTAGATTGTTTGAAAAAACATTGAGAAAAAGGAAGCAATTTGACGATAGTCAGAAATATCGCCTCTTTCCTCAATATTTTCTGTGCTTTTAACATTCACTTATTCTATTTCCGATTTTAATTGTTTTCCGACAGTGGAAAACCATGTGGAGCGGAATGTTCTTACAGTTACAAAATATTTGTTTGGAAAAACTCGCTCACGGCGTTCATGTATATACATGTATGTTTTCCCCCAAAGTTGCCCCTCTTTTTATTTCTATGACGTCATACGATTAGAGTAAGCAAGGCAAAGTCATGACGTCACAAATCGACTCTCGTCTGATTTGAGGCACGCCACGGGGAAAATTATTTTCAATGATAACGTATCATCGGATTATGGGAGATTTCTTTTGTTATAGATCTTCGAACGATCTAAAAATGATGGAAGGTGCAGAGGTATTATTAGATTCCATTATTAAGTTACAATAAAAATCATTTTCATTTAATTACTCATTGAATTTACGAAAATATTAAAAATGCCGCTTGTCAAACAGTCAAATGGAAGTAAATATACCGTCCCGCAGGAACGACAACTCTGTATCACCGGAATTACGAAAAGACCGAATAGCAAAACAATAAGCACATTTGTTTACCTGATCATTTTTTTTTTTCAGTGAATCTAATGGAGAACATTTGGAAGGAATTTGAAATAGATTAATGCAAGGAAGATTCATGTGAAATTTGGTTGAAATTGGTCCAGAAGTTTTGGAGATAAAGATTTTCAAAGATTTTTCAAAAAGTTGAATTAATTAATTCAATTAAAATTTAAATTCTAAACGTAATTTACTTTTTGAAAAAAATTGGAAGAGATGCATGCAAGGAAGATTCCTGTGAAGTTTGGTTGAAATTGGTCCAGTACTTTGGGAGAAGAAGATTATCAAAGATTTTTCGAAAATTTGAATTAATTCATTTGATTGAAATTCAAGTTCTACACGGATGGAATCTGGAATAGGTTTATGCAAGGAAGATTCCTGTGAAAGTTGGTCGAAATTGGTCCAGTAGTTTTGGAGAAGAAGATGTTTAAAGAAAAAATTTTATGGACGGACGCACGCACGGCGGACACAGGGCCATGGCATAAGCCCCGCTGGCGTTCGGCCGGTGGAGCTAAAAGCCAGTCAATCCATGATACATTTTCATTTCGTTTAAAATATTCAAAAGCATGCGTTTCATTTAATCAATGGGAAATGTCATAATTATCTCACTAAAACAAATATTTGATGTTTGGTTTTTTCTGTTTGTTTGTTGTTTTGTTTGTTCGTTTGTTGTTTTTTATGGGGGAGAGGGGTGTCACGCATCCTTTCTCTGTAGCGGCGATTCATCAAATCCATTTTATACACCTATAACAAATTAGCAACGATTGCATAAGTCAATGCAGATCTGTCGACGTCGACAATCAAATATTTCCCTATCTGTCTTCTCCAGCAACTCCGTAAACTCGAATCTGTCCACAAACGCAACATTTTTTGGACTACATGTCGTCTTTCAGGACACACAGTTCGTTTATTATTTGGAATTACGGCTTCAAATTTGGAAGAAATATCGTTGGATGGTTAAACTATAATCGTGTACAAGTTAAACTGGTACATACGGAGAGATATGCGAAATATTCGAGCACGAAGTCAAATTTCGTAACTTTTTGTGGGAAACCTCCGAAATAATCAATGACTGTGGCCTTATTTGCGAGGGGTACGTGGAAAGGTTTATTTTGTAGAAGCAATGAACATTTGCACGTGTATTTATTAACTATACAATACCATAGATCCTTTCGTTGATTTATAAGAATTAATTAATTTGACCTACCGTGCACCTGACATCAGTTGCCGAATCTGTCTTCGACGACTTTCATCTGTCTTCGATGCAGCCGGTTGTACGGTGTGCGGTATATCTAAGGTATCTCTGTTCCATTAGATTGAAAATCGAGCTTTTTTAAATTCGCTGACAAGTTTGAAAAGAGCCACACAAGAAAACTTTTCATGTCAAGTTGGGTCAAAATTGGTCAAATGGTAAGTTGAATAGCAATGAATTTTGTGCTAAAAAATAGATTCTGTTTAAAGTTATGTTTTTATAAACCGTCGTTGTTGTTATAAAATCTCGTAACTACGGCTTGAATCAAGCCGTAGTTACGAGATTTTATAACGACATCCACGAAATACTATTTGTTTGTCCGAAATTACGTCACTATTTACTTGATAAAATCGTTCCCTATTTATAAATCGTGCCACAATACCGTTACTGAACCATACATACCCCAGATATGTACTCCGTCGCTTGGTTCAGAATGAAATATGTTTTGTTAGGAAGGATGGCGTACCAATTACCAACCATCTCCGGCATTTTACACGTCTGTGTTTGGGCATCGAACATTATCACTCTCTCAGACTTGTAGCTCTGCCAGGCACACGGGAGTCCGTCAAGGTCGATGTCGTTTGGAATATTTTCAAATATCGCAGAATATTTCCAAGTTTGAACCAAAACGCTTGTCGCTATAAGGCATACACATATCGCGAATCCCCGCAATCCAGTTATTTCTGCCATTGATGATGTCGTCTGAAGAAAATAGAACTGTCGCAGAGCGGACAAATACCCCCCCCCCCCACTAGCTCCATGTCACTGAAAAAGTGCTGAAGGTCAACCGGTTCTTGACTTAGAGCATCGAAACAGATTTTAAACAAAGTCTGATTATGACCTTGACCTTTGACCATCGTGACCCAAAAACAATAGGGCACCTCCTTGGGTCATGGGCAACAACTGTGTGAAGTTTGATGATAGTAGGTGAACCAACCGGTTCTCGAGTTAGAGCGCGGAAACGGGATTTTAGACAAAGTCCGACTGTGACCTTGACCTTGGTGACCCTAAAACGATAGGGTACCTCCTTGGGTCGGAGGCAACAACTGTGTGAAATTTGATGATGGTAGGCGAACCGGTTCTCGAGTTAGAGCGCGGAAACGGATTTTAAACAAAGTCCGATTGTGGCCTTGACCTTTTACCTTGGTGACCCGAAAACAATAGGGCACCGGTCATGGGCAACAACTGTGTGAAGTTTCATGATCCTAGGTCAACCGGTTCTCGAGTTAGAGTGCGGGAATGGATTGTAAATAAAGTCCGATTGTGACCTTGACCTTTGACCTTGGTGACCAAAAAACAATATGGCACCTCCTTGGGTCATGGGCAACAGCTGTGTAAAGTTTCATGATTCTAGGTCAACTGGTTCTTGAATTAGAGCGCGAAAACGGATTTTAAACAAAGTCCGATTGTGACCTTGACCTTTGACCCTAGTAACCCAAAACCAATAGGGCAAATCCTTGGGTCATTGGAACAACTGTGTAAAGTTTCATGATCCTAGGTCAACCGGTTCTCGAGTTAGAGCGCGGAAACGGATTTTAAACAAAGTCCAATTGTGACCTTGACCTTTGACCTTGTTGACCCAAAAACGATATGGCACCTACTTATGTCATGGGCAACAACTGTGTAAAGTTTCATGAGCATAGGTCAATCGGTTCTTGAGTTAGAGTGCGGAAACGGATTTTAAACAAAGTCCGATTGTGCCCTTGACCTTTGACCTTGGTGACCCCAAAACAATAAGGCACCTCCTTGGGTCATTGGCAACAACTGTGTAAAGTTTCATGATCCTAGGTCAACCGGTTCTCGAGTTAGAGCTCGGAAACGGATTTAAAACAAAACTCAATTGTGACCTTGACCTTTGACCTTGTTGACCCAAAAACAATAAGGCACCTCCTTGGGTCATTGGCAACAACTGTGTAAAGTTTCATGATCCTAGGTCAACCGGTTCTCGAGTTAAAGCGCGGAAACGGATTTTAAACAAAGTCCGATTGTGACCTTGACCTTTGACCTTGGTGACCCCCAAAACAATAGGGCACCTCCTTGGGTCATTGGCAACAACTGTGTAAAGTTTCATGATCCTAGGTCAACTGGTTCTTGAATTAGAGCGCGAAAAACGGATTTTAAACAAAGTCCGATTGTGACCTTGACCTTTGACCTTGTTGACCCAAAAACAATAGGGCACCTCCTTTGGTCATTGGCAACAACTGTATTAAGTTTCATGATCATAGGTCAACCGGTTCTCGAGTTAGAGCGCGGAAACGGATTTTAACCCTTTCCCAAACAACAAAAATTTAGGACAATCCACTTCAAAAACTGCTACAAAAGACAAAATGGATGTTATCAAAGACAGGATTTGTGTAAAATATGACATAGAAAATATTGAGACAAAAGGAGAAACTGCTGGTTATCAGCAGTTTCTTCTTTTGTTTCAATGTTTTCCCAAGTCTTTTCTTTTAGGGACGTCAAAACCAGGTCTTGTTTGGGAAAGGGTTAAACAAAGTCCGATTGTGACCTTGACCTTTGACCTTGGTGACCCCAAAACAATAAGGCACCTCCTTGGGTCATGGGCAACAACTGTGTAAAGTTTCATGATCCTAGGTCAACCGGTTCTCGAGTTAGAGCGCGGAAACGGATTTTAAACAAAGTCCGATTGTGACCTTGACCTTTGACCTTGGTGACCCAAAAACAATAGGGCACCTCCTTGGGTCATGGGCAACAACTGTGTAGAATTTCATGATCCTAGGTCAACCGGTTCTTGAGTTAGAGCACGGAAACAAATAAGTCTACGGACGGACGGATGGACGGACAGACAGACAGACATGGTGAAACCAATATACCCCCCTCTACTTCGTAGGTGGGGGGTATAAAAACAGTTGAATTTGTACCAGCTCGAAATGTTGTCGTTCCCAAGAGAAAGAATTAAAACCCATTCCCAAATGATAATGCTTTTTGACGCCCCACAAGATGAAGACTTTGGATAACAATGTGGAGAATTGAGAAGTAGAAAATGTCTTCATTTCCACAACATTTTGTTATCAGAAAGACAAAACAAGATATATTTATAAAATTTCCAGCAGAGCATCGCAATTAAACAAAACAAACTTTAGAACATTTACCTGTAATGTGAACCCTCGTAGGCCTAAATCTCATTTTACACTGATATGTCAAAAATGATAGGCCTATGCATTCAAGGCCAGCCCTTTCCCAAGCAATGGCGGGTTTTGACTTACTTGATAGAAAATGCCTTGTAAAACATTGGAGAAAGGGAAAAAATGCTGATAGCCAGCGATATACTCTTTTCCTTCAATATCTTTTATGCAAAAACACACACTTTTCCTACTATGGATATGATATACTTTGTCGCTAGCAGCTTCCCAACTGGACCACCCTTACATTTGTCGATTAGGGAAAAGGATAATCATATCATGCTTTTAGAGTAACACACTTTTTAACGTTTGATTTATTTGAATGCACAAAGAAAATTTCCTATTTAAAATGCACACTCCTTTTGCATCGCTGGAAATTTTAAATATTTAAATCAGCCATTTAAATTCCTATCGAACAACCGTTTCAGACTGAAATGTTTTTTTTAAAAAAATCCTGCCTTTTTTTTGTGACAGTGAAATGTTAACATACCAGAGAATGAGTGGATAGCAATGAATTTTGTACTGAAAATAGACTAGGTTTACTGTTATGTTTTGATAAACCGTCGTTGTTGTTATAAAATCTCGTAACTACGGCTTGAATCAAGCCGTAGTGACGAGATTTTATAATGACATCCACGAAATACTATTTTTTTTTGTCCGAAATTACGTCACTATTTACTTGATAAAATCGTTCCCTATTTCATTCCAAGAGAAGAAATGATCTATTTGATGTAACTTAATCCTTTCCCCAAACGACTCAGCTCCAGACAAGTCCAAGTTCCTACGGATGACAATATGGATCTTGATAAAGTAAGAATTGTCATACAATATAGCCAGGAAAATATTGTGACAAAAGGAGAAAATCCTGAAAATCCGAATTTTCTTCTTTTGTCTCAATGTTTTCAAAAGTCTATCAAATTAGAATTAGGTATTGTACGGGAAAGTGCGAATGTATGAACTTTTTTCATCAATATGTCACGTGCATGTGGCATATAATGTGCATACAGTTGGAACCATCGACTTTGTACAAAGGAAAAGGAACTGAACTACATATACCGGTATTTTCACATCTTAATTTGGACTGTGTAATATAAGTGTGTCGTATTGGACAGGGTTGTTTCTAGAACATCGATTGCTCAAATCCGCCATTACTTGAGGGAAATGAGTTTGTTTCAATAAATCGTTTTACTTCATTTGTTTTAATTTTCTTAAATTGTCCTCTTTTGATTGATCTTAAACGATAATGCACCTTTAAGTTGATCTACTTCAATATACAACTCCATTAAGGCGTTAACCCTTTGAGTCTGCGTGCGTGCGTGCGTGTGCGTTTGTGTTGTGTTTTGCTTTGTTATTTTTTTTTTGGGGGGGGGGGTGGGGGGGGGGCTTGGTTATTGTCAGTCATTCTTTGTATATTTTGATGAGCTTCAGAGAAATGCACAATGTAGTCTGGTTAAAATAGGTCCAGTAATTCTGGAGAAGAAGGTCCTTAAAGATTTTTCGACAATTTATTCAATTTAATTAAAATCAAGGTTGTACATGGAATTGAATTTTTTTAAGGAATTTGGAATAGGTTCGTGCAAGAGAGATTCCTGTGAAGTTTGGTTGAAATTGGTAAGGTAGTTTTGGAGATGTTTAAAGAAAAACTTGACGCACGGGCGCACGACGGACACAAGGCCATGACATAGGCCCCACTGGCCTTGGGCTAGTGGAGCTAAAAACTGATATATCCATTGTTTCTATTTGGCTAGTATTAAATCGTGCTATTTTGCCGCGGATCCAAGATTTCCATGAGGGGGGTTCAAATATACAGATAAGGGGGGTTCGTTATTCTAGTATCACACAATTTTGACTGAATTTCTGCATGAAAATGACAGATTCCCGATGCAGAGGGGGGTTCGTTTGAACCCCCGAACGCCCTGGATCCACCACTGTTATTTGCGTATTGTTGAGTATTACAAGGATCGGCCTGGTCACTGTTGCTTCTGTTTTGACGATGTATTAAGGAATGAATTTCATCAATAATGAATGAGCCTTTAGTTAGATAAATGTACCAAGAAAGCAATAAAATTGTTCAGTAACACTTAGAAATGGTTAACCTATATCAGGCAATAAATCTAAACCCATTTCATTTTCGGTCACGCTATTTTGTAGATCAAATTGACCCCCCCTCCTCCTCCAAAGAGTCTGGTTTTGACGTCAAGAGCCTTTTTTGGAAAACGTAGCAAGTAGAAAATGCCGTAATCCTTTTTCCTGTATTTTTATGCTATAGCACTCGAATCGTCTGATTGTTTCTGATATATACGCAAATGTCAATTCATGGGCTAGATGATGTTCAGTAAGTCAAATTTGACAAGGTTTTGTGATAAGAACTGCAAAATATGATATTTGGATAATATTCTTTCTATGCAAACAGATTTAGGGCTTGACATCCTCTTTTTCATTGTTTTTTGGAAATGATCTACGTTTATGACTTACATTATTTCAGTCTGTAATAGGGGGATGTGCGTTTATTAGAATCACCCTATTTTGCTAAAATTGTGCTTGAAATAAGCAGATTTTCAGTCCAGATTTGGGGGTGGGCGTTTATTAGAATATGGGCGTTTACTAAAATAACTACTGTATACTCCGTCGTCTGCAGCCCCTTTCAATTTAGACCAGAATAAATCTTTATGCAGCTTCACATTTGATTGGTAAACAGTACATTCTTTTTTTCTCAAGGTTGAAAGGGGTTACTCATGTGATGTCTTTTATAACTTGAATCGTTAAAAATACATTTGATAGGTTCGGTTGAGAGCGAAGAAAACAAGAATACAATCAGCATTTCTTCCTCAAAGTTGCCCATAGCTTTCTCTATCTGAATGAGTCTCAACACATCAACACAAGGTTTTGATATGGACATGACCACCCTTAAAGTCTGAAGGTATTGTCCTTAGGTGCGTTCTTTAGAGCGAGATTTCTTGAGATATCTTGAGATTTCTTAAGATATTTTAGGATAAAGCGTTCTTTAGAGCAAGATTTTTAAGACGCTCAATGGGAGGCGCCATTACCCTATACTTCGTGCGGAACCCCTCGGTCAACTCTGTACAAACAATATAAGAGATTTGACCGAGTTATTCCTAACACACCATAATTCATAAACCGCAGTGTTCCGAATGTTCCATACTTTATACAAATGACGTCATGATGACGTCATTTGTATAAATATGGAGCATTCGGAACAGCTCAGTCAAAGTCTCGGTCTTAAAAACGCTTTTTCCAAAACACCCTAAGAAATCCTTAACAACCTCGCTCTAAAGAACACGCCTCTTGTCTTACGAAGCTATTCTTACCAGTAAGCACCGTGAAAGGCAAACTAACACAGGAAGAAATATTTTCCTTTCTATTACATAGTTACAAGAAGCCCACATTACTTCAATATTCGTCTTTGAAAGTGTTAAGGACGGCAATTAACACTCATGTCAATATACCAGAGTGCCAAATACGTCGCCTAGTGTACGTGGTCCAGGTCAAGGATATAAGCAAGTCGGCGAAGTCGCTGTGATTTTTATGGGACTTGTCACAATATTGCCTCAATCCTTTCCCAAACAAGACCTGGCTTTTGAAATCCCTAATAGAATTGGATTGTGAAAACTTTGTGACAAGAGAAGAAATTGCTGATAACCATCATTTTCTACTTTTGTCTCATTGTTTTCTGTGCTTTATTATTCTCAATTTTTCTGCGGCAGCTTTCAAATTGGACCGATCTCAAATTTTTTCCTGAAATTTTCCCAAACATGGTTTTGATGTCCACGATAGACAGGGTCTGGGAAAACATAGGGGCAAAGCGAGAAATTACCAACAATTTCTCATATCGTCGTTGTAAATGCAAAACCTAGTATCTCGTTTTTGGAAAATTTTAAAGGGGACGGAAAAAAGTGTAATAACTTTTCCCAAACAGAAAGAATTTACTTGAAATTTGGACACATTGTTCACAAATAATGTGCCATTGATACCATTAAGTAAAAATACCTCAAAACCTGCAAGAATTGACCAAACGCCAATCGACAGATCGCTCCGCCCAACATAGAATTTAAGGCAAACAATGGGCATGTGGTCGTTAATAGGGAACGATTTTATCCAGTTAGTGGTGACGTAAATTCGGACAATCAAAATAGTATTTCGTAGTTGTTGTTATAAAATCTCGTAACTACGGCTTGATTTAAGCCGTAGTTACGAGATTTTATAACAACACCGACGGTTTATCAAAACATAACATTTACCCTAGTCTTTTATTAGCACAAAATTCTTTGCCATTGGTATATTCCGTTTTTATTCACCTGACAGGGTGTGGCTAAGTAAAAAGGTTATTCGACGAGTTTACTTCTCGATACCTTGGTTGATAGAAGAGAAAAAACGTGCGGCACGAGCATGAACACATTTCAAATTGAAACAATGTGCGATTGTAGAATGTGTTGTCATAAAACCTCGTAGCTACAGATTGATTCACGCTGTAGTTATAATGTTTTGCAACAATACCGACGAATTACCGCTAATCGAGAAGGCTGTTTCTCCCCAAGCTTAAATAAAATGAATCGTTTACTAAGCTCCGCCCTGTCTCCCGAATAAAAACAGAATATATGTCGATTGTTTTGATTGTCAGTCGATAAATCGATACAATAACACGTGCAACGAAGAACAATTGGGGCATGACATTATTCTGATCGTCCATTGGCTAATCGATGTTTTTGATTGACAGTCGGCGTTTGGTCAATTGTATTACCTGGGCACACAAGATTTGACTTTGAAAATCGCGCAAATCGACATACGAGGTTTTGCATTTACACCGACGATATTCCATCAATGTTTTCTGTTGCCAAATCATACCGATACCGAAATATTCCATTTTCATTCACTTCCATTTCATTTACTTCCACTTTGTTATCTCCAGTAGCGTTCTAAATGTGTGGAGGCTAAAATTGTGTTGCTTGGAAAGGGGTCTCTTTCTACTGATTTTCTCCTAATTGAGTCACTTGCTTCCTCAAAACAATAATTTATTTGATTTTCAATGTTTGTAATAATTATTGAAAGGAAAGGCTTCACATACTGAAGACAAGAAATCGTGAATTCCTCATCATTGTGTTCAAGTGAGCACTTAATGTACAGTGAGAGACCGGTAATAATTACATATACATGTACACTTAAAGACACATCTAACGCAACACTTACCTTTTTTGCAATAACTTGATATTAAATGAACCTTTTTCATGAAATTTTCAACATTTTTACATTTGCATAATATCTGTAATTTTCATACAGAAACATTTAGTAGAAATGGTTAAATTTGCAATTCTTATCATATGACTAGAAAACAAAAAGTCGCAAAAAAGCTGTGCGAGCTGATAACGTAAATTCAAGTTATTCACATAACAGCAGTAAAGTTTATGGCATTCTGCTATCATTCTGTGTGTCCGTCATGGACCTAAATGACACGAAGACACCCCATTCTCATTGATAAAGCATAATTGATGATGAATCTTTTGCGGGCCATTCTTAACTCGTCCTATTCCAGTTGTTGAAAATTTCTTGGAGCAAAATGGCGAAAAATTAATGTCTGGTAACAAATTCAATGATTTTGTGCAATGCTGAAACGTACAAAACATTATTTCTTAAACACTGAATTCTGGTATTGCTTCTCACGTGAAAGCATGTTATCAAATGTCATGAAGCAGTGGTATGAGATATGAGCATGATTTGGTGACGCTGCTTTGATGCTATTGAATTCTGCGATTGCATGAGGTTTTGTGACTTTTCATATTTGAGTATTGGTGAAAAAATTAAATTTTTTTTATGTTTGGATCAGTCGATTTTGATGAAACTTACAGAAAACCTGTAAACGTGGTTGATTTATATTTGCTGAAAATTTCATAATATATATACTGCATTATTTATTTAGTTATGCTGAAAAATGTAAGTGTTGCGTTGGAAGTGTCTTTAAGTGTACATGTATTTCATTTCTTATTACTGAAAGGGAATTTAAAATAGAGACACCTTTAATTACTGAGAATTAGAACATCTTGAAACAAAATAAAACAGTTTCGCTTTAGGACATTTAATTCAATGATTTGTACATGATATCATTAAATGAGCACATTTTACAAATATTAACCCTTTCCAATATAATTCCTGGTTTTGACCGCACAGAAAGCTTTTGAAAACATTTAATTGTCACTTCGTGATTTCTTTCATTTAAAATTGTCTTCAGAAACACCTTTGAATTGGGACCTTTGCATACATGTGTGTGACCCATCATGCTAAAAGTGTCCATCTTGGAAGTCCATACATACAACCAAATTTCTAACAATCACATAATTATGGTAATTGGAAAATTGACATACATAAGACAATTTGGTAAAAGTATGATGAGATATGAAAAGATATAATCCATAATATTACCTAAGAGTAAAAAGTTACGATCCTAATCAGTCTAAACAATCTGCGCAGACTGACTAGAGTCGATACTTTTCACACTCGCAAAGAAGGTCCCTTTTAGCTTGACAGGAAAAATATGATCAGTATAACATTTATTGTCAAGGAAGAGTTAACTCATAACTAGACAGCAAAATTGTAGACTGGTCAAAATTCAAAGATGTTGCAAACGACAATTCATGACACTAAAATTTTACACTTTTGGTAATTCTGTGTAGAAAACATTATGGGAAATGAAGAAATTGCTTGTCACAAGCAATTTCTTCATTTTCCATGATGCTTTCCAAAGCCTTTATCTTGTGGGTGTCAAAAGGCTGACTGTATGGTAATGGGCAATGTCTGTATGAAACAATGAAGGTTATGCTACAACAATGATTCCATTTCCTTCATAAACTGATCGTAAGCATCGTCCTTCCTCTTGCCAGGTTGCTGTGCAGCCTGAGCTGGCTTTGGTACCAAACCAATACTTCTGGTGTCTTCTTCTTTTGCTGTAAATATAAATTGATAGATACCATTCATATCAATAAATGATAAATTCAATTGAATTTCAATAAATACACAAACTCAAACAAACCAATTTCTTTCTATGTGACTCACAAGGCTACTCACTTGCTAAACCTGTTTTCAAGCAAACTCTGGTTTTGGCGTCTTTTACTGAGATTGGTTTTTGAACAGAAGAAAATGACAACAACCAGAATTTTATCTTTTTCCCTCAATACTGTAAAACATTTAAACTTTAAGATGGTAAATTTTTGTACCGTACAATTTTCATATGCAATAGTTATCATTATAGAGAAGGCCAAAAGGATCGTTTTATTCTACACTTAGTTATGATGAATTCAAACTGTAATAGTGACCAAGTATTTCCAAGTACAGTATTTCCACATACCTGGTCTCTTAACCTTGGTGTCTTTTGTAGTTCTCTTGACCTTGAGAGCTGTGGGTGTGAATCTGGTCACATCGCCCATTACATTCTTGATCTGGGGCTTGGCTGAGATCGTCGCACTGTCCTTCTTCTCTTCTGTAGGGGTCTGGTGTAACAAATACATACACAGTTATTGTTGTGATGGACCATGAAATATAATTTTGTTTTATTATTCTGTTTGTAAAATTAATCACATTCTTGCAAGATAAATATCTTTGGGGTTACTACAGCTTAATAGTGAAAACAAGCACTCTAATTTTAGAATGATGAAATGAAAGCTATAATTGTAATCATCAATTCTCACATTACAAACTCTCAGTTTAAAGGATAGAAAACATTATCCACACAGTAGAATAATATTGTCATAAGTGTAATATGCTACTTGACATGACTCTAATCGTCTAGGGAATTCATATATTTTGTAATAATCAAGCATTTGTTGGCCACCAACTTTTCAATAACCTTTCTATAACTCAGAGTTACAGATAAGAAGGAGTGAAGACTTTTCAAAATGCAATATTTCATTTATTGTTCATCAAACCCAATGTTGTGGGTACTCATTTGAAGCGTCTCATCGAGACAATTCAAATGAGTACCCACAACATAGGGTTTGGAATTGAAATAACAAAGTTAGAATGTCTTCACCCACGCTTATCTGTAGCTCTGGATAATAACAACATTGTGCCTTACCTTTTGTGGTAGTTTTGTAATCATGGGTGCAGCACTGAGTACATTGGGGTTGTGTAAGGGCGGTTGTAGTCCGGGGACACCAGGGGGCAGTGTGCCTGGTGGCCGTAATAAACGGGGCGGTGGCATACCTGTATAATACAGAAATACAGAGTTAGTGAGATGCATTGTGTAAGGGCGGTTGTAGTCCGGGGACACCAGGGGGGCAGTGTACCTGGTGGTCGTAATAAAGGAGGTGGCGGCATACCTAGATAATAAATTATATATTTTGCCTACATAGGTTTACAGACACTAATTCTCAGTACATGTATATCACAGGTGTCACTGCAAAACCTTGTAACTCAAGCTTGATTAAAGCTGGAGATACGAGGTTTTGCAAAAACACCAACAATATAAAGAAACAATTCCTTAAAATCACAAATAATAACAATCCCTATTTACTACAAGTTCTTGTAAATCCTAAACTGAATTTAACCCTTTCCCAAACAAGACCTGGTTTTGAAGTGCCGTATAGGAATGGCTTGGGAAAACATTGAGGCAAAAGAAGAAACTGCCGATAACCATCAGTTTCTCCTTTTGTCTCAATATTTTCTATTTTACACAAATTCTATCTTTAACCCTTTCCCAAACTTCAAAATTTAAGAGTGGTCCAATTCAAGAGGTGCTGCAGATGACAAAATGAATGCTAATCAAGGTTGGATTTGCATACAATGTAGCCAAGAAAATATTGAGGCAAAAGGAGAAAGTGCTGATTTTCAGCACTTTCTTCTTTTGTCTCAATGTTTTCCAAAGCTTCACCTGAAAGGGACCAGGTCTTGTTTGGGAAAGGGTTAATATCATCCATTTTGTCATTTGTAGCAGTTTTTGAAGTGGATCACCCTTAAATTTGGTGGTCTAGTAATGGGTTTAGCAATAATTCTTCAATACACTAGTAAGCAACAATAATAGTAACAGGCAAATAATGGTAGTAAATCTATACTAACCTGGAGGTGCTCCAGATGGTAGTCTGGGAGGCAGTCTGATGTTTGGTGGTAACCCCGGGGGTGGGCCAGGGGGCAGTCCCGGTCTGCCTGGGGGCGGCCCTGGTCTCATCATTCTGGGCGGAGCTCCGGGAGGTGCCCCGGGGGGTACACCACGTAATGGCGGCGGTCTCACCATCATGGGGGGTGCGCCAGGGGGAGGTCCTGTAAAACAGTGTTTAATCATCTCGTTAACGGCGCAATATTTTGGCTTGAAATTTTCATATTAAATAATGCTCTTTCAGATAAACAAGAGCTGTCCGAAGACAGCGCGCTCGAATTTCTAAGTTGCTTAGTATATAGGGGCATAACTCCAAATATAGTGGAGCCAGGGTCATGGGCCCTGATAGTAAGGTAGAGGGTGTGATGGTGAATAAGTATTCCAAGTTTGGGTTGAATACCTTTGATAGTATGTAAGTTATTGACGTTTGAAAAAACTTTAACCTTTGTTGCAACGCCGACGCCAATGCCGACGCCCGGGTGACAGTATAAGCTCTCATTTTCTTCGAAAATTCCAGCTATAAATAAATGTAAAATTTATGAAAAAAATCGTGAAATGTCACTTTAACATTCAACAGTGAATAGAAAAGACTGAAAGTAATGCAAGCTGCTACAAGGTTTTTGTTGAAAAGCAACATATTTAAGTGGATAATTTGCTCTATTTCTGTTAAATATCTCATAAATGGATCCATAAGATTTGACCATTAACTTATTGACAATCCAAGCAACTTCGTAGACTTCTGTTAATCAATTCCAACACATTTACACTTTTTGACTCCCTGAAAGATAAAGCCTTAAGAAAACATTTTGGAAAATGAAGAAATTGCTTGTGACAAGCAATTTCTTCATTTCCCACAATGTTTTCTACTCTAAAACACCAAAACATTTCAAATTTCGTTCATTATAAAATGATATTTGCACCATCTTTGAGTTTGAACCATCCTAAATTTTGCAGTCTGGTAATGGGTTTTTGTCTCACCTGGAGGCAGCCCCGTGGGTAGACCAGCTGGAGCCCCTGGTGGTGGCCCCGGGGGCATGAGGGGTCTGGCTTGTACAGGGGGTCCACCAGGGGCCTTCACGCTGGACTCATCGTCCTTCCTCGTGTCGTCATCGTCATCAGAACTATCGTCACGATGTTTGGCGAACGTTTCACCTTCAGAATCACTGCTAGAATCACTATTCTGTAACAAATATAACACTAGATTGGTGAAATTACTGTAGTAACTGCAGTATCCCATTACCAAACATCAGAATTTTAGACTTTCAAATTCAAAGATGTTGCAGACAACAATATAAACTGAATGAAATTTCACATTTTTGGTCTTTTTGTGTAGAAAATATTGTAGGAAATGAAGAAATTGCTTGTCGCAAGCAATTTCTTCATTTTCCAGAATATTTTCCAAAGCCATTATCTTGCTGGGATTCAAAAAGATCACTGTGTGGTAATGGGTTAAAAGGTTATGCACATTTACACCATTTTTTTGCCAAGATATTTATGTTGCATGTTCAATAATGATGATTCCAAAGACAGATCAAAATAAACCAATATGCTCCAGCTTTTGATGCTTGGGAAACATGGCAGAAAAGGCCAAATATCATGGATGAGCATTATTTTATGAATACAGGTACATGCCTTCATATACTTGGAACATATAAATGAAGAAAATGTCGGTTCTCACACCCATATACATGTACATCCTCTCCTGGAGAACTGCATCAGTTCTCCTTCCAAAAGTAAGGGCTTTTTCCTTAACACAGATGAATAAATTTTTTTTTCAAAATTCTCATTTCTTATACAGTATACATCCAAATAAATGGAATATTTTCACAATTATTTTGTAGGCTTTATCATCTTTGAAATTTAATCAAGTCTATTATTTTGTGGTTTAGAAAAAAGTTATTCTATAAACCATTACCACATAGTGAAGCTTTTTGACACCCTACTAGATAAAGGCTTTGGAAAACATTGTGGAAAAGGAAGAAATTGCTTGTGACAAGCAATTTCTTCATTTCCCACAATGTTTTCTACCCTAAAAGACCATAAAATTTTAAATTTCATTCCAAAATTTTGTCGTCTGGGAAAGGGTTAATCTTTACCTCCTGACGTCTGCTTCTCTGTTTTTCTCTATAATCATCGTCATCTTCCGAGTCAGAACTTGACGAGCTCCGCCGGTCATCTTTATCATCGTCATCGTCTTTCTTGCAGCCTGCTGGGATATCTTGACCGGCCATCTCCAACATTTTACGCTGTAATGATGTCATACTGCCACCGGATTTGTCAGACTTGTCAGATTTTTTCGGTTTGGAATATTTTAATCTTGTGTCTTTTTCTTCTATGTCTGGATTGTGTGAACCATCGTCTATAAACCGAATCTTTTTCTTTTTGTTTTCTTTAGGTTCTGTAAAAACAGAAATTTAACTTGTCATTGAATGTTAACTGATGCATGGAAACAGTGAATTGTCATGAATTAAAGGGAACACATAAAATATAATTGAAATGGTGCTTGCAACCAAATAGTAAGATTCTTGATCACAAACAAGATGTGTTTGTAAAACACTAATGTCTTCAAAAAAAGGGCAATGTTAAGTTTTCGGACAGACAGGTGGACTGGCAGACAGAGTCACTAGTAAAACAATATGCTCAATATGCCTGATCAATCGATATGGGAGCATAAAAGTGATATCCAAAATTTTCAGACAACTGCATATTTCTAGAGGGCACAGCCTTAACTCTGCTGATTATCAATTTTAATGTTTGAAAAAAAAATCTCTTACAAAATTTCCCCACTTTTCTTTAAATTTTGAATTCCCCAGACTAATTTCTAAATTCCCTGGTTTTTACAAGATCTTGAATATATTTCCCTGACTGTCAGAACCCTGACAAACAAGCTTCTTTCTATGGTAGTACAGGGTTTCATTAGGAACAGGCTGTAAATTTGAGGGGGGGGGGGGGGAGGGGAAGAGGTTCCAATAACATCTTTTCTATGAATACTTCATGAAGCCTCAGATATTTGACCAATTCAAAATTTTAACAGCATTTTAGTGTGTTCAAAACTTTTATATTGAAAACCCTGAAGAAGAAATAGCTCATCACACTTGACATGAAGAATCCACATTTCTCAGCGCTTTACAGTACTACCACATCATAAAGATTGTATTTACCTTTCACCGGACTAGGTATTTCATCTATACTGGGAGGTATGGGTATATCTGTGTCCATTTCTACTGGGTGACTTTCTACTTCTACATGCTCGATACCTGCAACACAAATTCAAATTTGGCAAGTCTGTATTAGATTTTACATACATCAACCCTTTCCCAAACGGCAGAATTTTTTAGGTGATCTAATTCAAAAGCTGCTTCAGATGACAAAATTTGTGTAAATAAACATTGGATTTGTGTACCATAAAGCAAAGAAAATATTGAGACAAAAGGAGAAACTGCTGGTTATCAGCAATTTATTCTTTTGTCTCAATGTTTTCCAAAGCCCTTTTTAATAAGGACATCAAAACCCTGTCATGTATGTAAAAGGGTTAATCACATTCCCCTGAAAAACTACTTTTAGCAACTCATCTGGATACAAGTTTCAAAACATTGCATACCAGGGGGACCAGGGGCTTTGTTCTTTATTAGGGGGCTAGGGGCACCCAGTGGGGAATATTTGATTAATAATAAACACCACAAACCTTGTTCTGGGTCGTACAGATCCTCCTCTGGCTCACTGTCACTTAACTCTGGAGGGGGCCCGGGAGGGGGGCCAGGGGCTTTCTTCTTTCTTCTGTCTATCTCAGGGGCACCCAGTGGGGAAATTCCATATGGATCACTGTATAACAGAGAGGAAAACGCTTAAAATATACAGGGATTTAACAAGAGAATCCTTTCTTGATGCTTGTTTTAATCAGTGTTTTGTTCACGCTTGACTATATCTTAAAACCATCCATCATATAACCTAGATCTTTTTTCTGTTTCGTTTGCAAAAGTATAAAGTGCTTCCAAATTGTATTATAATCTTAACTTGTACATTACATTAATTTTGTGGAAATCTGACTCAAAGGTATTTCAGGACAACATAGAAATGATTTCAGTTCATGCAAACCAAATGAGACATTGATAAAACAAACACTGGTAGCCAAAAGCATCAAGATAGATTTCCCCAATATAAACTAGGCTACTTGAAATGAAATGATCGGAGTACTATAGAATATTTTCTGAAGAGAAAAAAAAAAATTTAGGTATGAGCTTTGTAACCGGTTGAAGTTAATGAAGACTATATATCCTATAGCACTTTATATCTGTGGGGACTTTATTTCTGCGGTCCTGGGCGGCACCCCAGAAATAAAATCTGAAGAATATTAACCCTAAATGTCGAGGTTGTTGTTGTTTTGCAATTTTAGTCAGAACATGGGCAAGTTAAACAGTTACCTGCTGATGCAAGGCACAATTTCATAACAATGGAGTATTTCTCATTCAAAAATGGTGTAACTACAGCTTTAATTAAGGTGTAGATAGAACCATCACAGAGTGGTTTGAATATTTTGCTAGCATCATCTTTCAATACATGTTTGATACTGACTAATAGGCCTACTGATTTCATAGCGCTGAAATAAAGTATATGACTTGGCTAAGTGAGGGACCGCAGAAATATGTTACGCAGAAATTCAACCCGGCTAATTTCAGGAGAAACCGCAGAATTTGGACCCCGCAGGAATAAAGTGCTATATGGCATCTTTGCTTGCTGATGTTCTTATAAGTAAAATAAGTATCTAAGTCTGTAATACATAAATCCAACAATCCAAATTTCATTTAGCAAGGGTTAGATTGCTAACACAATCAACATCTATCAGATGCTTAAACCTTTCCCAAACAAGACCTGGTTTTGACGGCTGTTTAAATGAAAGCTTTTGAAAACATTGGGACGAAAGAAGAAAATGCTGATAATCAGCATTTTCTTTTTTAGTCTCAATATTTCCTGTGCTATAGTTTACACAAATCCTATCTTTATCAATGCCCATTTTGTCGTCTGCAGAAGCTTTCATGTTCGAGAATTTTATATTTCATTGTTAGGGTAAAGGGTTAACAAAAGATTTTTTTATTTGTCTTTTTTCACTGGACAATTGTTGAATGAGCAATCTGTGCCTTAGATGTAAAGCATTGTTTTAAAATAACCCTTTCCCAAACAAGACCTGGGTTTGACATCCCTAATTGAAAAGGCTTAGGAAAACATTGAGACAAAAGAAGAAACTGCTGATAACCAGCAGTTTCTCCTTTTGTCTCAATATTTTCCAGGCTATATTTCACACAAATTTAATCTTTAACAACACCCATTTTGTCATCAGCAGCAACTTTCAAATGGGACAACCCAGAAATTTGGTCATTTGGAAAAGGGTTAATATAATATAGCAGTGAAAAATGATAGAAACATACAGTAAAGTTAACTCACCATCCCCATAAAATTATTGTTTTTTTTTTTAATTTTTCATTTATAAAAACACTACTAATAAATCACATGTCATTGATTTAATTTGCTCTTGAAAATACTAGCTTCTTTAATCAGATTTATTCTCATAAACAAGTATGATCAGCTCAAGTTTTAAGATAAGAGCAGCATCATCTGAAATCTAAACCTAAAAGCATACAAAATAAATTTATAAATATCAAAATTGCTTTCCTACTTGTATCTGGAAAACACTGACTTTACATAAAACAGAAAAATATATTACAGATACACTTAATAGGAGAAGAAAAGAATGATGGGTTTTCAGGTTTTCTATGCAAAACTATCAACTGTAAGTCCCAGCTCTTAAAATTTGTTTAACCCTTTCCCAAACAAGACCTGGTTTTGAAGTCCCTGAAAGAAAAGCCTGGTGAAAACATTGAGGCAAAAGAAGAAAATGCTGATAATCAGCATTTTCTCCTTTTGCCTCAATATTTTCTAGGCTACATTTTACTCAAATCCAATCTTTTTTAGCATCCATTTTGTCGTCTGCAGCGGTTTTGTAATTGGACTAACGTGAAAGGGCTAGGTTCACGAATGGGCTAAAATGGCCCTGTAAACACAGAAATTTCATTTTGATAATTTCTCAAAAAAAATCATATATCTGTCACATTAATATTCCTATGCTTACAATAACACAAAATTCCGAGCTAGGAATTCTCCAAATCTATTCCAGTGAATTCAATGAAAATACGTCATTAACGTCAAATTGGCGTTTTTGGTGATTTTAACAGAGTTTTATGGAAAAATAAATATGATCCCACGCTGCCCCAAAAACGAATTTTATACAAAGAATCTAAAAGTGCATCATTAGTATTTCCTGAAAATTTCATGTTTGGGGCAGAGTGGGATCATTGTAAAAAAAAAAGAGAAAAAACACGATACAATCGGCACGTAAGGCTTACTTTGAATGACGAGCATCTTTCAAAATCTAGTGTGTAACTGCAGAGAGGGATCAAGGAATGTACGGGAAGTTCAAACAAACCCCCTCTGTAGCCTGATAATTTTATTTTCATGCAGAAGAAAATGAAATACTTTCTATTCTATGTTCTTATTACTATTTATCCGAAAAATATACTATCCAGAATATGTATAACTTTACGGGACGGGCTATTTCCGGTGAATGCTGCGTCGTTAGCAACGGTCTTTTTTCGAGAAATGCCAGGCTTATAGTTGATAAAGTAAGTACAATTTCATTATCTGAGCAAGAAAAAATGTTAATATTGATCGTTTTTTATCATTGTTCTAGTGAAATAGGAATTCTACGATCTTCAGGTCTAGATCTAGAGATGAGTCCGGCGTTGGGTTTAATTCGAGACAGAAGTGCGGAAGAACAAGAAAGATATTGAATGCTATCGGATACATCTGCATTGTAAAAACACATTAAATATAACATTTTACAGGTTTTTGTTAATTTTCTATATTTTTTTTTTCGGAAAATACTCGAAAATAAACAGTGATTTCGACCGATTTTTCAATTCCCAATATAGACTAGTTTCATGACGCCAGTTTACATGAGTGAAAAAGTGGCGTAATGTCAACGCCACTGGATTATCATACGGTGGAACCTGATTCAAATCCCCACAACTTATAGTTCTTTTTTCATTATTATTTTCATTTTTTTCCCATTTCTAGTAATCAATAGCACACAGACACACACACACACAAAAAAGGACAAGACAAAATTTATAATGGGGAAAAGATAGATGAATAAAGTGAATTATTTTTTTTATACATACTGATCTGTGCTTGTAGATCAGAAGTTCTAGGCCTATAGAGAGATCTAGAGCTGCTATTGTTAAGTATTACAACCGGACTAGGCCATAAAAACCCTTAAAGCATGGAAATTATAATCGATTTAAAATCCAGATCGGAAAAGAAAATTCTCTTTCACAGGAATATTGAGAACAAAAGATGGACCATTCCCTTTATAGTAATAAAATATCTCACTTTTACACAATTTTCAAAATATCTAAATGCATCTTTAACATAATGTCTAATCTTGGTAAAAGACTTTATTTTAATCTTTTCTCAACCAAACAAGTTATGGTTTTAACGTCCCAATTTATAGTGATAGAATTGGGAAAACATTTCGACAAACGAAGAAATGCTGATCAATAATTCTCTCTCTATTCTACATCATACACAAATTATATACATGTATTTATCAACGCCGATTTTCTTGAATGTTACAGCTTTGAAATGTGCCAGTCTGAAACTGAAGTTTTGAAGTGGGTAGATAAATATTAAAATGTGTAATTCGTGTTTCTTTTATTACAGAATGCCTTGGCAGACAAAATGTATTGTGTGCTCCAAAAGATTAAAAATCCACCAAAGACGTCAACAACCCTTTTCAGAAGTATCTCCGTACACACCTTCTTCTGGAGTGTTTATATTTGTTCATTGTTCAATGGCAATGAATTTTGTGCTAAAAATAGAATGGGTGTACCGTTATATTTAATAACCAGTCGGTGTTGTTATAAAATCTTGTAACTACGACTTGAATCAAGCCGTAGTTACAAGGTTTTATAAAAACACCCACAAAATACTATTTGTTTGTCCGAAATTACGTCACTGTATACTTGATAAAATCTTTCCCTATTACATTTGAACAAAATGTAAACATGTGTCATACGATGTTGTGCCAACTGTAAATGAGAATAATTTCAGTTTTTAATTCCCCGTATCGAGAGATCGGGGGCATATTGTTTTACTCGTGTCCGTCCGTCCGTCTGTCCGTCTGTCTGTCTGTCTGAAAACTTATCATTTGCCTTTTCTCCAAAAGTATTTGACATACAAAGCTCAAATTGGGTATGCAACTTCCTTTCAATGATATCTATCTGTTTCATGCAATTTGACCTTCCTCAAGGTCATCTGTTAACCCTTATTAACCCTTTACTCTACGAAGACTTAACATTTTACTCCGAAAATTTAACATTTGCCTTTTCTCTAAAAGTATTTGACATACAAAGCTCAAATTAGGTATGCAACTTCCTTTCAATGATATCTATCTGCTCCATGCAATTTGACCTTCCTCAAGGTCATCCATTAACCCTTATCAACCCTTTACTCTACGAAAACTTAACATTTTACAAAAATGGCCATTTTGGGGGCATTTGTGTTTCACAAACACATCTTGTTTTGATAAAGCAATTCAACTGTTATTATTCTCGTTTAATAGTGAATCGATTATAACTGTGCCAGTATGTTTACTAACGACCAAACTAAGGGTCCAATAGCAATGAATTGTGTGCTAAAAATACTAGATTTACTGTTATGATTTGAGTAATCGTCACTGCAGTAGTTTCGGCTTTTTTAGAATTACACAGGTGAACTAGAAGACCTGAAGGTCTTGAGTCGCTCCACAGGCCTGAATTTCATGTAATATTTAATCCAAGTTTTGATTAGATTGTTCAATGCATGTGTTTCATAGAGCTAAAAGAAAGTAACAAAACTAGATTGTTCAAAATGTGTGGTTCTTAAAGCAAAGAAAGTAAAATTACATGTTTGCCATTTGAGAAAGGGTAAAAGGAAATGGGAGAACATTCTAGCTTAGGATGTCACAAGCAATTAAAATTTTCCTTCTTCCCAACAGATCTAAATTAACAGAACATTTATTACTCCAAAATAGTTCATATTTCTAAAAATAGATTTTGAGCTAAAAATAGATTCTGGGAAAAACCCTTTTCCAAAAATAATGCAAATGGCTGTCAAACCAGAATTTCTTGTAATATCAAGTACAAGTTTTCACTAGATTTTTCAACATGTGTTGCTCTTAAAGCAATTACAAAGTAACTAGAAAGCTGAAAATACATTCATATAAGATCTATTAGTTACCAAGCTTTGCAACAGTCTTTATTACAGTGAGTTTTGCTGTTAGAGTGAAAAAAAGTCACAATTAGCAATTTTGTCAAATTGCAAGGCATATAACTGATTATTTTATATTCCTATCTAGCTAAGAATCACACTAAAGCAAGATCCTAACTTCACCTACATCTTGTTTAGTTTTTACCTAATTATTCAATATTTGTGGGTGTAAAGAGTGTAAAATCAAAGTCGAAAACAACAATTTTGTCAAATTAATTTTGTCAAATTCAAGGGCAGATAAATCATGATTCAAGATTCATATGAAGCTGAAAATCACACCAACACAAGATCTTATGGCCAGTAAGAAAGTGTGAAAGTTCTATGTTGATTGGTGGATATTTATGGTTGTTTGAGTAAAAATAAGGTCAAAAATGGTACTTTTGCCAATTTCAAGGGCACATAACTCAAGACGTAATATTCAGATCAAGCTTAAAATTGCACTCAGGCAAGATCTTATCAGCACCAACATTCTGACAAAGTTTTGTTTTGATTGATCAATATTTGTATTGGCTAGAGTGAAAACAAGTGAAAACAGCCGTTTTTTAATTCAAGGGCAGATAACTCCAGACTTTATGGTTCAATCAGAATTAATTGAAGGAATCTGATAGAGGACCACCTAAGGATCATTCCTGTGAAGTTTGATTGAAATCCATCAAGTAGTTTCTGAGGAGAAGATTTTTAAAGAAAAAGTTGATGACCGGACACACGCACGCACGCACGACGGACACAACGCCATGACAATAGCCCGCTGGCCTGAAGGCCAGTGGAGCTAAAAACTATTGTTTGTCCGAAGTTACGCCACTTTCTATTTGATGAAATTGAATTCTAATTTACAGCTTCCACAGACAACAAAATCAATGTGGGTTCATAAAGATAGAATTTTTGTCAATACCTGTATACATGTAGCATAAAAAATTGAAGCAAGAAAAAGAAAATGCTTATCATCAACAGATTCTACTTTAATATCAACGTTTTCCATAACCTTTTCTATCAGGGATGTCAAACTACGTTCTTGTTTCAGAAAGAGTGAATGTACTTTATTTAATGTTGGATTTGCTATGGGGTTAACCTTTTCCCAAACAAGACCTGTTTTATACGTGTTTGAAATAAAGAGCTTCAGAAAACAGTCAGACAAAGGAAGAAAATGCTGATAATCAGCATTATCTCCTTTTGTCTCAATGTTTTCTTTTCAGGATTTCGTACTAATCCTGTCTTTATCAACATTTATTTTGTTGTCTGCAGCAGCTATCAAATTGGAACAGTCAATTTTTTGTCGTTTTGGACTTGATTGTTGGCTGTTGTTCAATATGCTCGATATTGAGCAATGGGATTCTTTCATTCATCGAAATTGTTAATTCTTGCTCTGAAAGTGGCTAATTTTATCCGTACACATAGTTACTGGTTATAATGAAAGATACTTCGATGTGATAGGTTAAAAATAAAGATGAAACAGAAAGATGTAGGTGCAATATATGTATTTATGCATTATCGTTACTGGGAGATCAAAAAATCGCAACTTTCCCTTGAAAAGGCTTAAGTTACGATGCTTTGATCCCTTCTGTTCGTTATTCTTTTTATGGTTGGTTACCATGGAAACTTTGATTAAGAACGTTTTGCTGTCTCAATATATGCATGTGTTAATTTTCGAAATTCAATATCTGGTAAACATCTACATGGTGCAATCCGTTTTTCAAGACTTTAAATTGACATCCAATGTGATTGATTTTGGCTTGATAGTTCGCATGATATAACAAGAGCTTCGCAAAGCGGCGCATATACGCCCGAGAGGGGCTTGTCAGTAAAATTGGCCATTTTTTCGATTCAAGGGCAGTTAATTCAAAAGTGAAAAGTTATCAAAAGTTTTTGTTTGCACAACAAGACACTATAGAGATTAATTGTGGCTAGTTTGATTCAATTCTGCTTGAAACTATAGGAGTTGCACACAGGAGAAAATGGACATTTTTGAGAAAATGGGCATTTTTTCTTAAATTCAAGGGCAGATAATTCAAGAAGGAAAACAGTTATCTAAATTCCGTAAGCGGTGTGCACAACTAGATACCATGGAGATTCATTGTGGCAAGTTTGATCAAATTCTGATCAAAACTGTAGGAGGTGTTGCGCACACAAGAAAATGGGCATCTTTTTAATTCAAGGGCAGATAATTCAAGAACGAAAACAGTTATCTGAATTCCGTAAGCGGGATGCACAACTAGACACCATGGAGATTCATTGTGGCAAGTTTGATCAAATTCCGATCAAAACTGTAGGAGGAGTTGCGCACACAAGAAATTGCTAACGGACGGACGGACGGACGGACAGACGGACGGACGGATGGAGAGACGGACGGACAGACAGACGAGCGGGGCCATAACATAATACGACCCTTCGGGCGTATAATTATGAGTGCTAAAAGTTAATTTTCCTTAAAGAAGGGACATCTTTTCTACTTACTGGTTACTATGGTTATCAATGTCTTTCTGTATAACAGGTTGATAATCGGTAAAGATAAACTCATTTAACAGGCAGTAAGAGAAAATGTGTTGGTAAAATATCTGTATTTTTGCATTATTTTGATTGGTTACCATGGTAACCATGAATTGGAATGTTCATCTTATTAAAGTTTTTATTTCACAAACTTTAAAAAAGATAATGGTCATCACATAGTAAATATGCAAGTGGCAAAATGACATTTTTTTAGAAAAAGAACATTTTTTCCTATTTTTGGTAACCATGGTAATAAATATCTATAATAATTGACAAGCTTGGTTTAGCAAAATGTGAAATCTTTTAATAAACAATGTGAGCAAAAAATATTAAGAAAAAGAAAAAAATCTGATAAAATAATTGATAATTTTGAATTTTAATGGAAACAATAAAATCGTTGCTATGGCAACGGTGTCAATCAGAATGTGTTTTACTTGTTATTTTTATAACCTATAATGTCTAGTGATTTGAAAAAGTCATGTTTTTTGAAAAATTGAAGTAGGGCCATTTTAGCCCCTAAGTGAACCTACCCCTTTTGCTCTTTGAGAGAGGGTTAAATAAGATTTTGTTGTTTGTGAATGGTTTATGGTCACATCATGCCTTGAAGTCTAGTTTCCAAATAACACTGCTCAAATGAGATCCTTAAGACTAACCCCTGAGTACAGTAGAGCAAGCCCCTCATAGAAATGTGTAAGCTTATATACTTTCCTATAGGCAGAAGTTTTCTTCAGAATCCCTTTTGTTTGATGTGGTAAAGGGATATCCACTGGTAACGGGATCATAGGAGCTGAAAATATGCAAACATTTAAACATATTACCAAACAACAAAATTTTAGAGTTGTCCAAATTCAAAGATAGTGCAGACAACTATTTTAGGTCAACAGTATTTTACATTTTTTTGGTGTTTTGGGGTAGAAAATATTGTGGGAAATGAAGAAATTGCTTGTCACAAGCAATTTCCTCATTTTCAACAATGTTTTCAAAAGCCATTTATATCTTGTAGGGGGTCAAAAAGAGTCATTGTGTGGTAATGGGTTAAATATAAGCCAGGATCCAGAAAAATATCTTGTATGGTATTTTAGACAATCGAGGATCAAAACAATTTTATAACTGAATGCACTCTAATCAGGATCTATGCTGCTCTCTTATCCCTTTCCTAAACAACAAAAAGATGCTGCAGATCACAAAATGGTTGTTGACAAAATTAGGATTTGTGTACAAAATAGCCCAGAAAATATTTAGACAAATAGAGAAAATGCTGATCAGCATTTTCTTCTTTTGTCTCAATATTTTCCAAAGCCTACATTCCATCAGGGACGTCAAAACCAGGTCTTGTTTGGGAAAGGGTTAAGCTTGCTACAGGTCATGGACAAGCTATTTTAGAAAACAGCGTGGGTCCACTACTGATCAGACTGTACTTACAAGCAGACTGATATTTATTCAAGTTGTTCTAAAATGCCATTACAGCATTTAACATTAATCTGTTAGTATGCCTTCCAGTAGAATATCAAGTAACTGTACTCCCTCAGAAGTCTTAAGTGTGAGATAACAAATTACTTATTTGAGTCTTTAGGCATATTACACTGCCCTCCAAAAGTTCCTTCACACTCAAGTTTAATTTTACTGAAATCAATGTAATACCTCACTTGTAAAGAAGCAAATCCTCGTGTCACGTAAAATAATTTTGCAAAAACGGGTTTTCCCTGTCTATGGAGAATACTTCTGAGGTCTAGTTGTCAATGATACCCAGACTACTAAAAGATGAAATCGCAGAATAGGTCACATTTTCCGAACTTTGAAAATATGTGAAAAACACCCACTGAACGCAGTGTCATGGGAAAGTCCCATCACCAAGCACTTTTGTTTCAATTTTTGCAGATATCTGTTCAAAAATGTATTATCTTAAATTTTATCAACAAAAATACAAAACAAGAGATGTTTGTAAAACATATATGCCCCCCCCAGGGCCTACATTTGATGTAGGTCAAAGGTCAAGTTAACAAGGTCCAAGGTCATGGTCAAATATAAAAGGTCTTGGTAGGAGGTGTCTATGTGTGAAATATCAAAGCTGTATATACAAAAGTAAAATGAAACATAGGCCAGGTTAAAGTTTTTAAAAGTAGGCCAAATGCCAAGGTCAAGGTCAAATGTGAAAGGTCTTGGTTGGAGGTGTCCATGTGTGAAATATCAAGGCTGTAGGTGTAAAAGGACATGATATATATGCCTGGTTTCAGTCTTTTTAAAAGTAGGTCAAACTCCAAGGTCAAGGTTGCAATATTCAAGGTCATGGTCAAATGTGAAAGGTCTTGGTAGGAGGTGTCTATGTGTGAAATATCAAGGCTGTAGGTGTAATAGGACATAAGATAAAGGCTAGGTTAAATATTTCTAAAAGAATGTAAAAATCAAAGGTCAAGGTCACACAGGCCAAGGTCATGGTCAAATGTGAAAGGTCTTGGTAGGAGGTGTCCATGTGTAAAATATTGAGACTGTATAGGTAACAGGACATGAGATATAGGCCTAGTTTAAGTTTTTTAAAAGTAGGTCAAACTCCAAGGTCAAGGTCCAAGGTCATGGTCAAAAGTGAAATATCTTGGTTGGAAGTGACCATGTGTGAAATATCAAGGCTGTATATGTAAAATGACATGAAATATAGGCCAGGTTAATGTATTATTAAAGTAGGTCTAACACCAAGGTCAAGGTCACAAGGTCATGGTCAAACGTGAAAGGTCTTGGTCGTAGGTGTCCATGTGTCAAATATCAAGGCTGTATGTGTAAAAGGACATATATCGGTTAGGTTAAAGTTTTTTTTAAAGTAGGTCAAAGTCCAAGGTCAAGGTCACAAGGTCCAAGGTCATGGTCAAATGTGAAAGGTCTTGGTAAGATGTGTCCATGTGTGAAATACCAAGGCTGTATGTGTAATAGCACACAAGATATAGGCCCAGTTTAATTTTTTTAAAAGTAGGTCAAACTCCAAGGTCAAGGCCACATGGTCCAAGGTCATAGTCGTATGTGATAGGTCTAGGTCGGAGGTTTCCATGTGTCAAATATCAAGGCTGTATGTGTAAATGGACATGATATATCGGCCAGGTTAAAGTTTTTTAAAAGTAGGTCAAACTCCAAGGTCAAGGTCACAAAGTCCAAGGTCATGGTCAATTGTGAATGGTCTTGGTAAGATGTGTCCATGTGTGAAATATCAAGGCTGTATTTGTAAAAGGTCATGAGATATATGCCGGGTTTATTTTTTTTTAAAGTAGGTCAAACTCCAAGGTCAAGGTCACAAGGTCCAAGGTCATGGTTAAATATGAACAATGTTGATAGGAGGTATCTATGTGTGAGATATCAAGGCTGTATGTGTAAAAGGACACGGGATATAGGCAAGGTTAAGAATTAAGCGTAAAAATCAACAAAGGGCAATAACTCCAAATATTTGATTGGCAGAATTACAGTTCTTGTGCACTGCACCTCTCCATAATGAAATCTATTCACCTGTGAAGTTTCATGATTCTACCTTACATGTTTTTTGAGTTGTGCTCCGGACAAGAATTAAGTTATAAAATCAACAAAGGGCAATAACTCACAAAATTTGATCAGCAGAGTTACGATTCTTGTGCACTGCACCTCTCCATAATGAGATCTATCCACCTGTAAAGTTTCATGATTCTACCTTACATACTTTTTGAGTTATGCTCCGGACAAGAATCAAGTTTGAAAATTAACAAAGGGCAATAATTCAAAAAACTTTTATCAGCAGAGTTACAGTTCTTGTGCACTGCACCTCTCCATAATGAGAGCTATCCACCTGTGAAGTTTCATGATTCTACCTTACATACTTTTTGAGTTATGCTCCGGACAAGAATCAAGTTTGAAAATCAACAAAGGGCAATAACTCAAAAAATTTGATCGACAGAGTTACGGTTCTTGTGCACTGCACCTCTCCATAATGAGATCTATCCACCTGTAAAGTTTCATGATTCTACCTTACATACTTTTTGAGTTATGCTCCGGACAAGAATCAATTTATAAAATCAACAAAGGGCAATAACTCAAAAAATTTGATCGGCAGAGTTACGGTTCTTGTGCACTGCACCTCTCCATAATGAGATCTATCCACCTATAAAGTTTCATGATTCTACCTTACATACTTTTTGAGTTATGCTCCGGACAAGAATCAAGTTATAAAATCAACAAAGGGCAATAACTCAAAAAATTTGATCGGCAGAGTTACGGTTCTTGAGCACTGCACCTCTCCATAATGAGATCTATCCACCTGTGAAGTTTCATGATTCTACCTTACATACTTTTTGAGTTATGCTCCGGACAAGAATCAAGTTTGAAAATCAACAAAGGGCAATAACTCAAAAAATTTGATCGACAGAGTTACGGTTCTTGTGCACTGCACCTCTCCATAATGAGATCTATCCACCTGTAAAGTTTCATGATTCTACCTTACATACTTTTTGAGTTATGCTCCGGACAAGAATCAATTTATAAAATCAACAAAGGGCAATAACTCAAAAAATTTGATCGGCAGAGTTACGGTTCTTGTGCACTGCACCTCTCCATAATGAGATCTATCCACCTATAAAGTTTCATGATTCTACCTTACATACTTTTTGAGTTATGCTCCGGACAAGAATCAAGTTATAAAATCAACAAAGGGCAATAACTCAAAAAATTTGATCGGCAGAGTTACGGTTCTTGAGCACTGCACCTCTCCATAATGAGATCTATCCACCTGTGAAGTTTCATGATTCTACCTTACATACTTTTTGAGTTATGCTCCGGACAAGAATCAAGTTTGAAAATCAACAAAGGGCAATAACTCAAAAAATTTGATCGACAGAGTTACGGTTCTTGTGCACTGCACCTCTCCATAATAAGATCTATCCACCTGTAAAGTTTCATGATTCTACCTTACATACTTTTTGAGTTATGCTCCGGACAAGAATCAATTTATAAAATCAACAAAGGGCAATAACTCAAAAATTTGATCGGCAGAGTTACGGTTCTTGTGCACTGCACCTCTCCATAATGAGATCTATCCACCTATAAAGTTTCATGATTCTACCTTACATACTTTTTGAGTTATGCTCCGGACAAGAATCAAGTTATAAAATCAACAAAGGGCAATAACTCAAAAAATTTGATCGGCAGAGTTACGGTTCTTGTGCACTGCACCTCTCCATAATGAGATCTATCCACCTGTGAAGTTTCATGATTCTACCTTTAATACTTTTTGAGTTATGCTCCGGACAAGATTTGGTCTACGGACAGACCGACCGACCTACGGACCGACCGACCGACCGACCGACAGACCGACCGACCGACAGACCGACCGACACTTGCAAAACAATATACCCCCATTTTCTTCGAAAGGGGGCATAATAAATTTTATTTTAGTAAAGTTTTTGACTGGTATGCAAAGGGAGCATTTTTGACGAATTTTCAATTTTCAGATTCTGAAGCCTCTATCAAGTTTCGGACATCCATCACAATAATTTTCAATGGATAACATAATTATGAAATTTTCTTTACAAGGACAAAGCAAAGTTTTGAAAAAATACTACATTTCAACTTAGACAACTATTTCTGAAGAAGATAGGTATTTACATGGATTATAGAACAAGAAAATATCAGTGTGAAGGAACTTTTGGAGGGCAGTGTATGTTAGCAGTAGATAATATACCTGTATTCTCTCTGCTATATTTTGACACATAAATAGGAAGACAAACACATGTATTCACAAATGCATATGAAATGAGTTAACTGAAAGCTCAAGAAAACTTCAGAGGGAGATAATAAAGCACTTACTGTCAGCTGGCATATCAGGGAGAGGGATATCGTGTAACTGTACTCTTTCTGCTATCTTTACTTGCTCTGAAAAGGAAGACGCTGTCAAATGTATCATTGTGTGATTTGTAAGGATTTATATACAAGCAAACTATGCCAGTCTTGTAAAAACAATCGTGAACATATAATTCTGCTTAAATTCATTTGGATTCTACAAATCCTAAACAAGCCATAACCCTTCCCAAACAACAACACTTTAGAGTGATCCCATTTAAAAGCTGTTGTAGATGACCAAATGAATGTTCAGAAAAATAGGATTTGTGTGCAATATAACAAAGAAATTCTTCTTATTGTTTTCCCAAAGCCTTTTCTATAAAGAACTCCCAAAAAGATCTTTGTTTGGAAATGGGCAATGTTAACAAGATGTTGAATTACTATACATTTAGATTGACATAAGACTATGACACCGGTCCTATTTGGATATTTGTCAGGCAACATGTTTCTACAATATAATGTAGGTGTTATAGAACACTGCTGGAAATATTTGTATGAACAAGAGCTGTCCGAAGACAGCGCGCTCGACTTTCTAAGTGCTTAGTATAAAGGGGGGCATAACTCCAAATAGAGTGGTCCCAGGGTCATGGGCCCTGATAGTAAGGTAGAGGGTGTGATGGTGAATAAGTATACCAAGTTTGGGTTGAATCCCTTTGATAGTATGGAAGTTATTGATGTTTGAAAAAACTTTAACCTTGGTTGCAACGCCAACGCCAACGCCGACGCCAACGCCAACGCCCGGGTGACAGTATAAGCTCTCATTTTCTTCGAAAAGTCGAGCTAAAAATTTACCATAATGAACTTGTAGTCTCTCTCTCTTCTTTTCATATTCTACTTCTGCCTTTTTCAGTTCCTTGTAATACTCTAGATTTTCCCTTTCCTATAAAGATAAATATAAATACCATAAATGACACATCAACTTAATGAGGAAAACAATCATGCAAAACAATCTTATAATCTATCCATGCATTAACCCATTACTGCACAATGACACCTTTTCACTCTGTCACAAGAAAAGGCTTGGGGAATCATTGTGGAAAATGAAGAAATTGCTTGCGACAAGCAATTTCTTCATTTCCCACAATGATTTCTAACCCAAAATGGAAAGATTTCTAAAATTTCATCAACTTGAAATTGTTGTCTGCATCACCTTTCAAATTGGAAAAGTACAAATTTTTGCCGTCTGGTAATGGATGAAGAAAATAATAACTGGTAAAGTCAACAGGGATGCATTGTATACTTTGTCAAAGTCCTGTCCATGCACACAAGTCATATCTTTTTTTCTGAGAATAGTTGCTATACGAAAAAGTATTTCAAATCTTCAGAACTCTAATTATCAGTAAAAATCATTCCATGGACAGACATTTCATTCTTAATTTTAATCTGCAGCTATGACTTCACATTTTCTTTCACAAGCCCTGACTTAATACCCGTATTAGAAAAGTCTTTGGGAAATATTGAGACAAAAGAAGAAAATGCTGATTATCAGCATTTTCTACTTTATCTCAATATTTTCTGAGCTATATCTTACAAAATTCCTTTTCTCAACAACCACTTAAACGTCTGAGGCACCTTTCAAATTGGACAAGTCTACAATAGTGTTGTGTGGTAATGGGTCAACCCAAGGCATGTACTTACATAGAGCCTCATCACTCTAGTGAATGTCTCTTTTAACTTCTTTCTTTTGTCTTTCAATACTTTCTCATTCAACTTCGGTGCTTCGATAGGATCAAATTCTGAAAAAATTGGTTTAAAATATCAGTAATATACAAAATCATAATGTTTCCGAAACACTAATGCGTAACAGATTTTAAGGCTTTCAGGCAGATTGATCAAAAGACTGAGTTAACTGTTAACCCATTACCAAATGACAACATTTTGGGTTGGTCTAAATTCAAAGATGTTGCAGACGACAATTTTAAGTGAATGAAATTTAATTTTTGTTGTCTTTTGGGGTAGAAAACATTGTGGGAAATGAAGAAATTGCTTGTCACAAGCAATTTTTTCATTTTCCACAATGTTTTCAAAAGTCATTATCATGCGAGGACTCAAAAAGAGTCAGTGTGTGGTAATGGGTTAACCAAAAGTGAAAGGCACAAAGGAAATGGATTGATCTTTCCCAAACAGCTGCCATCACATTGCTAACTGCTGCAGACGACAAACCGCATCTTGATAAAGAATGTTTTTTTAAACAATGACACAAAAAATATTGAGGTAAAAGGAGAAAATGCTGATTATCAAAAATTTCTTCTTTTACCTCAATGTATTCCATTTCTCCTATTAGGGCCATCAAAACCAGGTCTTGTTTGGGAAAGGGCTAAATGCATGCTACCAGTACCTGTTATATTTTTTTTGTGTTTCAAATAGTTCTCCATTTGTTCAATAAAGTCATAATAAATGGATTAATTGATAAAGGATAAGCATGGAACAAATTATTCAATAAATGTGCTAGGATCTGCTAGGTTCCAGCTGAAATAAATGCTACTGTAAGAACCAATGCAATGGTTTTAACCTCTATACCAAAAACTTTCATAAACTAGAATAATTTTTCCGAAACAACTAAGACTTCTATCAAGCCCAGAATTCCAGATTGCACTTCAGTATGGTGTTACATGTAGCCCTTGGCCTAAAGAATTGCCAAGTTTCAACAACACACAATAATGAAAGCCAGCTAGACACAAAAAGTTTATCCTTGTCAGCCTGATGATGCAGCAGATCCAAAAAATAGGAGCGATTTTATACGGTCAATCATGACGTAATTTCGGACAAATAATTTTTCGTGGGTACTGTGCTGTTATAAAATTTCGTAACTACAGCTTGATTCAAGCTGTAGTTATGAGATTTTGTAACAACACTTACGGTTTAACATAACAGTAAACTTAGTCTATTTTTAGCCAAAATTCATTGCTATTCCTGTTGCTTTGACAGGTAGCATATACATAAAATGATAAAGGCCTATGTGTAATATTATGGTGAAACCAGACCTTAATTGTAGCCGGGTGTAGTATAAGGGGCACTGTCTGCTTATTTCTATACAGCAAGATAAGTAGTTAACCCTTTCCCAAACAAGACCTGATTTTGACCTCCCTGGTAGGAAATGTTTTGGAAAACATTGAGACAAAAGAAGAAAGTGCTCATAATCAGCACTTTATCCTTTTGCCGGAAAACATTGAGACAAAAGAAGAAAGCGCTCATAATCAGCACTTTCTCCTTTTGCCTCAATATTTTCTGAGCTATATTGTGCACAAACCTTTACCTTTCTAACATCAATTTCATCATCTACAGTAGCTTTAAATAGGGCAGACCTAAAATTTTGTCGTTTGGGAAAGGGTTAAACCAAGCCTTACCCATCTGATCTATAATTTCCATCTCTTCTAACAGTTTTAATGGATCTTTGCCCTTCAGTACAGCCGTCCTAACCATCATACGCTGCTTCTTGTTCTACAATCAAACATAATTAGTACAGACTATCCCATTACCAAACAACAAAATTTTAGCCTAGTCCAAACTCATAGGTGTTGCAGACAACAATTTCTATTGAACAAAATTTAACATTTTTTGGTCTTTCTTGGTAGAAAACATTGTGGGAAATGAAGAAATTGCTTGTCACAAGCAATTTCTTAATTTTTCACAATATTTTCCAAAGTCTTTATTTTGTGGGGCATCCAAAAGCATCAATGTAATGGAAAGGGCTATCAGAGTAAATGAGAGGAGGCAAAGACACTCAATATTGTTACATTGTATTTCAAATCCCAGCCCTATGCTGTGGGTACTCATTTCAAGACAATTCTAAAGAGTAACCACAACATAGTATTATTAGGATATGATTGAGAATAAATAATATTTTGCTTTTTTAAAAAGCCTTTACCCCCCCCCCCCCCCCCCCTTCTCTGTAGCTTTGGACTATGTTACTGTTTAAGCTGTTATAAATTGGTGATAGATCTGCAATATCAAAGCCCTTAATTTATTGCACCAGAAGAACTTGATATATTACAAGTAAGCTTTTTTCTTTTACTAACTAAACATAATTTTTTATAATAAAATCTTTAGTAACAGTTTCTCTTTGCTTTTCAAAGCTAAATACATGCCTGAAGCTTCATAAAGTTTAAATATATTCAGATGAAACTGTTTGTATTTCTAAGACATAGAGACTACTGATTAGTAATCAGAGATAAATAAGATTGTCATACCTTTTTCAGCTCTCTCTTTCTCGCCTCTTTTCCTACAAGGAGAAAAAGGGTTCAAATGTTATCTATGCATTGATCTTTTCAATTTGATAGGAAGGAGCAAAACACTGATTGCGGGATTCCCGCAAATTGATTCTAATGTCCCTTAAAACCTAAGCCACCTTCTGATTTTGTACATGCTCAGAGTTTCACGGTCTTTTTTTCATAATTATTTACGAAAAAACTCCAGGTCGTTGGGCGTTTACATTTGATATAATGGTATAATTTACGCATTGTATATTATTATGCATACACCGCCACAAGCAAAAGCTTTACTGCGACCGAAAATTTACAATTCAATTCTGCCAAATTTAATGTAAAATATTGTAAACCGGTTGCGCACCTGCTAAACTTTACTGTGACCCTAAATTTCCTTGGTGATTCAGTCTATTTTAACACAAAATATCGAGAACCAGTCTTTGCATTGTAAATAAATTGACAGATGACTAGACAGAAAGGAAAGATAGCAGAGAATGTGGAATTGAGGAACTGGTGTTAAAACACCCGATCCTGTGATGTCTGCAGATGTGGACAGCCAAATGAACAGATCATCTTTCTAAGAGACAAATGAAATGCAAGAAACAAAATTTCCAGAATTGGCTAGTAATACATGTATGTCTGTGGTTGCATGAGTCTGATGCTAGCCTACTGATGTCAATATGAAACGCGAAACTTGTTTAGATTCATAACTAAAATAGTTATTATTTTAACTTGTCCCCCAAAATTTTTCCAAAGTCCCCTTGAATTCTAGGTAGGGGTGTCCCCCAAAAAATTATGAACTAGGCACAAACCTGCTGATTGTATGTGAATAAGATAAAAGATGTGAACTGAAAATTTTCTTCACTTAAGTAACTCAACTTTAATCTAAGATTTGGTGCAGTAGTGTACATATCAATTGTATATTATGACTGAATTTCTTAAGCAGCATAACGGGCATAATCCGCTCTGAACAAAACTCTGTCTACCATTTGTAAATATGCACATAAAATCCCCCTCAACAGCCAATGCCCCCAGTAACTGTAAGGTCTCCAAAATTTTAGGAATCTGAATCTGTCCATCACTTATTTAACAACCAGATAGTTACGTTCAACACTGAAAACTGAGGTAGCCCAAGTGATCGATAACAGTGTTAAAGTAAACTATCTAAAACTCCCATATACAACCGGATATTTTCGTTCAATGATGAAAACTGAGATTGCCCATATAAAATCTAGCTGCGATATCGTAGCCACAAACTTGATGATGGTTATTGGTTTGTGGCTACGAGTCCACCCTATTCCTTCTTGTGGAGCAAGACAAAAGAGTGGAAAACACATTTTCTTGCATAAATTTTTGAATACTAACATATCTAATCAGATGTGTATCCCATATAAAGATATTCCATGGCACAAATTCAGTTAAAAAGTATCAACAATAATTGTTATCAATTATTTCTTCCAACGGAAAATTCAAATCTCAGTAGAACAAAATGGGTGGGTACTCTGCTTCAAAATTGAATTGAACTTTATTTGAATGTGATTTCAACATAAAACTATGCTGGATTGACAGAGAAATAGTTAACCTGTTGTCAGGTAACATTCTTACTACATTCCATAGCTTTATTTTGAAGTTTGACTATGCTAAACTTGCTGGAATGAATCATTCCAGCACCTGCTCCATTGCAACGAATAGGAAGGAATTCTAACCGAAACCCAGACCAAAATTCAAAAAAGGTTTCGGTTACATTATTGCAACTAATATAAAATCAGTCGGCATGACGTCATAGCCTCACTTTCATTTTTTCATCAAGGGTACTTCCTCAGTCTTAATCGTTACGGGATACCATTTTGAGGCAGAAAATTTCAAAAATCCATTGTCAAAATTCATAAACAAAACTCTTTCGTTAAAGAATGTGATTTAAACTTTCTAACTACCAACGCATTTTTAATGATCAGGCTTAGTCGTCGAGATTTTAATGCTGAAAGTTGGTAATGCTTTAACGAAAAAGACTGAAGCTTTCACCTCCACCGAATGAGTGCAGGTCCACACTTTATGACTGAAGATGTTTTTGATTGGCTGAAGGGATTGAGCCGACCGAATTTGCAAATCGGCTTGGGGCAAATTCCACCAACTAATCCCCCTTCTCTGCAACAGAAACCTACCACTCTTAACCAGAGGACGAGTTTATTCAACCTGTGTAAGAAGTGTCATCCTGCATGCATCAGAGACATGGGCCACAACAACTGCTTCACTGAACCGCCTCCAGCGAAACGACATAGCAATGATACGCTGGATCTGCAATGTTAAAGCTACAGACGACATCAGACAGTTCAAAGTCCCTGCTTACAAAGATAGGTATAAAGGATCTTGATACAGTCCTAGTAACCAACAGACTAAGGTGGTTCGGTCATGTGGAACGCAATACAGGATGGGTTTCCCGAGTGCGGACCTTGAACGTAGCTGCACAGAAAAGCTCAGGCAGACCTAAGAAAACATGGGAAGAAGTTGTGCTGGACGACAGAAGAAAACTAGGGATGGTTTCCACTGACCCTCAGAACTGGTCCGAATGGAGAGGATGACTGCGCAGCAGACCCGTCACACAAGTCCAACCCTCGGTAGAGGAAAACAGACTTTAAAATGGATATGTATGTTACGTATGTATGAATCAATGACCAATAACGAGTCATAGCAAAATTAGAAACAAAAGCAAGCGCGAGATCGTACACAAATTGTTGAGTTTTGTCCATTTTGTGAAACACAATCATGAAATCGTATTCAGAAATATAAATTGTGACCATCAGGCCTAAATCGTGAAACATGGCAGGCATGACTACTACTTTATATTTCGGATACAATAAGATTTTGTGCAAAGCTGCTCAGCTGTTTCAACCGAAATTTGATTTCATTAATTTGTCATGTGATAAATGTCATATTTAGAAAAGATTTCAGGCAATATTCACATTTTATAATATGCGAGACTGCAGAATCGCAGCCTCGGCAGAACACTGTTACTGTACCCAAAATTGAAAGTAGCAAAATTGATATATTCATTTTTTTTTTAATTTTGTACCGAGAAATTTTATCAACAACTCCTTTTTCAGCTTGTTGAATTGATTCGGTCGGCACAATCCCTTCAGCCAATCAAAAACGTCGTCAGTCATACAGCGCGCACCTGCACTCATTCGGTGGAGGTGAAAGCTTCAGTCTTTTTCCTTAAAGCATTACCAACTTTCAGCATTAATATCTCGAGGACTACGCCCGATTATTAAAAATGCATTGGTAGTTAGAAAGTTTAAATCACATTCTTTAAAAAAAGAGTTTTGTTTATGAATTTTAACGATGGATTTTTGAAATATTCTGCCTCAAAAATTGGTGTCCCGTAACGATAAAGACCGAGGTAGTATCCCCTTTTCTCCAATTATCGAGGACATAAGGAGAATTGCATCTGGCGCTGTCAAGGGAATGGACCTTTTCATAATTCAAATTATTCAAACATAACAAGAGGACAAGGAGTACCTTCTGCGAATTTTTTGTCAAAATCGAGGAATTTTAAATGTCAAAATTCTTTCCCGGAAGTTGCTTGGTTGACCTACATTGAAATTCGGAAAACTTCCCAATTATCGAGGATTTGCATAATATGACGTCATATATGAGGATATGGATTGTGAATACTATTCAAAGTTGTTAAAGCTATTATAATTTTGCAGTTGACAAAGTACTGTTGTTGTTTTTTTCATGAAATCTTTGAAATATTGAATCAAATTTCATGTTTTCAATATGTAATTATTTTTCTTACTTTTATGGCACAGCAAATATGAAAGTGGGTAATTACTTGCTTTTGACGCATTTGGTCGTTTTATTTGATGTGAATAAAGTTGCCGTATCTTCGAACGAATAATAGCTAGAATGCCAGCTCGCGCTGAGACGTTTAAATGTAGAAAAAGCGGTAAAACAAGTGAAATCCTCGATAATTGGGAAACCTCGATAATATGAGAAACAGGTATACCCTCGATGAAAAAATGAAAGTGAGGCTATGACGTCATGCCGACTGATTCTATGCTCTTAGATTATTTCATGGTATGACACTTTCAAAATTAAATTTTCTGACACGAAAAACTACAAATTTTAACAAATATCCAACTTGGTGATATGTCCGAATACTGGTACACTTACTTGCTTGGTCAGTTGGGTTCATGTATTTCCCACTTTTCGTGGTGTTGATTGATCTTCGACCCATGGTTTCTGCAAGACTGTTTGAAAACGCCTATAACTATACTAAATATCAACGTTGGATCTTTGTAAATCAATACTATTTTTCATTAAAACCACATTTTTTTTTTTATTTTTTTCGACGCATCGATCTTTACCATAAAGTAGCCAGAGTGACTTTACGTCATTAAATTTTTGCATTATTTGATTGCAAAAGCTCCAGAGTTTTATTTATTCAATAGAAATAAATCTTAAGTTATTTTAGGTTGATTGTCAATGAGCCATCTTATTCCATTCCAAAAATAAGACATTATCATTTTTACGACAAAGTAATTTACGATATAAACAGGGAACTGTCTGTCAAACTAATTTTATTTTTCCTGTAGGATGTCAGACAGACTGAACATGGAGGACATCAGCCTCCTTAAGTCTGAAATTGATTCAAAATTGGAAAAGGTAACCAGAATCACACAGTCACTGTCACAACTTTTATTCTTGAAAGTGGCATCACCCTTTACTCTCCTTTTCTTCCTCTGACCTCTCTCTTTTAGTTTCATTTTTGTGCCCCAAATGTATCTCACCTACAGATCCGTGGATCGAGGATACATAAATCATCAAGCAGTGGCGGATCCAGGATTTCTATGAGGGGGGTTCGGATTATATGCAAATAGCGGGGTTCGTTTTTTGCGTGTTGCACATTTTTGACTGAAATTCTGCATGAAAATGAAATAATCAGGCTACAGAGGGGGGTTCGTTCGAACCCCCCTGGATCCGCCACTGTCAAGGCGCGTTCCCATTGCTGACCAAATCAACTCGATCAAGCGATCGAGCGCTGATCGAGCTTGTTTGGCAAGAGTGATTAGAATGATCGAGCGTGGTCAGCAAAAATGACCGGGAATTAATCGCCTAGAAATAAAGAAGAAGTCCTGTAAATACATTTGATCGAGTTTAATCCAGTTTGATTGGGGAATTTAGGCGATCAAGTTGATCAAGTTGATTTGGTCGGCAATTGGAATGCGGCTTCACAGAAAACTGCTTAATTGCAAAGAGTGATTTCATTGGACCATCAAATCGAGGTGAGTGGTCCAATTTGATGGTCCAATGAAATCACTTGTTGCCAAAGCCGTTTCCTGTGATGACATATTTATCTTGTGACCCAGCAACTGCAACTTCCGATGAAAAAGATGAATTTGAAGAAACTTTTGCTTGTGCTGTCACTGAGAAGTCGCATCGGATTCCATTTCTGGCCGTAGATGGTATAATGAATTACAAAGTATTGGACCAAATCGTTTTTATATGCTTGGTAAGCTTGATTGCTGCATTTTAGGGGATGGAAGGCAGGCCTGTTACAGGGTTGTGTCCGAGTTCGAATTTTTACCATTGATTAATCATTTTGACTTCGCGATGACTGTGGGAGGTGTGATGATTATTTTATCGCTAAACCCCCTATATTGTCTTGTAGCTTAATGACTTGGCTTACACACGAAGGTTCAATTTTAGGCTACCACACAGAGGTTCAATTTTGAAAATATCTTTTGTAGTGTTTGAGTAAAGTGCATTCGAATTGGGTTGGTAGTGAATTTTGCCCTGGGACAGTCCCATTCCTTGTGCCTATCTTTAGTCAGAGGATCTGATTTTGGTCAGAAATCAGTGTAAATTTAGGCCTAGAAAGGTATGATTCGATTCTCTGTGATTTGATGTATTTTAAGTAACACACACTGATTTGTCGGCTAGGTTTCGAGTCTAAGGGCCAGAGGTCGTCCCATGACTGACAATAGAGAATGAGACTAATGCCATCTTCATGCAACATGTTTAATTATTTATGAAGCTTTTGTGATGATAATTTAGCGGTAATATCATGTTATTTGTGAGAGATGACACTGGGAATTGTTATGTAATTTATTCGGTTTCACAACGCTAGTCTACCTCTGAGCCACCAGCGTTTTTTCTCTTTCTTTGGACATGTCCTTATAAAGGACCCAAATGCTCCATTTGCCAAATAGTGTATCTTTTCCAATATCTGAAAATTCACAATGCAAAAGTAATTCCGTCTTTTTGAATGAAAATTGAATGATCAATCCCTCTCATAGGTTGAGAAAGAAATATCCAGAGGACTGGACGTCCCTTCAGTTATACTGGTAGTTAACTATACACAGGACTCAATTTTTGTTGTGATGAAAATATTTTCCCAATAATGCATGGTATTCCACCCCTTCCCAAAACTATGAGAAAAAACGCTGGCCTTTGACACCACAAAATGTTAGTAGTAGTTCTTCTAATGATGTACATCATTCCTCTCTGGGTCCTTGTTTTACACTATATTCTCAAGGTCCTTTGTGCAGGGCTTAAAACCAAAATCAACTATGTGAGGTGCTGTTGAAAATAAAATCACTGTAGTAAACTAGTAATTGGTTATGGCATGAGGCCCCTCTTGAAGTCCTCTATGCTGCTCAGAGTGGCAATGCTGCCTGGGAGCGCAGGGGTTTCAATAACTTTATGGCCACTGTGATTTTTTTTATTGTAGTCCTTAAAATCACGTGTATTTTAAGCTCACCTTAGCACGAAGTGCTGGGGGTGAGCTATTGTGATCGCTTACTGCCTGTCGTCCGTCCATCCGTCTGTCAGTCCGTCTGTCTGTCTACATTTACTAAAAAACTTCTCCTCCCAAACTATAAGGCCTAGAGTCTTGAAATTTTGTATGTAGCATCGTCTCAATACCCTTTACTAAAATACTTCAAATTATTGTGATATAAGGAAAATTGGCCCTATGTTGTGGGGTATCGGATTTCACAAAGAGCCAAAGAAGGAAATCTTGTACAATCTTCTTCTCCTGAACCATTTGTTCAAGAGCTTTGGAATTTTGTGTGTAAAATCGTCTGAAGGCCCTCTACCTGAAATTATGTCACAGTTAACCCTTTCCCAAACAAGACCCGGTTTTGACCTCCCTAATAGAATTGGCTGTGGAAAACATTAAAACAAAAGAAGAAACTGCTGATAACCAGCATTTTCTCCTTTTGTCTCAATATTTTCCATGTTGTATTATACACAAATTCTATCTTTTTCAACATAATTTTTGTCGCTAGCAGCAGCTTTCAGGTTGGACCAACCTAAAAATTTGTCGTTTGGGAAAGGGTTAACTAAATAAACTTGTTCCCTATTCAGGAGATGAGTAACCTGTCACTACTGCGAGACACTTTAAGGAAGAGTAACACCAACACAGAGAATATGCTGGGGATTCTGAGTAGCTTCGAGAACAGACTGCGTAAACTGGAACAGACCATCGTACCCGTGTATAATGAGACAGAAAACTTGAGACGAAGACAAGAAAGTATCCTTTCATTGATGTCTGTCATTGTTACGTAAAGCTGAAATAAATTGTTATTCCATGTACTGAATTGACTTCAGATGGCTATTGGTGATAAATCAAACTATTTATCAAATGTCTGCAAAGAACTGAAAAGAATATTGTTGAAAATGTCAATGAAATGATTGCCTCTGATCTTCCTTTGCAAACAATGCTTCTTTAGTCAAACAATTTACCTTTACCTTTGATTTACCTTTTTAACCCTTTCCCATACTGCAAAAATCATACCATTCCAACTTGAAAGTTGTTGCGGAAGACAAAAGGATGTTAAAAAGCTTAGAAATATATGCATATTATAGCACTGAAATGTTTAGGCAAAAGGAGAAAATGATGGATATTAGCATTTTCTTCTTTGCCACATTGTTTTCCAAAGCCCGTTCTATTAGGGCTGGTGGCAAAGCAAGGTCTTGTTTGGGATGGGGTTATGTGTTATATTCTTTGGAATCTTAACCCTTTCCCAAACAAGACCTAGTTTTCACGTCCCTAATTGAAAAGGCTTGGGAAAACATTGAAACAAAAGAAGAAACTGCTGATAACCAGCAGTTTCTCCTTTTGTCTCAATATTTTCTGTGCCGTATTTTACACAAATCCTATCTTTAATAACACCCATTTTGTCATTTGTGGCAGTTTTTGAAGTGGATCACCCTAAAATTTTGTCGTTTTGGAAAGGGTTAACAACGTTGTCATTTTACATTTGAGCCAGGATCTGGAGAAAGGGCCCTTGTGGCATTTCATACTTCAATGTTTTAACCATTACCACTCACTGACGCTTTTTGACGCCCGTGAAGAGAAATGCTTAGGAAAACATAGTGGAAAATGAAGAAATTGCTTGTGACAAGCAATTTCTTCATTTCCCACAATATTTTCTACCAAAATATACCATTAAAGTTTAAATTTCATTCACTTGAAATTGTTGTCTGCTACATCTTTGACTTTGGATCAGTCTAAATTTTTGCTGTCTGGTAATGGGTTAACCCATTACCACTCACAGTGATACTTATTGATGCCCCACAAGATAAAGGCTTAGGAAAACATCATTGAAAATGAAGAAATTGCTTGTGACAAGCAATTTCTTCTTTTCTCACAATGTTTTCTACACAAAAAGACCAAAAAAATGTAGAATTCCATTCATTTGAAATTGTCGTCTTCAATATCTTTGAATTTGGACTGGTCTAAAATTTGACGTCTGGTAATGGGTTAATGTCTGCCAGTGCTGAAGAGCAGTCTGACCAGGATCCATGTGGCTGTCTTAGATTTGATATAGTTCATGAAGAATCTGTAGAGAAGATCATGGATATTGATCAGACTGCATGTATACACTGGCTGATCTGGATTAATTCCATGTCTGTCTCTAATGACATTAGGTTCTTTTTTCAAGTTTTTTACCCATGGGTTTCAATAACTTTTTTGACACCTGGTACTCAAGCTTAGGTAGGCGGGGATTTTTCATGTTTCCCGATTAACCTCATACAATATTTTCAATCAATCTCAAATTCAGTAAAATAGAAGGGAGAAATTCTCTTCCTTGGCCTCTAAATGAAACCTCTGATGTTTATTGTATTGTCTGTATTTTATACTTAACCAATCTGTCAGACATTGACAAAACAATGACAACACTAGATCATGTACTGGGATATTACCATATATCTCAAGAAGCAGAATTGATGATCAAGGACGGGTAGGTGTCTGCAGTTATATTTAACCCATTCCCAAACGAAAAAAAAAAAAAAAAGGCTTGTCCAAATTCAAAGATGTTGCAGACGACAATTTAAAGTGGATGAAATTATACATATTTTATTATTTCTGTGTAGAAAACATTGTGGGAAATGAAGAAATTGCTTTTCACAAGCAATTTCTTCATTTTCCACAATGTTTTCCTAAGCCAATATCGTGTGAGGAGTCAAAAAAGAGTCACTGTGTGGTAATGGGTTAATATTGTATGGATGTTTATAGTGATACAGATACGGTCTTTGTAAAATAAGATACCGGTACATGTGCAAAAGAATCATGACACAGGAGAACAGAAAAGGGGTATATATTCCCAACCCATTCCCACACAGTGATGCTTTTTGATGCTTCTCAAGATTAAGGCTTTGGAAAACAGTGTGGACAAGCAATTTCTTCATTTCCAAGAATGTTTTGTACACAGAAAGTCCCAAAAATGTGAGATTTCATTCACTTGAAGTTGTGGTCTGCAGCATCTTTGAATTTGAATCGGTCTAAAATTTGCTATCTGGTAATGGGTTAAAAAGGGAATGTTAACTCACTTATTCTTACATTTTGTGCAATCACTTTATGCATCTCTTTTTTTTTTTTGCTAGATAAACTTTCGGAAATTCACATGTTTCAAACATTATTATGATCTGCAAACAATGACTGTTTGGTGAACCCCCTACTGGATATGGTTTCAGAAATCCTTGAAGGAAAAAAAAATGCTGATAACTAACATTTTGTCCTTTTCCTTCATGTTTTTTACGCTATCGCATGGAGATTTATATGTGTTAACTTTGTCTTCTACAAATCCTGCAATTTTTACCACCTAAATTTTGTTGTTTGGATGGTATTGAATTATGATTGATTATTGTTGTTTGTCAATATATTTTTCAGCCCAGAGGTTCATGGTTTAGATAATTATTTACAACAGATGGACAAAATAATGGAGGCCCTGAAATACTTCAAAAAACACAACCAGAATACTGTAGAGCTTAGAGAAGTTGTAAGTGGATATGCTATGTGATCGCTTTGCAAAGTTTTGGACTGTTTTAATTTGCCAGCTACAAAGTGAAAATAGTCTACAAAGTGAATATTAATGAATATAGAGTATTTTGTGTACATTAAAGCCTTGAAAATATTTTGGAAAAAGGAGAAATTCCTCATTTCTAGCAAAGCCTTCCCTTACATGAATGTTTTTCTTAGCCCCCTTTTCAGGAAAATCAAATGTCAATATCCAGTCTTATTTTCAAAGGGGTTTGCAGGGCAAATGACAATTACTGATTGTACTGTATCTTTATTTCACTTGAGCTACTCGTCACATATAAATTGATATGAACAGAAGAAGAACCAAGCCTTTATCATAATATCTTTGAAAACTGATATGGAGAACAACCAATCTCTTTCAAAATGAAATTAATTTTGTTTTTAGGCTAAAGTGTTTGAACAAGGTAAAGACTGTCTACAAGTAGAGTTCCACACTTTACTAGCGAGACATGGACGACCTGTACCACCTATAATAATCATGGATATGGTCGGTGGGGAGGAAGGTAAGGAATATGTTACATGTGTGTATATAAATGTATTTACTAGGCTAGGATGCCACACATTCCATACTTTACTAGCGAGACATGATTTCCTTGTACCCCCTATAATCAACATGGATATGGTGGCAGGAGAGAAAGGTAAGATTGCAGATGTAAAATTTTGTGTAAAAGTTACTTTCTAAAATAACATTTGTTTTGGGGATGCCAAGTTATACTCAAAGAGCAAATAAAACAGAAGAAAAACGCTAACTAACTGTAACACTGATATTACTTTGGTCATTTACCAACAGCAGAGTGCTGGAAGACTGTATGCTTGACTTATTCAAGGTGACAATGGTTTGAATGAAATAGTGCATATGAGAAGAATTGATACTCGGTACAGTGTCTTTTATAAAAAAAAAGTTAAAACCCTTTTCCATTCAAGACCAGAGTTTGACATACCTATTAGAGGAAAACATTGAGGCAAAAGAAGAAAATTGCTGGTAACAAATCATATTCTCATGAACTCTTAACGCATCAGAATCTCACTCATGAGGTCCCGGGTTGGATCCCTGGTCACAGCAAATGCCATTTCTGACATAATTTTCTCCCACCAATGGTTTGATAACCATCAACCTATGTGGGCGAGCAGCTGGAGGCTCAGTAAGGATGCTGTGGTAGTACTGGTATGAGAAAGGAGAAGAATCCATGGTTAGATGCTCCAGCCGTGTGATATGACCATAGCAGTTGAAAGAGGTGTTAAACACCAATCAATCAATCAATTGTCATGTAGCAACTTTCAGATTTGAACACCCTGAAATTTTGTCTTTTGGGAAAGGGTTAAAATTCTTATTCAGTAAATCTAACATCACTGATTTCAGAGTTGACCGGAGAGCCTGAAGTACCAACCGAGCAGTTGCCGGAGAAAGTTGTTGAAGATTTGAGTGAGATTAGTAAATGGTTGGTGGTAAATGGAAACAACACAGAGTTTATGAAGGATTACATCACCATGAGATCTAGTGTACTTATTAAGTCACTAACTGGGTAAGTAAATGGTTGTTGGTAAATGGAAACAACACAGAGTTTATGAAGGATTATATCACCATGAGATCTAGTGTACTTATTAAGTCACTAACTGGGTAAGTAAATGGTTGTTGGTAAATGGAAACAACACAGAGTTTATGAAGGATTACATCACCATGAGATCTAGTGTACTTATTAAGTCACTAACTGGGTAAGTAAATGGTTGTTGGTAAATGGAAACAACACAGAGTTTATGAAGGATTACATTACCATGAGATCTAGTGTACTTATTAAGTCACTAACTGGGTAAGTAAATGGTTGGTGGTAAATGGGAACAACACAGAGTTTATGAAGGATTATATCACCATGAGATCTAGTGTACTCATTAAGTCACTAACTGGGTAAGTCAATAGTTGGTGGTAAATGGGAACAACACAGAGTTTATGAAGGATTATATCACCATGAGATCTAGTGTACTCATTAAGTCACTAACTGGGTAAGTCAATAGTTGGTGGTAAATGGGAACAACACAGAGTTTATGAAGGATTATATCACCATGAGATCTAGTGTACTCATTAAGTCACTAACTGGGTAAGTCAATAGTTGGTGGTAAATGGGAACAACACAGAGTTTATGAAGGATTATATCACCATGAGATCTAGTGTACTCATTAAGTCACTAACTGGGTAAGTCAATAGTTGGTGGTAAATGGGAACAACACAGAGTTTATGAAGGATTATATCACCATGAGATCTAGTGTACTCATTAAGTCACTAACTGGGTAAGTCAATAGTTGGTGGTAAATGGGAACAACACAGAGTTTATGAAGGATTATATCACCATGAGATCTAGTGTACTCATTAAGTCACTAACTGGGTTAGTCACTGGTTGGTGGTAAATGGGAACAACACAGAATTTATGAAGGATTACATCACCATGCGGTCTAGTGTACTTATTAAGTCACTAAATGGGTAAGTCCATGGTGGAATGATATCAATAATCATCTGCACATTTTAGAAATCACTGCACAAACTGCACAGTTCTGGGGTTAAATAAGGTGTAGTGTATGATTCAAAATCAATTTAAACAGACATAACCTATATTGATCGAAGATTAATTTCTTGTAATAACAACTATGTGCACTGTTTGACTCATCACAATCAGCTTAGTTATGCATAGGTATTAATCAATCTATCTGAAATAGTATGGCAACTGTTGTGGTAGTTTATGAACAGTAAAGAATATTCCAATTGTGAATATATTGTGTTCAAGGCTGAAGTTCTCACAAAAACATATATTTTTCAGCTGAAAAAAGATTATTTCTTCAATGCGAGGTGAAAACCTTGTAAATACAGCTTGTAAAGGCAGGAGTTACGAGGTTTTGACATCACATCAACGATATTGATCATTTTCAGATTGAAGGAACATTTAAAGACAGCTAGTGGTAGCAGTACAGGGATGGCCATCGTAGCTCCCCATTCTCCAGCCATGGTAAGGATTGGCTCTGTATGGAGGGAAATTTACAGATGACATTTCTTAACCCTTTCCCCAACTGCCAAAAATTAAGGTTATCTGATTCAAAAGCTGCTTCAGATGATAAAAAGGTGTTTACAAAAGTAGGAGTTGTGTACAATATAGCATAGAAAATATTGAGATAAGAGGAGAAATGCTGATTACCATTGTTCCCTGTTAGAGATATCAAAACCAGTTCTTGTTTAGGAAACAATTAAGACTTGCTGGTAATTTAAGGTCAAAGAATATTTTAAAGTCATTGAACTGAAGTTGAACAGAGATAACATTTATTTCTCCATTTATTTCTGCTCATTCTCCAGCTTAAAATTCTTATTACCAAAGTAACTTCTGACAAAATTAAAATGAGCCAGGATCTGAAAAAATGTCCTTTATGGCATCTGAAACAACATGAATCCAGATCAGACTGTACATATGCACAGTCTGAGTCCATGTTGTTCTCCATAAGCTTCTTGGTGACTTGTAGTAAGTTAAAGATACATGTATCAGCATGGATCCTTATTTGACTGCATCTAAGCTCAGGCTGATCTGACAGTATGTCTATTCAAAATGCTGTAAGTAATGGTCATTTCTTACCACTGTTTACATCTATGATGGCAATGCTTGCCCGTCTTGTTGTGGTATATCTTCACAGATATGTCTGGAACTTACCTTATGTGGTAATAATGTAAAGTCACCAACTGTGACTATCGAAACATGCTTCTTTATTCAGGCTGGAAAATTTAACAGAAATAAAGACACACCTGGGAGAAAAAGTATGAAGAAATTTGCGTAAGTGAAAATTAATATTTGATGCATTACTATCAATGCATTTCTTTTCTATCCAATGAATATTTTGTAATAAGATGTACTGGACTTGAAATTTTTCTTGAAATTTTCTGTTTTAAACAAAATAGTTACTAGAAATAACCTTTAAGGCAAAATATTCTGTCACTCAGCAACACTTTTTTCTGATCTGCAATTTTAGATTTGGTTTTATTGAAACCAAACAAAGACAACAAAAACTAAGATTTCACTTCTTTTTTTACAGGAACTTTTCCAGAAAAGCATCTACTGCACTGCTAAAGTCACCCTTTGATCCAGGTACTTTAAATTTCAACAATTGAATATGTCACCTCATTCCTTCACCCTTTCCCAAATGATAGAAATTTAGGGTGGGCCAATTTGATAGCCCCTGCAGACAACAAAAATAATGATAATAGAGGTATGATTTGTGACAATTATAGTCAGGAAAATATTGAGGCAAAAGGAGAAAATGCTGATTATCAGCATTTTCTTCTTTAGCCTTATTGTTTTCCCAAACCCTTTCTATAAGGGACGTCAAAACCAGGTCTTGTTTGGGAAAAGGTTAAATGTTGCTTATTTTTACATTCCTGATGTAGAATACCTTGGAAAACATGTAAAGTAAAGAGGAAAATGCAGAAAACGAGAGTTATCCTTTTCCTTGAATATTTTCCATTTTTCACAATCAGAATTTTGCTATTCAAATTATATTTATTTTGTTGTCTGTATTATGTCATTTTGAACCCCCCCTGAATTGTTGACATCTGAGAAATGATCAAATCAGTTCAATTTACTCCATGTAAAAGGTAAAGGTAAAGGTCCATGTATATGGTAGTAGCTGTTCTGGATGTCAGCATGAGACTTTTTGTCAGTCTGTGGTTATCTTACACAGTCAGTTGATAATCCAGTTTCGTAGTAAGAATGATTTCTAAATGGTATTTGAATTAACAAGTCATTTCACGGAATCTCTCTACCATTTCTAATTATTCAAGAAATAACTTTGGTACACATATTAATTATAATCTAGTTATCACTCTTTGATAGAAACTTGACAACACAGACTCCCCTGTCTGTATGTAACGGTATGTTGTAGGTCATAAGAGACAAGGCTCATCAGTAGAGATGAATAAAGATGACAGCTGTGATGTAGATATAGATGTGTATATCACGGAACTCACAGCGCTACTCAAACTTATGCAGGTAATATGGTTATATAGGTCATTTATGTATAATGAGCTGTGATGTAGATATAGATGTGTATATTACAGAACTGACAGTGCTACTCAAACTTATGCAGGTAATACAGAACTGGTAACAAAAAACGACTGTTTTAATAATAAGCCATTGAGTACAAGATCTCTTATTACAAATGATTTATTTCAATTTGGACTTAACATTTTACAAAGACCAGAATGTAGAAAAAAGTCTCAATAGTTGCACTGGATGAATAGTTGATTATAGTTAAACTTGGAATGCTTCTTCCAAAAATGTTTCTGAAAATATGGCTTCATAACATATGATGAGCAAAGTAACATTTTAACAGATGCGCATTTGATCTCTTTTTGACAGAGTGAGTTACAGTTACTGATACAGATCATACCAGAGAAGTTTCAGAGATCAGTCTATGATAATATTGTACAGCCTGGTCTAGAGGCTGTGGTCAATGAAGGAGAGGTAAAGTTTTCAAGTTTAATTTGTTGTCAAGCCCTCTAAATCTTTTTAACACACAGATCTAGTCTTCAAAACTTAACATTGTTATTTACCATGACTTCTGCATTATCGCATGCGTTCTTAATTAATTGACTACTACTATTTCCCTCATTCAGTACAAGTGTCTTTTGCATTTTTGATCTCTCTAGGTCAAATGGTCAAGGTTACATGTGATGGTCAAACATTTGTGGAGTTATGGACATTATTCTTTATGATCAATTTTTTCCTGATTACTTTTTACTCACTTTGTCTGTGTTAAAGATCTTAAATGTAATTTAAAAAGACATATATCACCATAACTTTATGACCTTGTTACTTTTGAGATAAGAATATACATGTAATTTGTTGTTATATCACTTTCAATATTAAGGAAGTATGGAAATGAATTAAAACAATGCATTTTTAAATCCCATATTTCAGACGCTTGCAGCCTACTCCAGAAAGAACATTGGTAAACGTGAATTCAGCACAGTACTTGCCATTTTTCCTGTTGTCAAACATTTGAGGTCTATTAAACCAGAATTTGATAGAAACTTGGAGGTATTTTTTTATGAAGTTTGGTTTTCCCTCCTATGTCTCTGTAGTGTCTGTCTCACCAGAGTCACTTACATGTCCTATGTGGCTCAGATATTAGAATATGTGTATGATAGTAATGATTTATTTTTAGATATGGCTCAACTGTTAAAATAGGGCTGTACCTGTCAATGACATTTCATATGACCAGGCCAGTAACTATCAAACACTGGAAACAAATGGTTTATACTGGTATAGCCTGTAAATATTGACGAATAGGCAATGAGTAATTGTGACACGGAATAATCAGTACTTGCAATCAGCAATCGCTTTGTATTCTGCACATGCTTCTTGTGTCAATATAATAATATATGCTGGAGAGTGATTATTTTGCATCACAATTACTCATTGCATATTCCACAGGTTCAGGTCAATATTTACAGACTATAATTTGACTCTGTTGTGATATTATTAAACATGTTTACATGTAGCAATCTAAATCATACATGTGTAAAGTCATACGTCATATTCTGCTTCAGGTATTGCTAGTGAAACAAACCAAATAAAGCTAATGAAGTTATAAGTCGTTGAATAATTTCAACTTCATATCAGAAGTTAAGCATTTCCCAAAAGACTAAATTTTAGGGTGATCCACTTCAAAAACTGAAAAAAAATGACAAAATGGATGTTATTATAGATAGGGTTTATGTAAAATATGGCACAGAAAATATTGAGACAAAAGGAGAAACTGCTGGTTTTCAGCAGTTTCTTCCTTTGTCTCGATGTTTTCCCAAGCCTTTTCTACTAGGGACGTCAAAACCAGGTCTTGTTTGGGAAAGGGTTAAGACTATTTCATATTCTTTTGTAAATTATTGGCATTGAATGTGAAACTGTTGTTCTTCCAGGGATGTCAAGCACCAACGAGAGCCAAGCTAGCATCTCTCTTATCCACACTAGGAAGTACTGTAAGTAACACAGAATCATTCATTTCTTACAATCTTTTACCATAAGTAGTCAATTTCAGTTGGACAGTTATATGCTCTGATTGATAGTTGCAATGCCCAGATTGCCTTTGACATGCCAGTTTATCAGAGAGAAAATGTTTTGTGTAAAAATAAATCAATAAACCACTATGCATCAACATATACACCTTTCACAATTTTTATGCCCACATATCGAAAGATCGGGACATTTTGTTTTATCTGTCTGTCTGTGCATCTGTCTGTCTGTCAGAAATCTTAACATTGACCTTTTTGGAAACATTCATGTTTTACAAACACATCTTGTTTTGTAGGAAAATGCTGTAAAGCTGTGTATAACTATTATCATTCCAATTGATTCTCTGAACTATTTAATCTTCTGTTACTTTCAGGGCGCTAAAGCACTGGAAGAGTTTATAGACAACATCAAGAATGATCCAGATAAAGTGTCTAACATGCCTAGAGATGGAACAGTTCATGAACTAACTAACCAGGTGAGTGAATTAACCCTTTCTCAAACAGCAAAGTTATAGGGTGATCCACTTTAAAAACTGCCACAAATGACATAGTGGAAATTACTTAAGATAGAATTTGTGCAAAATATGGCATAGAAAATATTGAGACAAAAAGAGAAACTGCTGGTTATCAGAAGTTTCTTCTTGTGTTTCAATGTTTTCCCAAGCATATTCTCGTAGGGATGTCAAAACCAGGTCTTGTTTAGGAAAGGGAAATTATACAATGAACATTTACCGTATAGCACTTTATTTCTGTGGGGACTTTATTTCTGCTATTTCTGCGGTATTGGACAGCACCGCAGAAATAAAATCCGCAGAATATTAACCCTACAATTTTAGTCAGTACATGGACAAGTTAAACACTTACCCCCTGATGCAAATCACAACTTCATAACAGTGGAGTTCTTTCCCATTCAAAAATGGTGTAACTGCAGGTTTAATTTAGGTGTATATAGGACTTTTTGATAGTCCATAAACAATGATTCAACAAGTTTGACTGATTGGTAACATTTTGACACATCTTTCTTTTCAGTTTTCACACCTATCTGCATACACCATTGTTTGCGATAACGACTTTATAGATAAATGAATGGGATTATCCCTTCACCATCACAGAGTTATTCGAATATTTTGTAAGCATCGTCTTTAAAACTATGTTTGATAATTGATTTCATAGCGCAGAAATAAAATCTTTAATTTGGCAAAGTGAGAGACCGCAGAAATATGTTATGCAGAAATTTTACCCGGCCAATTTCAGGAAAACCCGCAGAATTTGGACCCCGCAGAAATAAAGTGCTATACGGTATATGTCAAGTTCATATTTGATAATATTACTAAATTTTGAGATCAATTTAAAAGAAAAGTAGTACCAAATGTTGAATATATGTTTCTTGGTTTGAAGATTCCAATACACAGAAAAGAAGATGAAAATACTTATTATGTGAGAAATTTTAATGTCTTAGTAGTCTAGTTTTATGTTTACTCTGCTTCTATTAGTCACTGAATTGACCCTTTCCCAAACAAGACATTGTAGACAGGTTGAATATGAAAGCTTTTGCAGACAACCAAATTGATGCTAATAAAGTTAGAATTTGTGTACAATAGAGCACAGAATATATTGAGGCAAAAGAAGAAAATGCTGAATAATAATCAGCATTTTCTTCTTTTGTCTCAATGTTTTCCCATGATGTTGGGAAAGGGTTACGTCTGGTTTACCGACAAACTTGAATTTTCAGACTATGGTGTTTCTAGAGCAATTACAAGATTATTCTGAGACTGCTGGAGCTATGTTACTTATGCATGGTGAGTATTGATTTATGTTGTGTAACATAGTTATATGTGGTGTAGGTGTTGTGTAGTAACTTGTGTAAACATTGTCATGCTGAATTAAACACAATTGTCAATATGGATTTTGTTTTCATTTCTAACAATTATATGCCTACCTTTCAAAGAGTCAAACATGTGCGAAGAATGTGTGCGATGAACAATTTTTAATAGAGCGTAACATTACTTTAACACTCTTGCTCTGTCAAAGCAATAGATATTGTAAAACACAGGAATAACAGGCATATCTCTACTCATGTTGAATGTTAAGAATTATTTTTAATTCAGCATGGCAAGGATTATGAGGAAGGAGGTGTATAACACTATTTTAGATTAAAGTTTGGAAATGGGAGCCACTTTTAGATCAGTCATTAACTCTTTACAAAATTATGCAAAGGTTTAGTTTGTTTGAAACAGGAATTACATGCAATCTTTACAATATGTGTTTAAATTTCTCAAAGAATTGTTGTACAGAATTTTTTCTAGACTGAAAGAATTTGCTCATTTTTAGCTACCTTTTATTTCCGTCTTATTAATTCTAATGTGTATGTGCATCCTTTTAGCTTGAAGTTTTAAGGATTACATGCAATCCTTACAATGTGTGTTTCCATTTCTCAAAGAATTGTTGTGCAGAAAACTAGACTTTAAGAATTTGCTCTTTTTTTACAACCTTTTATTTCCGTTTTATTAGTGATATTGTGTATGTGCATCCTTTTAGCTTGAGGTTTCAAGGAGTTTTATTTTGTTGTTTCTAATCATTTATATTGTGTAGATATTCGTAAAGCTAACAAAAAAGGGGGTAAGCTACTAACTATCTTTCCAACCAAACGAAATCCATCTCCCCAAATACCACCATGCACAATGCAATATTGATGACATTGATTCCCAATCGTAACTTTCAAATGTGATGCTTTTTATACCCGCCAATGAAAATAGAACATATTTGTTTGACCATATATTTACCTTACCCTCTTCTATCCTGCAAATTCTTAGTATAGCTTTAGAGTTGTTTTTTTTTTGCCATATTTTGAATGGAAAGAATAATACCATACTATTTTGCTATTGTCTGTCTGTGGTTTTGAAAACATACATTTTCCTTAAATTGTCATCATGTGTAAGAAGAAATGTGGTAATGAACAAAAAGCTTGTTTGTTTGATTTTCATTGTCCTACATTGACTGCCAGAAATCTTATATTTCTGCTTATACATTGTAGCAAGCCAAGGGTGATAACCAAGACGTAACATGTCTGTATTCACTCTTGGCAGATCAAGTCCAATTTTCATGGAACTCTAATACATGTTTTCATCAGACTGGAAGAGACCTCCTAGCTTCCAATCAATAGGCTTGATACATCTGAGCCGCGTTCTTTAGAGCGAGATTTTTTAAGATTTCTTAAGGTGTTTTGGATAAAGCGTTTTTAAGACAGAGACTTTGACCGAGCTGTTCCGAATGCTCCATATTTATACAAATGACGTCATCATGACGTCATTTGTATAAAGTATGTAGCATTCGGAACACCACGGTTTATGAATAACGGGGCGTTCGGAACATCTCGGTCAAATATCTTTTAGATCTATATTGTTTGTACAGAATTGACCGAGGGATTCCGCATGAAGTATAGGGTAATGGCGCCTCCCATTGAGCATCTTAGAAATCTTGCTCTAAAGAACGCTTTATCCTGAAATATCTTAAGAAATCTCAAGATATCTCAAGAAATCTCGCTCTACAGAATGCACCTCTGATTGCTAAAGAATTTCTTAAAACATCTTTGCATTGAAAAGAATTTCTCAATTTAAAACACATTGTTTACATAAGGCCAAGTGCAAATAAGGTGTGACAAAATGTCGAAAAATGAACTTTAGTTTTTGTATGCTTCGGATGTTTTTTATGGTAGCATGTATGTTTAACTTCAAAGAAAAGTTATGTTTTCGAGGAAATTATGTCTGATGTAAAAAATATTTGGGCTTTATTTATAATATTTGGGGCATATTTTTCATTTTTTATTGTTTTATTTTAAGGAACCAAAACAGTAAATTTTCTCAGAGGACTGTCAATTATATTTTGTTTCATAGTAAGCCAATGCCATATACAAACTTTTTACCCATTTTTCGTCCATTTCATTTGATTTTTTGAGGAAATTATTAAAATAAATGCTTTGAAAAGTAATTAGTTTCAAAAACATACTTGTATTTATCTTTATTCAGAGGAGAAAAAGCATAATATGTCAAATAAAACCATTTTAAAATAAAAAGACATCATAACTCAATAATAGAAAAAATGAATTACTTCAATAGCTTGTGTTGTTACATTATAATATGCAATTTAAAAATGAACGGAAAATCTTGATTTGCCGTTACTGTTGGGACACCATTAGCTACCATGTATTTAGAGTCTTATAACATTTTAAAACGGCTACTAATCAATGAGATTTATCATCTTGGTGTCAAGATAGGATAACTAAGCATTGGTTTCACTAAAAGAAGATATAAATCTCTGGTTTACTTGTATTTCATAATCATGTGAGAGCTAAAAGCCAAAAAGTCAACCCTCTGATGGCGTAGCTACCTTATAAAATGGTTAATTGTATAAGAAATAAATTGAAACAGGTAAAGAAGGGCATAGCTTCATTTAAAGAACATTTTACAGGATTTCAGGCAATTTTCCACAGTTTAACTTTATACTAAAGTATGTCCCAACAGTAACGGTTTTCTACAAATCATTGGTGATACCTAAATACATCTTCCAACTTACTGCATTAACCCTATTTTCAATAGAAGAGGTCAAACTCATTGTATTCTATGCATAAAATTGTGCTACTCACTCTAACATGTCTGCTAATGCCATATATACAACATTTGTTCTCACAATGACGAGAAAATAACGGACTGCACTGGTTGACCAATTATTCATAACTTGAAAGTTACTGCAGCATTTTTAGTATATACTTGTGAAGTAAAATCAAATTAAAAATGTTAAAACAATCCAACACATGTAAAATGATTGAATATGCCAACTTATGAATGAATAAATATACACATATACATTAATTCAAAACTTCACATATGATTTTTTTGTTTTGTTTTTGGTGTATATCTTCATTCTGGAAGACAGTATCTGATTTAAACTCTTGCAGGGTCGATAAACTGTGTATGGTTGTAAAGTCATTAGTGGCTAAGTGAATTTATATTCAGGTAAAACAAAATTGTTTAAATGATTATCTCACGACTTTTTGCCATTTTCGACAACTCCAGGGACTAAAATTTAAGATGCGCAAACTTATTTTTGTCTATATAATGGATATTCTATATCTTATATATCAAAATATAATAATGTGATAGTATGAACTATATAACTCACCTTCAAACATGTACAAGTATATTGTATTCTTTCTTAGGATACATGCATGATATTTCATTTCAACCCCTTTTAAATGCTATGTTTGGGTTTCAAAGATTCAAACTTTCAGTGGTCAAATAACTTGATAAAAAGTATCATTTTTGACTTGGGCAAATCTGCATTTTGTTCAGGTCTACACAATAACAAGTGGAAGAAGTTCCTATCTTATCCATCAAATTTTGATTACATCAAATGCTACATGTATATGAGACATATCTTTTTAATGAGATCAAGAATACATGTGCATCATAAATTGTAAAATTGCTTGCCATTCAGCATTCTGTGGGTCTAATAGGATTATATTGGTCTTTATTTTTTCAGAAATTTTCATACAATGTGAGTCTTTTGATGGACTTGGTTGCTTGAGAAAGTTTTTTTGGCTTGCCAAGTCATCTTGAAAGTTAATAAAACATTTTTTTTCACCAAGTAGCTCCTTGTATTAAATTGTCTAGAGATCTGTCCCTAACAGTAACGGTAGCCATTTAATCAATTTAGGCATGCATTTTTTACAGTATGGTTTACGCAGTCATTCTTAGTCACTTGTTTTTTGTTGTCAGAGTCTTACAGATTAAATTCAATAAGTTTAATGCATACTGTCATTTAAAAAGAATCAATTTATAGCTTGGACGAAAGACTTTCAGAAGCCATCCTATTAGGGCCTGGCTTTGAACCGCTGAAACTATTGGTTCATTTGATATTTAAGTTGTAATGCTAGTATCAACTTAACATGGATGTCTTGAAGTTTCACAGGACAGCTCATAAACATCTTATATAAACTGACACGATTTAAAAACGCAAAGCACGTTTTCATTAACCATTCCATTCCTATTGCCTCGATCGGCACCATATTTGGGGACATGTATAAGGTAATGTATACACTTCACGCCCCAGCAATTTTGTCGTATTTTCAGTAGCATATCCGGACATCTGAACCGCCCATCACTAAATGCTAGTGTGCCTCGTGCATTCAGACCATGTGTTTAATCACTAAGATTTTTTTGTGTAAAAATTGCCACTTTGATTTACTTATTGAAGACATACGAGAACTACGAAAAAAGTTTGTGTACAAAATGTTCAGGCTTACTTTGGGAAAAAGAAACCGAGTTTTTGGGCATTTGGTTGGACGTGTTTCGCAAATGAAGGTAGCTAGACGCTTTAATGTAGCCGAATCGGTAGTTCCACGGTTAATGAGACGTGTAAACGACACAGAAACCTTTACAGACCGCCGACGTCCCGGTCAGCCGCGTGTAACAACTGTATGTCAACACGATTGTATACGTCAACGTCACTGACGCAACAGATTTGTGACAGCTCAGTGTACAGCAAATTCTATGGTTGGTAATTGCGGACGGCCTATACATTGTAATACGGTGAAGAATCGCCTGTGAATACACGGGGTTCGCTGTCGGCATCCTGTTCAATTCAGGCTCTTGACTCAACGTGCATTTTGGCATAATCTGACGTCCATTTAGGCATTATTCGTGGCTTTAAAGGTCATTTTTTTTCCTGTTATGTTAACAATTGTAACATTTTCAATTAAACATGGCTATACATCGGTTTTGTAGACTGTAGTAGATACCATCCATAAAAGTACCTTTTTGCGTTTTTAAATTGTGTCAGTTTAGTCTATAGACAAGAGCAGCTTATCAAGAATGTAACCGTTACTGTTAACCGTTACTGTTGGGACGTTTTCCGTTACTGTTGGGACATTGTTTCTCTTTGATGTGCTTGCTGTAAATATGTAGATACAACAAAGTATTAAAAGTGAAAGTGTTTGACAACCATTTGGGAAAAATTGGGGCTGTGAATGAGGCCAGAAATCAACTGTATAATGATAATAGCTATCAAAATACAAAGGCAGGGTGGCAACCGTTACTGTTGGGACAAAATTTTGTTAAAAGAAAAAGACTACCAAAATTTTGACATGAAATCAAAAAGAAAAAAGTGCTGTAAATCAGAAACTACATCCTTTCCACCATGCATGTGCGTTATAATATCTCATGAACCACTTTTTTGTGGTTGTGGCATCCATCCACAGTGAAATACCCAGATTTTGGATTTTTGGCCCATTTTGGGCGTTTTTTAAAAATTTCGCAAAAACAAAGATTTTCGTGATTTTTTGACAAATTGTGTTTGATTTCTCTTTAGAAATTGACTCTAGATTAGAAATTTAAAGACCAATATCCTGTTTATCGCTTAATGAAAAAAAAATTTAAAAAACAAAAATGCATTTTTGATCAATGTCACACAAAAATGCTGATTTTTGGGCCTTTTTGCAATATTCAATCTTTTGTATCTTTTGAACGACTGATCCGATTGGTCTGAAATTTTCAGCAAAATTAAAAAATGTATCATTATTTCAGGAAACTAACCTATTTTGATGATACTTGTACAGATGTTTTCAAAATAATTTGCTGTTTCCTGGAACATAAATTTTGAATGCTTATTTGCACTTGGCCATAAAAATTCCTATATGTTTTACATTTGTTTATATTCAAATTAATATTTCAGGGACAGATGAAAAAAATGTACAAACATTGTTTCTCAATTTTGCCACAATGTTTGTAGATCCTGGTAAATGTTCTCTATATGATTATGCTGTTCTTACAATGTTTATAACTGTTTGACTTAATGTTATTGGGACTTTTTATTATGTTTTTACTGTACATTTTATTCATGAATTAGTTTCAGTTTGTAAACACTTTGCAGGCACTGTTTTCTCTGCTTTCTTATGATGTTGTACTCTGTACATTTTATACCACAGTTATGGTTTATTATTTCCCCAAAACTACAGGTAGTGTGTCAGTCATTTGGTTTTTGTACATCCGTTTCTCAGTAATTACAGATTTGATTCAAATTTTACAAGGAGACATGGTATCAGCAAAGATATTCATGTCCATGATAAATGTTCATTGAACCTACATTGAGATACGGCTTTGCAGGTGGACTTATATTGGTATTGTAATTTCTACCATTTCAGACAAGGGGACATACAACAAAAAATGTATATTGTGACTGTGGCACTCTTTTTTAGGTTTTGGACAAGGTGCTGCAAGGATAGTCCTTCGAGGAAAATGTTCTTTGTTAATAGCTGCTTTCTAGGGGATGACCACATTGAATGGAAGCTTTTGTTAGTTCATATTACATTAAAAAAAAACAAATCATTGTCATAGTCTTTGCATGGAGTGTTATCAATCTTTTCTTGTATCACATAGAATATTGCATGTTGAAGACATTTTCTATCCTATATTTAGAATAGAATAAGAATTATGGGGTGTGGGGGTGTGGAGGAGTAAAACCTTACTATTACCGGTCTTGTTTGACTTTCTACCAATAGGATTATGCAACCAAATGTATATTGAATGGTATATCAATAAGTAGGAGCAATGCTTTTGAAAATGCATATAATACATTCACAAGTAAGATTAACCGTTTTCCAAACAAGACCTGGTTTTGACGGCCTATTGAAATGGCTTGGAAAGAATTAAGACAAAAGAAAATTTGTACACCCAGCATTTTCTCCTTTTGCCTCTTCATCTTTATTATCAACATCCATATTTTCATCTCCGAAAGCTTTCAAATTGAAGCAGTATAACCTTTCGCCTTTTGGGAAAAGTTTTAGAAAGCATTAACTTCAAGACCAAATAGCTATGTCAGAGTCATAAGTCATTACCATCGCTCTATTTTGTACAGTATTTTTGTATTTTATCCAATACCACACAATGACTCTTTTTTGACTCCCCACAAGAAAATGGTATTGGAAAACATTGTAGAAAATGAACAAATTGCTTGTCACAAGCAATTTCTTTATTTCCTATATTGTTTTCTTTTTTTAAAGACAAAAAAAAATTCATTAACTTGAAAATATTGTTTGCAACATATTAAAATTTGGGCCAGTCTAAAATTTTGCCATCTGGTATTGGGCTCTGGTAATTGGGTATCCATCACTCCTTTGTTTACACTATTTTACTGTATTATAGGTGAGCAGGCAGCACCCAGTGAAGCTGTAGATGATAGAAAAAGTAAACTGAAACTAGCTGACTATTGTTGTAAGTATATGTTTTGTTATATTTTTCTTCAATGGTTATAGACAAGTGTAGATGATAGAAAAAGTAAACTGAAACTAGCAGACTATTGTTGTAAGTATATGTTTTGTTATATTTTTCTTCAATGGTTATAGACAAGTGTAGATGATAGAAAAAGTAAACTGAAACTAGCAGACTATTGTTGTAAGTATATTTTTAGTTTTCTCTTATTCAATGGTTATACATGATTTTAGAGCAACAGATAAAAGGGGTAAATACCTTCTAAGTGTATTATTTCAAATATTCTACTCAAAAAAGGTTTAGCACACTCGGAAAATGTTGGTTCCTAGTCAAAAACTATTCCAAAATCCTTGAAAAGAAAACATTAATGTGTTTGTAAATTCAATTTTCTGGCGCTTCCTGAAAATTTTGTTTCAAAATTCCAAAACGTTAATTAGCTATCATGCGTTAAAGTGCACAGGGGTCAAACATCGAAAGTCAGGCAAATTTCAATGACATGTATGTCCAGCATTAGCAGCTAGGACCGTCATTCAACATCTTCCCGTGTTGCAGACAAGCTTCCTGACCTGGCCACTGACGTTATAGACGTCATTACTCTCTCTAGCCTGACGTCTAGCAATGTTCTTTATGTGTTCTTTTGCTGGTGATTAAGCAGGTCAGGTGTAGATCATTCTGTATGTTCCTTGGAGTAAGTGGGTGGTGATTATCTTACTGAAATATTCCAACGTTATGTCGTTGTAAGACTGTCCGGAACAGGCTACGGTCCAGCAACAGGTTGGATAATTTATAGCAGTACCCTTGCACCGTTTGGTTGCTATTAATTGAAATGAGGTCTGTTTAAATGTTGTCATTAATTCCTGCCCAAATAATGATGCTGCACTAGACGTAACAGTCTCGCTGATGACGTTATTGCTAACTAGCCTTACGCATCTTCTCCAACCACAAATTCTGCCGTCAGTTAATGATACGTAAAATAAGATTTGTCCAGACATCAGTTCAATGTCTCCTGGTTCATTATGGATGTGCCTATACTCACTGACGCCTTGTCTGTCGATGCTTAACGTCATTGGCATAAGGTCGGAAGACGTTGGTGCAAGTTGTGTGTAGCCTGTTCCGGACATTCTGGTCACTAACAGTATAACCTTTGACATCTTGGAGGATTTGCACTAATTTCTTACTATACAAGAATCAGTTACGTTGTCAGAACGTCGCTGTGAAATGATCCTCTCTGAACACTGTTTTACACGGTCTGCAAGATTTAGGACGGTCGTTGGCGGCCAAAGTTGCATAAACCTAGTGCCGTAAGCGCATAATTATCAATTCGAGTCAATTGAAATGCAAAGGGACATCTCTAACAGACATACCTGCTTCGAGCATGCTAAGAGCTCTCTGACGTCAAACTAACGTCATCATTTCTTGTCTTCCCATTATCAATTTCAAAGAATTTGTAACAGTTAAATTGATTCTGCTAACAGATCCGTGTAATCGTGTGTTTTTGGACAAGCTAGACATTATGGATGTCACTGCACACGTGCTGCACGTGACTTTTGCTAATCTGGACTTACTCCAATACACTGAATGTTCACTCTGCACATGCACTGTATGCGTAATGGTTGTCAATTCAATTCAATTCAAAATCCTTTATTGGCTGAAACCCCTTCTTGGGGTACATCAGCAAAAACATTACACAATAACATTCATACGTGACAAAGTACGGGGAAGAACAAAGAAACAGACTATACATTCCAATGAAGAGTTGCCCGGATTTATGACATTGGTTTTATTTATCCATATCTCAATCGCTTACGTCATGACTGATTTTATTTATCCATAACACAGGGCCCCAAATATGACCTAAATTACGTTAGTGGTGGGTCAAAACCTCGCATCTACAAATTTTCCAAGCTGTAGTTACGAGGCTTTGATACACCATCGGCGATTTAAACATGTGGAACGCTTTGTGTTTTTGTAGACATTTTTAAATTGATTGTTATGTTGATTGATTGATTGTCATCATAATTCAGTGTATTCTCATTGTGGATCTAACTTTATTTGAAAGTTATAAATATGCTAGGTGTGTGAACAATTGTGTGATATTGTGCGATCAGCATTATAATGTGTTTTCGTGTCAAGCAGTCAATTGTGCCAAAACTGTGAGTACGCAATTCTTTTGTTGTTGATTTATTGTATGATTTAAGAATATTTAATTCATTCCATGCTGTTTTTTTTTTCTTCTTTGTGTTGACGTTATTTTAACAGTGTTCTGTATGGTAAAATAGAGGTTATGACATCGACATTAGTGATAATCATTATTTCAGAGCAGGTGCCGATTTGTTGCATCATGCCTGTGCATGGTTGTTCTTTTGTGCTGGCCGATCTGTGTCAACATTTATTTAAAGAGAGTAGAATAAGAAACCAATTTACTGTTTAAGTGTTATGATTTGAAGTGGGACATGATTACATTTATCATTTTGCACAGATTTTTTAATTGTTTTAATGATTTACAATTCATAATTTGTTTGAATTTTAATGAATTTGGCCTTTCATAATAATACTTTTTTATATAAACTTTTCGCTCGTTACTGAAAAACTGGCATTTAAGAATGTAATGGAGCTCATCCCCTGTATCATTTTGGTCACATAATATACACTTTCTTTCGGATATGTCTATATTACTCCATCTACCTGTCTCAATTGGGAGATGGTGGTTGGCTGTCCTGAATTTAACAAAGTTAAGATAATCTTTTTTGGAGAGCTTGAGAAAGTAGTCTTCAAGATTAATATTTTCTTTGAATATGTTATAAAGAATACCCTTATTTGAGAGTTGTAGATTTGCATTCCATTCTTGTTTGTATTGATCAATTAATGTATTTTTCACCAGTGTTTTGAAGTGTTTTTGACTTATTGTACAGTTAGATTGATTGATCCAGATGTCTGGTCTTCCAATTTCATTTAATATTTTTCTGATATAATCAACCCATTTTGATTGGAAACCTGTGGTATTAATTAATAGCCGATATAATTTTGATGCTAATTTATTTTGTTTGCCTATTATTAATTTATACCAATAAGTTATCATTCTTGTTTTGATAGTAATTGTTAATGGGTATCTACCGGTCTCAGCATACAACATATAATTTGGAGTACTCTGCTTTAAATGTAATATTCTCTTCATGAATGACAAATGTACTTTTTCTATGAGTTTGTGGTCTTCATATCCCCAAACTTCCGAAGAGAAGAGTAATATTGGTGTGATAGTGTTATCAAATAATTTGAGAATCAGGTCTATAGGTATGTTTAAATTATTTACCTTTCTGTATAGGAAGAAAAGGGCTTTTGTTGCTTGTTGTGATAAGTGCTTTCTGTTATTAAGGAAATTACCACTAGAAGAAAAAATTGTCCCTAGATATTTATAGGACTTGACTATTTCTATGGGAGAGTTATTTATTTTAAAAACTGTTTTGCATTTAACATTGTTTCCAAAAATCATGATTTTTGTTTTGTCAGTATTAATGTCCAGTTTCCAGGTTTTACAATATTCATCGAAATTATTGAGATATTTTTGTAACCTTTGTGAGTCATCTGAGAGTATTGCTGTGTCGTCTGCATACAATAACGCAAGCAGTTTTACAAATAAGCTTAGATCTGAACTGGATAGTTTTATACCATTGTTACCTTTTTCAGTAAGAAATTGTTCCAAATCATTTAGGAACAGCGAAAAAAGTATAGGTGACAGATTTTCGCCTTGACGAACACCGATATTACTTATGAAGAAATCTGTATATTCGTTGTTAATTGATACGCATGATCTGATATTTTCATACATATTTTTTATCAATGTCAGAAATTTGCCTGTGATATTAGATTTGAGAAGTTTTGTCCAAAGGCCTACTCGCCACACGGAGTCGAACGCTTTAGAGAAGTCTATAAAACAACAGAATAGTTTTTTATTGTGTGATTTGAAAAGTTCAATAATTGAATTCAGTGTGAATACGTGATCTACAGTTGAGTAGCCAGCTCTAAATCCAGCTTGATTTTCTAGTAATATTTCATTATTTTCTAGATATTTTGTTAATCTTTGATTAAGTACTGAAGTAAAGAGTTTGCTTATACAGCTTAAAAGAGTAATAGGACGATAATTCTGTGGGTCTTTTGAGTCTCCCTTATTTTTATAAATTGGTATTATGATGCCTGAGGACCATTGTGAGGGAAATATTCCTGTTTCAAATATTTTGTTGAAAAGGTGCACATAAACTGGTAAAAGTTTCTGTTGTGAAAATTTGATAAATTCGTTAGTTATTTGATCAAGGCCTGGTGACTTGTTATTATTCAAATTATTTATACATTTTTTTATTTCTTCTGCTGTTATTGGGGAATTAAGGGAGTCATCATTCCCTTGTGTATCATACTGTTCATTATTGTCATATTCGCTATGCATATTATGTGCTTCATTAAAATTTATATCTTTGAAGTATTCATAAAATTGTTCTAGGTCAGGGCTTTCTTTTGATGATTGTGTATGGTTCAGTGATTTTAGATACTTCCAGTATTCTCTGGGATTTTTGCTACTAAGTGATCTTAATCTCTGTTCACTTTGCCTATTGTATTTTGTTATGTATTTATTCATTATATTTTTGTATTCTTTACAACGAAGTTTTAGTAGTGTTTTGTTATTTATTGATTGTTCTTTATTATATTTTCTTCTTGCTTTGTTGTATAGCTTTTTTGCTCTCAGACAGTCGTGTCCATACCATGGCTTATTGTCTTCTTTTATGGATTTGAAATTTTGCCTTGGTGGAAAGGTTTTTTCTGCACTGGTGATATAGATATTGGTTAACTTATCAACAATACTGTCCATTTTATGTTGATTTAGGCTATTTTCATGTGTCCCATTTAGATCTCTTATTAATATGGCTATTTCATCTTCTGAGATAAAGTTTGAGAAACTTGCTTTTGATTGGTCGTTCCACTTGAATTTAGCTTTTTTGTTTTGATTAATGTTTTTTAACTCTTTTGTATCAATTTTAAGTTTGAAATGCAAGAGTGAATGACCATCAGAGTATAATGAATCTAATTCTTGTATTTCGAACTTTTCAATACTTTCAAATGCTTTTACAGATGATACTAAATAATCAATGACTGATAAATTTCTGAAAGTCATTTTGCCAGGCAAGTCTCCATTAATTCTACCGTTTGTTATGATCAAATTATTATTCTTGCATAAATCTATCAGTTTTTGACCATGGCTGTTGCATTTAGAATCAACTGATTTTCTAGTGAGTGGTATACCCTTTTTCAACAATGTTTCCTTTTGGTTCATATAGGCGAGTATTTCACTATCTAAGCTCTGAGCTTCTAAGCTAGAGCTATCGATATTGAGATAATCTACCATATTGGCTGTTTGAGCGTTAAAATCGCCACATAGATAAGTATTTTCAAATATAGAACACATACTATTGACATCTTGAACAAAATCATCATATTGATCAGAGCTGAAAAATTTAGACTGGGATGGTGGAATGTAAACTATGCCTAGAGCAAATACATGAGGATTAGGGACTTTATTTGAAAATTTGAGCCAAAATAGATAGTCACTTCTAGACTCTTCAATTTCAAAGCAATAATTAAGGCTATCCTTGATAAATGCCCCAAGACCACCAGACTTTCGTATGAATTTCTGTTTTCTTGGGATGTTTATGAAGGTATATCCTGGGATGTTGACAACATCATGTTCATCTAGCTTGGTTTCACAGCACAGGAAAATGTCATATTTTTTAATCAAATCAACAAAATCAGGATAATTTGAGCGACGTTTTAGACCGCACACATTGAGTGATGCAATAGATAGGCTTTTCATAGCATTTTCATCTATAAGTTTCTGAGAATTTTTGTCTGTTTTCTGGTTATTTATTTCATTTCTTCCCCCGTTTTCCTACAGTTTGTCATGGCTAGCATTTTCTTCAGCATTAGTTGAGCTGGCCTCTGCATTTGTCGTTTGGTCTGTGTGTGCTGGGGGCACTGAAGTAGAAGTACCCGGGACAATTATTTCCTGGCCACTTCTTCTCCACTGCCCTGCAAGACTTTTATACACTCTTGGTTTTGTCAAGGTCACTGAGGCAGAAGTGCTAGGTGCATTTTGCTTCTGAGCACTTCTGTCCCACTGTCCTTGAGGGCCACTAGCAGACTGGTCATTTTGCACAGATGAGATAAGTGTCTCATGTTCATGGTTAATGTGGGGAACATTTGCTCCCATTGTACATGTGCTGCTGGAATCATCATCAGCAGACTCCTGGTCCTGGTCTGTATATGAACTGGCTAGTTCCATATACAGATCACCACCAGAGTCCGAAGAACTTTGATATTTTAGTCTAGATTGGCTCAAAATTTGATTCCAGTTAGGAAATTCGTCCTGTATTACTTTTCCCCTAACAATTAATTTCGCTGGGAATCCAATAAATACAGATTTGGCCGGATTTCTAGAGCGTTCCAGTTTATATCTGTCCCAAAGCTTAGATCTAGCTTTCATTATCTCGGGTGGAAAGTCCTTGCTGATACTTAGTCCGAGTTTCCCCTTCAGCCGGTAAGCGTTGTTTAGGATTTCCCTGACGTCATCCTCAAAACAGAAACAGACTATAATCGGCCTACTTTTATGCGGGCCGGCGTGGGAGGAGGGTCTAAACGGGGCACCTAGACGGTGCGCTCTTTGTATTTTGATGTCGCGAGCGTTTTCTATCTCTAATTCGTCGCCGATAAAGTTTCTAATTAGTGCGAAACAGTCTTCTGTGGCAGGAGATATCTCTGGGATGCCTCTAAATACTAAATTTAGCCTTCTATTTCGAGCCTCTAAGCTAATACTATGGTACTCTAAAAGCCTCATTCTATCCCTCATTTCACTGTTTTCATTTTCCACTTGCTTAACCCTTGTCTCTAGTTCACTTGTATTTAAAGCAAGGAAATTAACTACTGTCAGCATGTCATAAATTGTGTTTAATTTTTCATCGACAGACTGTTTAAGAAAATCGCCTTTGCTCAATGGTGGGTCCATTGTTTCGTCAGTCCAATTTGCTGAGTTTTTATTTTGAGCCGACTTATTAGAGTAGAATGTTTGCTTGCTTGATGTTGAAGGCCCACCTGTAGCACGTGAGGTACCACCTGTTGAACGTCGTTGTCTCTTTCTGGCATTACCACTTTCCCCCACCCACTCTTGTTGACTTTGGCCATTGGCCATTGGTGACGTGGCGATTTGACGACTGGGGTGGTTTACCTTTCTCTTTCATTCTCTGTGAGCGTCCCATTTTTTGTAGCTTTTACCATATAGTTGACCTCCAGGAATGTTTAGAACCTCTCAACAGCAGCAGTTGTGTTGCAGAAATGTAGTTTCGACGAGAAAATTCAATTTTCATCGGAGCCGATAAATTTTGCCAACCATACTCGTGTCACGTGACAATACAATCTGTCGATCGGGACAACTTAACAGCACAAAACAATATTCATGTAATTATCAGATACTGAAAAAATAATGTGTTTCAAAACGTGCTAAACTTTTTTTGCACAGTATATGTTATGGATATTCAAATGGGTATCCACACCATAAGGTTTGATTTACTATGCTTAATAATTTGCTTTTTGAAAAGCTTTAATCCCCTCTTTGCTCTAGCTCTGTAATTGTACTTATAAATGGTAGAAAAAATAAACTGAAGCTAGCTTACTATAAATGTAAATACAATACATTGATTCATGTCAATTTTTTTCAAGCGTTACATGAATGGATTTATAGAACAATGAAAAACAAATGTGTAAAAAAAATTGCCTTGCTGTTGAAAATAGCTGATGTTACTTATGCTTCGATGAAATATTCTGGTGACATGTTATTGTTAAGTAAAGCTATTCATTTATGCCCCGAATCAAAAGATCAGGGTAATATTGCTTTACTCTTGTCCGTCTGTCTGTTTGTCTATCTGTCTGTCTGTCCATCTGTCAGAAAACTTAACATTTATCTTTTTTCACAAAGTATTGGACATACAAAGCTCAAATTTGGTATGTAACTTTCTTTCAATGATATCTATTTGGTCCATCCAATATGACCTTCGTCAAGGTCATCTCTTAACCCATATCAACCCTTTACATGAAAACTTAACATTTTAGAAAAATGAGCATTTCAGGGGTATTTGTGTTTCACAAACATGTCTTGTTTTCTTTCAATTTATTTCTCAACTTTTGTGACTAAGGACATCAAAAACAGGTTTTGTTTTTGAAATAATTAATGAGCATAGCAACAATGTTACATGATTCACTATATGATGTGTGATTCCTTTTCAGCCAAAGTTCTAGCTTCCTTGGGTTTAAACCTGAGTAACAAGTCAGAAACCTACAGTGATCCCTATCTCAGACCCATTTTTATGTTGAACAACTACAACTACATACTCAAGTCATTAACTAGGTCAGTGCATGTGTTCTATTACTGTGCATGTTTAAAGATCTACAACCAACAATTAATGCTAGGTTACTACAGTTATTGTCTACTGGTATGCAATATAACAGAAAAATTGTTGAGTACTGTATTAAACCAAATTCAAATTATCTGTAAAATCTTGACATTCATTGTTTTCTCTCTGTGTTATCTTTGTTGAGATTTATGCTCCAACATTTTCTCAATATTGTAACTCCTTTCAGTTGAGATAGGACCACTTCAAAATATTTTCCTCTAAGGGAAGCCTAATTTCATGCAGGATAAGAAAAAGCAGACATTATAGAGCAAGATCATACTGTATATCCATCTAATTCTGTCCTATTCAACAAGCCAATGTGGCTGGAATGTACCAGTATCACAGTTTATTGTAATTACAACAAAACTCCTGAATTTTCAGGTCTAGATTGATACTAAGTGGTGATGCATTTCTGGAAGCCTGCTACTGGTAAAGAATATGAAAGCTTTATTATAGAGTAGTACCATACTATGTGCTGACTGATCTTGTTCTAATCTATGCCAAATAATGAGGGTAGATTTTAACCATAATGACATAACTGGTAAATTTTCAGGTCCAGGTTGATAGAGTTGATACATCTATGGAAGCCAGCTACCGGGGGAGAATATGAAAACAGTATTATGGACCAGATGCATGTAATGTGCAGGTTGATCTGGTTCTTTATGTAACCATGACAATATTTTACAGGTCCAGGTTGATAGAGTTGATACATCTATGGAAGCCAGCTACCGGGGGAGAATATGAAAACAGTATTATGGATCAGAAAAAACATTACTCAGAAAGGTATAATTGTCGATATTTTCAAAATTATTAACCCTTTTCCAAACAGTAGTACATTCGGGTGATCCACTATTTGAAAGGCAATGCAGACAACAGAAGTAATGCTACCTCATGTACAAGATATCCATGTTATAGCTTTGAAAATGTTGAAGGAAAAGGAGAAAATGTTGGTTATCAATATTTTCTTATTTTCCTGAAAGGTTTACTACACCCATATCCAGTGTGGTCATCAAAGGAGTTGCCATATGGGAATGAAGTAAAATCTTGTTACAAAGTCATAATTACAGACAACGATAAATCTTTGGTCTTTTTTCAGCTTGATGATTATTTCTTAGTGGATTTCATTCCATATTACATGTTTTGCTCATGCCAATATTTGTAAAAATGGACATTTAGTTTTCTATTACCCATCATTTATAATGCAGCTTTCTAATTAATGACCCCCTTCATAGAAATAATAAAGAAGATAACAAGTCATATTGGTTCTATCCCATGAAAAAACCAGTAACAATGAATTGGTCATTTTATCTTTCCATGTCCTTGCTCGGAATGATTTCTGTTATTGTGAGCATTTATTTTGAATTTCGGCCAATCTGAACTTATGTCTTCTGGGATAGGGCTGATCATTTCATTTATCAACATGTTTGTTCTTTTTATGAAACATGTTTTGTATAAATGTATAACTCCTATTCAAGTTGCAAGAAGCCAGTAAAATCTTTCCCAAACAAATCCTAGTTTGCACATCTTTTAGCAAGATAGCTTTGAAAAGCATGGAGAGAAAATCAGCTAGTGCTAGTTTTCTTCTTTACTCACAATGCCTTCTATGCTTGAACATATGTATATTTCCTCATCTTTGTAAAATATGCTTTGTCAGCCTAAGAATTCACACCTGGCAAAGAATATGTAATTTAGGGAAAGCTAAAAGCATTGATTTTGTTTTGTATTTTCAGCATTAGACCTGCAATGTATGCTTTGGCTGTTTACTTGTTTTACATTATTACTATTTTTATGCTCCTGTATCGAAAGATCGGGGGCATATTGTTTTACTCATGTCCATCTGTCTGTCCGTCTGTCCATCCATCTGTCTGTCCAAAAACTTAACATTTGCCTTTTCTCCAAAAGTATTTGACATACAAAGCTCAAATTTGGTATACAACTTCATTTCAATGATATCTATCTGTTGCATGCAATTTGACCTTCCCCAAGGTTATCTGTTAACCCTTATCAACCCTTTACGTTATGAAAACGTAACATTTTACAAAAATGGCCATTTCGGGGGCATTTGTGTTTCACCAACACATCTTGTTGAGAACAGTTCAAATTGAAAGCATTTGTAAACAGACATACTGATACATACACATGCTTAGTATTTCCCTGTTCAATGAAACTTTAATTCTTTCGTATACAAATTTCAAGGCAGGTCAAAATTGATAGACAAGGCAAGTGACAAAACGATTTGTGCTTTTTAAAAGTGTCAAAATTGTATGTTGTTGAAAAGAAAAAATGAAAAAAAAGAGAGAAATTCTTGTTACCAGTATATTCTCCTTTCATTCAGTATAAAAGTTTCTCAAATAAAGTATTATTTAGAAAGGGTTAGGTCAAATACCAATACACAAATCATATTTTGTTTTATTCAAATGCTTTTGGTTTGGACCCGCCAAAGTTTTGTCGTTCATAAAGACTTCATATTGCTGATTTCATTTGACATGGCACTGACCTTTAGGCAAGACATGGTCATATTTTGAAAATAGCCTAGCATACACCAAAGAGACTTAACCCTTTCCCAAACGGCCAAATTTGGAACTGCTTCCTTTTGAAAAGAGTTGCAGACTGCAAAATAAGTGTTATTTTGTGTATGACAGTTGTTTATTACAACAAAGAAAATATTGAGGCAAAAGGAGAAAATGCTGATTATCAGCATTTTCTTCTTTTGCCTCATTGTTTTCCCAAACTATTTCTATCAGGGACGTCAAATCCAGGTCTTGTTTGGGAAAGGGTTAAATCACAGTACACGGATTTAAAAGGAAAGCAAAAAAAAAATTGACTGAAATGATTGTGGGAAAGAGCTCATGTGTGTGATTTATGATGATAAAAGTCAATACTGTGCTATGTCAAATGAAATTGATAATACTTTTGAGTTCAGTTGAGTTTTGACTCAGGTGTAACGGGATTAACCCATTACCAGACAGCAAAGTTTTATGCAGATTCAGACTCAAAAAATTTGCAGACATCAATGTCAAGTACATAAAATTTAAGGTTATTTTGATTTTCTTGGTAGAAAACATTGTGGGAAACGAAGAAATAATTATCACAAGTAATTTCTTCATTCTCCAGAATGGTTCCCCAGAATGGTTCCAAAGCCGTCATCTTGAGAGACATCAAAAAGTGTCATTATATCTGAATGGGCTAATTGGTTATTGTTTAATGTTGATATTTACCAAAGAAGTCTGGACATGGAAATCTAGATGCTGAAATTAACCATTTCCCTAACAAGACCTGGTTTTGACTATCCTATTACAAATGTCTTGGGAAAACATTGAGGCAAAAGAAGAAAATGCTGATGATCAGCATTTTCTCCTTTTGCCTCAATATTTTCTGAGCTATACTGTACACAAATTCAACATTGATTAACACCCATTTTGTCTTCTGCAGCAGATTTTGAATTGGAAAAGTCTAAATTTTCTCCGTTTGGGAAAGGGTTAAAATCCTTGCTGATTTGTCTGTATGGGATGAGCAGCTGGGTAGCTCTGATTGGATATTATGTTTCTTCTTGTGAGAGAAATTAATCATGATATGACTGAAAAGATTTGAATGTTAAACGCCATGCAAACTAAATGTTACAGACATCTGAGAATTTGCACCCATAAATGTAGCACTGTGCAAGTGTAACAGGTGATTTCTTTTTCATTTACCCTTTGTCAGACTAGTAGTTTCTTCAATTTCTACAATGATTTTGGAAGCCTTTATCACACTATACATCGAAAGGCATCATTAATTTATTAGACAAATTATCAGTTTGCTGCTGTATTTCAGTTGGAGTAGAGTGATGCATTATCTGGTAGAAGTAAATGAACCCATCTCATCACAAAAACTTAGTAATCCAGATGCAAAGGTTAGTGATGTGAATGATGATCTTTTTCTTAACCCTTTCCCTAACGGCAAAATTTTGGACTGGTCCAATTTGAAATCTGCTGCAGACAACAAAAGGGATGTAATTGAAGATGGATTGTGTGTATGATATAGCATGGAAAATATTGAGACAAAATAAGAAACTTCTGGTTAACAGCAGTTACTTCTTTTTTCTCAATGTTTTTCCAAGCCATTTCTATGAAGTATGTCAAAACTAGGCCCCGGTTTCTCGAGAAAACTTAGGTACGTTCTCATGCTCAAATCTGAGCACCGTGCTCAAATCGCACGAAATCCATGTGAACTTCAATCGAATACCCTTCAACGTTGGAGAGTATCCCTTTGAAGTTGAGAATGTTCTCATGAGAATATACTTAAGTTTTTAGCTCCACTGGCCGAAGGCCAGCGGGGCTTATGTCATGGCCCTGTGTCCGTCGTGCGTCCGTCCGTCCGTGCGTGCGTGCGTCCGTGCGTGCGTAAACAATTTTCAAACATCTTCTTCTCCAAAACTACTGGACCAATTTCAACCAAACTTCACAGGAATCATCCTTGCATGAATCTCTACCAAATTCCTTCAAAAGAATAAAATCTATGCAGAACTTGAATTTTAATTAATTTAATTGAATTAAATTTTCGAAAAATCTTTAAAAATTCTTCTTCTCCAAAACTACTGGACCAATTTCAACCAAACTTCACAGAAATCTTCCTTGTATGAATCTCTACCAAATTCCTTCAAAAGAATAAAATCCGCGCAGAACTTGAATTTTAATTAATTTAATTGATTTAAATTTTTGAAAAATCTTTAAAATTTCTTCTTCTCCAAAACTACTGGACCAATTTCAACCAAACTTAACAGAAATCTTCCTTGCATGAATCTCTACTATAGTCTTTCAAAAGAATAAAATCTATGCAGAACTTGAATTTTAATTAAGGTATACGACCCATCAATAGAATCATAAAGATACATAAGTAACTATATGTATTTAAAGTCAGCATGGTATCCCGCATCTAATTGCCAATTTTTATCAACTTTGATCGTTTCGTTAGTGAAATTTTGATAATTTTATATCTTGCATCAGGGTCATACAAAATCATGAAATGCCAAACACCCCAAGTGAGCTTTTAAACACAAAAACTGCATGATTAAAAGCAATAAACACAAGTGTTTGCATCTAATCAATAGCTTATATTATCCCCAACAATGGACTAACAAGTAAATAAATAATAACCAGCAACAAAATATTTTTTTTGCTTTTGTAATACATGGCTACCATACTTTCGACAGGCTTTTCGGACGAATTTGAAACAATAGTCCATTTTAAATTACATTAATTCCAGTGATATATCAAAAGGTATGGCACAAAAGGAAGATCATAATTTTCGTATGTGTATATTCTTTCAAATTAAGTAAGAATTAAACAGTTTCGCCGTACACAAATTTAAAAAAATCACTTTGACCAATACACCCCCTTTTTTACCACCGCCCAATTTCTTAAGGAAAATGGCACTCTTTGTTCATTATACTTTAAAAATAAATTGTTCCATACGAATTGTACAGGTTTTTTATTGTTTGTATTGGAATATTTATATAATAGTAAATGTTACTACTAAAAAACATATATATAAACAAAAATGTTTATAAAACAAAGAGTTGTCAGTGGACAGGATAGCTCCACGAAAAAGTGTTGGATTGTGAAATTTTATAGGATGAAAAGAATAAAAAGTCTACCCAAATAGAAATTTGAAAGGGTAATGAATCGTTACCCAGTCTTTATCCTTAATTAGGAATATATACACGTCTGACCACAAGCATGTGTGCAAAGTTTCAATATTTTAACAATGGGAGGAATAAAAATGTTACAAGTACATAATATCTGTATGTAAATCGTTAGCCAAATATGCCTATGTCGAAAATTGTTAAAATGCCCCAGAAATTTGTGTGTCTGAGTGTGAGTTGAGGACGGTAATATCATCACAAGAAACATTTTGAAAAAAAAAATAAATAAAGTCAGGAATGTTGTAGAAAGATAGGTCTCTGCCAAAACTAGGTCTTGTTTGGGAAAGGGTTAGGTGAACAAGCAACTTTTGAATATCAGTTTTCTGATGTCATGTTTGAATCATGTTTGCTGCCTTATTAGTAGCTAAAGAGATGGAAAAGACGAGACAGAAACACAAAAATATGTAATCAAATAGAAATTCTACAGAGAAAATAATTACAACTGCTTGTATCAGTATTTGCTTCTTTTCTCTCATTGGTTTCTTTTCTCACGCAACCCTAGAGTAGAGAAAGCATCAGTTGGTCTTATCTTGTGTCTAGTTGTTTGGGAAAGGGTTAAATAGAAAGAAATGGCAAAGGTCAAGCTTACCTTTTCCCAAAGAAAAAGCCCAAATTACGGTAAACAAAGTGACCAGTTATGGAACGAAATATTTATGGTGCGAATCAACCTCCAAATAGTGACTTATTACGTCAGAGGTACGTAATTTTGATTCAGGGGAGATCACTGGGTGCGCTGTAGTTATTGTTCTTGCAAAGGGAGGTCATTCTAAATGCCAAAATATTTTGATGTTTTCGTCTTTTGTTGTTTCATTTGACGTTTTTATAAATTCATCGGCTGGGATTCGTTGTAGAAACTGTTCGTATAAATTCAAATCTAATGTAGAAGTCTCTTTACAAAAAATGTTTTAAAAAATCTCCGTAAATCCGAACTTGCTCGATTATTTCCGTTGTTGCGGAAACAGCCGACATTGCACGAATCATTTAGAGCTAATGATGGGTCGTATTCCTTAACTTAATTGAATTAAATTTTTGAAAAATCTTTAAAATTTCTTCTTCTCCAAAACTACTGGACCAATTTCAACCAAACTTCACAGAAATCTTCCTTGCATGAATCTCTACTAAATTCCTTCAAAAGAATAAAATCCGCGCAAAACTTGAATTTTAAATAATCTAATTGATTTAAATTTTAGAAAAATCCTTAATTTTTTTTTTCTTCAAAACAACTGGACCAATTTTAACCAAACTTTACAGAAATGTTCCTTGTATCAATCTCTTCTTAATTCCTTCAAAAAAATAAATTCCATTTATAACTTAAATTTTAAATAATTTAATTAAATTGAATTTTCGAAAAATCTTTAAAAATTCTTCTCCAAAACTACTAGACCAATTTCAACCAAACTTTACAGAAATGTTCCTTGCATTAATCTCTTCTTAATTCCTAAAAAAAAAATTCTATGTAGCACTTAAATTTTGAATAATTAAATTAAATTGAATTTTCAAAAAATCTTCTTTTCCAAAACTACTGGACCAATTTTAACCAAACTTCAGACGAATCTTCCTTGCATTTATCTCCTCTAAATTCCTTGAAAAAATGATTTTCGTGTAGAACTTAAATTTTAATAAATTTAATTAAATTGAATTTTTCGAAAAGTTGTCAAACAATCTTCTTCTCCAAAACTACAGGACCAATTTCAACCAAACTTCACAGGAATCTTCCTTGCATGAATCTCTTCCAAATTCTTTCACGATCAGATTAAAAACTTGGCTGTTGTGGGCTAGGCTTTTTTTTGGCTATATGAAACAGTGTAATTTTAAGAAAATTTTAAAAACATTTCTGCTCCTCAATCACTTATTGGATTTCATTCTGGTGTAGCATGAATCTTCTTTGAATAGACCTCTATTGTATTCCTTGAAGAAGTTCGTAGTCTAAATGTCTAAAAGCCAGTGGAGCGATACAGGGCCATCTTGGCCCTCTTGTTTTGAGAAACCGGGGCCAGGTCTTGTTTGGGAAAGGGTTAAACAACACAATTTGGACCTGTCCAAATTCAAAGGTTTTGAAGACCTGGTTAATCTGAATGTCAAATTGAATATTCCCTTTGGTCGGGTAGCAAATATTCTGGAAAGCGGAGAAAATAATGTGACAACTGTTTAAATGTTTGAAATGTTATTTGAAAATGCTATTATAGACACTCACCTACATACAAGTAGGGCGTAAATATATTGGTTTCACCATGTCTGACTGTCTGTAGACTTTTTTGTTTCCATGCTCTGACTCTTTGCCCTTTAGCCAAGTAGGTGCCCAATTGGAATTTGTTTAAAACGTGAGTTGTTGCTCTTACTCAAGAACCATTTAGCCTATAGCACTTTTTCAGTGACAAGGTGCAAAGGGGGGGGTATTGATCTGCTTTGCTACAGTTCTAGTTTATAGAGGTGACTGTTTGGTATTTAGAATTCAGTTGTACTCATTGTTATGGTTTACTGTTTCAGTTAAAAGACAAAGAAAAACAGAACATCAAGGATAAATTTACTGTAAGTAGGATCAGATCGATAGCTCTTATTAATTTTTCACTCTTCTTCATCTGAATTTGAAGATGTTGCCAAAGGAGAAATAAGTAAATGAAAATAGATGATATAATTATGTTGTGTTATGTTATTCTAGATGTAGATCTAAGATGGAAATACAGTAAACAAAGGAGTAAAATTACTCATGATGAGCATTTTTTCTTCTGTGTCAACTATACAATATATTTACATACAAGAAATAACACTTTTAGCATGACTTTTCATAGAAAAGGGGGGCTATTCTAGTTATGCAGGTCTTGGTGTAAAGCTTTGGTTGAGTTTTCATGTGCAAGTTTGTCAAATCTCTGTTCCCACTAATGCTATTGCTCTGAAATTTTGCACATACTTCTGTGACCAAAACATCAGCCTGTAAACAAAGGTTTGCTACTCAGACATTTAATTTAATGGACATTTTACCCTTTTGGAACTTAGAATTGTTCACTTAATTGAGCACTTGATAGTGGCACTTGGCTGTCCTGAGACAGCTCTTGTTTCATAGTAATAACTGAAGCAGATTTTACCAAAAGAAAAAAATTAAAAACAAGAGGTATCAATGGTCCGCTGGCCTAACAGCCAGTGGAACTAAAATTAGAAGAATCTACCCTTTCTGGTGGTCCAATTTGAAAGCTGCTGCAGACTACAAATTAAATGTATGTAAGGAAACCATTTGTGTGCAAAATAGGTCAGAAAATATTGAGACAAAAGGAGAAACTGCTGGTTAACAGCAGTTTCTTCTTTTGCCTCAATGTTTTCCCAAGCCTTTTTTATCAGGAACATCAAAACCAGGTCTTGTTTGGGAAAGGGCTAACAGTTTCTGCTTAAACTTTACAGGGTTTCAATAAAGAATTTGAGGATGTATTTAGAGTACAAAAAGGGTATGCCATTCCAGATGTCGAGTTACGAGCCTCATTGAAGAAAGAAAACGTAGATTATATTGTGCCGATGTATAGGATATTTCTCGAGAAGTATAGACGGTTGAACTTTACCAAAAATCAGGACAAATATATCAAATATACGGCAGAAGATGTGGAAGCAATGATTAATAAGTTTTTTGATACAGCTGCGTAGTGGAATATTTAAAATCTTTTCCAGGCTTACACATCATATCTGGTAGACTAGTCCAAATTGAATAGATTTTTATGCTCCCCGAAGGGAGAGCATATAGTCGCCGCTTTGTCTGTCCGTCCGTCCGTCCGTCCGTCCGTCCTGTCCGTCCGTCATTCCGTCCGTCCGTCCGTCCGTCCGTCCGAAGCGATTTCTCCATAACCCTTGGGCCAAATCAAATGAAACTTACCATGTGAACTCCCTATGACATAATGCCGATGTACTTTTCCCGGTTTTTGGATTTGAGGCCTCGTCATGGGAAAAGGGGACTTAAGGTCAAATACAGTTTTTCTCTAATTTCTCCTAGTCTAATGGTCAGAATTTGATGAAATTTCATATTTGAGTAGCAAATCAGATGCCCTTGACAATAAACTATTTAAAATTTGCGTATACAAAATATGTCATGGAAAAAGGGGGCTTAACATTTGTTAGCTTTATATTAGCTCTGCATGGCATATATTTATTGTGACAATGCCTTATTCGGGGAGCATTGTCCGTCTCTGACGGCTCTTGTAATTAATTTAATTAAATTAAATTTTCAGAAAATCTTTAAAAATCCTTCTTCTCCAAAACTACTGGACCAATTTCAACCAAACTTTACAGAAATGTTCCTTGCACAAATCTCTTCTTATTCCTTCAAAAAAATAAATTCTGTGTAGAATTTAAATTTTGATTAATTAAATTAAATTAAATTTTCGAAAAATCTTCTTTTCCAAAACTACAGGACCAATTTTAACCAAATTTCACATGAATCTTCCTTACATGAATCTCCTCTAAATTCCTTAAAAAAAAATAATTTCCGTGTAGAACTTAAATTTTTGTAAATTTAATTAAATTGAATTTTCCAGAAATTGTTAAACAATCTTCTTCTCCAAAACTACAGGACCAATTTCAACCAAACTTCACAGGAATCTTCCTTGCATGTATCTCTTCCAAATTCCTTCACGATCGGATGAAAAGCTTGGCTGCTGTGGGATAGACTTATTATTTCTGTTCTTTAATCACTTACTGGATTTCATTCTGGTGTAGCATGAATCTTCTTTGGATAGACCTCTTTTGTATTCCTTGAAGAAGTTCATAGTCTAAATGTCTAAAAGCCAGTGGAGCGATACAGGGCCATCTTGGCCCTCTTGTTTTTTGTACCCTTGCATATTTATCTGGAACATATCTTCTAAACCATAAGTGCTAGTAACTTCAAACTTTGTACACTTATACATCTCATTGTGGGGAAGTCTGATGTACAATAGCCATTACTCTGCCACGCCCTTTTTGTGAGTTATTGCCCTTTGTTGTTTGTACCCTTACATTTTTGTCCGGAACATATCTTCTAAACCATAAGTGCTAGCATCTTCAAACTAGATACATTTATAGATCTCAATGTAGGGAAGTGTTATGTACTATAATCTTTACTCTGCCACGCCCACTTTTTGAGTTATTGCCCTTTGTTGTGTGTACCCTTACATTTTTGTTCAGACCATATCTTCATAACCATATCTGCTAGCTACTTCAAACTTAGTTCACTTATACATCTCATTGTGCAGAAGTGCTATGTACAAGAATCGTTACTGTGTTACACCCACTTTTCGAGTTATTGCCCCTTTGTTGTTTGTACCCTTGCATTTTTGTCCGGAACATATCTTCTAAACCATAAGTGCTAGCATCTTCAAACTTGGTACACTTATACATCTCAATGTTGGGAAATGTCATGTACAATAATCTTTACTCTGCCACACCCACTTTTTGAGTAATTGCCCTTTGTTGTTTGTACCCTTGCATTTTTGTCTTCTAAACCATAAGTTCTAGCATCTTCAAACTTGGTACACTTATACATCTCATTGTTGGGAAGTCCAATGTACAATAGCCATTACTCTGCCACACCCACTTTTTAGCTCCACTGGCCTTCAGGCCAGCGGGCTATTGTCATGGCGCTGTGTCCGTCGTGCGTGCGTCCGTGCGTGCGTGCGTCCGTCCGTCCGTCCGGTCGTCAACTTTTCTTTAAAAATCTTCTCCTCAGAAACTACTTGATGGATTTCAATCAAACTTCACAGGAATGATCCCTAGGTGGTCCTCTATCAGATTCCTAAAATCAATTCTGATTGAACCAGAAAGTCTGGAGTTATCTGCCCTTGAATTAAAAAACGGCTGTTATGACTTTGTTTTCACTCTAGCCACTACAAATATTTATCAATCAAGACAAAACTTGGCCAGAATGTTGGTGCTGATAAGATCTTGCCTGAGTGCAATTTTCAGCTTGATCTGAATATTATGTCTTGAGTTATGTGCCCTTGAAATTGGTAAAATTATGATTTTTGATCTTATTGTTACTCAAACAACCATAAATATCCACCAATCAACAGGAAACTTTCATGTAATTTTACTGGCCATGAGATCTTGCATGTGTGTAATTTTCAGCTTCATTCAGCTTAAATCATGATTTTTCTGCCATTGAATTTGACAAAATTGCTGTTTTCGACTTTGATTTTACACTCTTTTCATCCACAAATATTGAACAATCAGGTCAAAACTTTAACAAGATGTAGGTGAAGTTAAGATCTTGCTTTGGTGTGATTCTTAGCTAGATAGGAATATAAAATCCTAAGTTGTATGCCTTTCATGTTGATAAAATTGCTAATTGTGACTTTTTTCCAATCTAACAGCCAATCTCACTCTAATAAAGACAAAGCTTGGTAACCAATTGATCCTATTTGAATGTATTTTCAGCTTTCTAGTTACTTTGTAATTGTTTTAAGAGCAACAAGACTTAGTATTGAAAATTTTAGTCAAAACTTGGACTTGATATTACAAGAAATTCAGTTTTCATCAGCCATTTGTATTAATTTTGGAATATGGTATTTCCCCAAATCTATTTTTAGCTCAAAATCTATTTATAGAAATATGAAATATTTTGGAGTAATCAATGGTCTGTTAATTTAGATCTGTTTGGAAGATTGAAAATTTTAATTGCTAGTATCATCCTAAGCTGGAATGTTCTACCATTTTCCTTTTACCCTTTCTCAAATGGCAAACATATAGTTTTATTTTCTTTGCTTCAAGAACCAAACATTTTGAACAATCTAGTTTTGTAACTTTCTTTTTGCTCTATGAAACACAAGCATTGAACAATCTAATCAAAACTTGGATTACATATTACATGAAATTCAGGCCTGTGGAGCGACTCAAGACCTTCAGGTCTTCTAGTTTAGTTATTGCCCTTTGTTGTTTGTACCCTTACATTTTCGTCCGGACCATATCTTCTAAACCATAAATGTTAGCAACTTCAAACTTGGTACACTTATAGTTCTCATTGTGGGGAAGTGTTATGTACAATAGCCATTACTATGCCATGCCTACTTTTTGAGTTATTGCCCTTTGTTGTTTGTACCCTTACATTTTTGTTCAGACCATATCTTCATAACCATATCTGCTAGCAACTTCAAACTTAGTACACTTATACATCTCATTGTGCAGAAGTGCTATGTACAGGAATGTTACTCTGCCATGCCTACAATTTGAGTGATTGCCCTTTGTTGTTTTTACTCTTTCATTTTTGTCCGGACCATATCTTCTAAACCATAAGTGCTGGCAACTTCAAACTTGGCACACTTATAGTTCTCATTGTGTGGAAGTGTCATTTACAAGAACCGTTACTCTGCCATGCCAATCTTTTACAGTTATTGCCCTTTGTTGTTTGTACCCTTGCATTTTTGTCTGGACCATATTTTCTAAACCATAAGTGCTAGCACCTTTAAACTTGGTACACTTATTGCCCTTTTTTGTATTGAAAGCTTGTGCGGGGGGTATCAAGTCACATCCTGTGACAGTTCTAGTTTCTCCTAGTCTAATTGGTCAGAATTTGATGAAATTTCATATTTGAGTAGTAAGTCAGATGCCCTTGACAATAAACTATGTGAAATTTGGGTATAAAAATTATGTCATGCAAAAAGGGGGCTTAACATTTGTTAGCTTTATGTTAGCTCTGCATGGCATACATTTATTGTGACAATGCCTTACAAGGGTTTTCCTATGCTTTCTGTGCCTCCTGAAAACTGAGGTGTTCCCAATGCAAACGGCTGTGTTCCCAAAGCAAATATTCATCCATTTTTCCCAATCTATTCAAAATGATTAATTTGTTATTGAGGAATGGGTGTTTTGCTAACTTTTTTCAGCCCAAAATAAGCTATTTTGCACTTAAAAATTTCCCAATTCAGGCCAGACTCCTTTTCCCAAAATGGCTAGGAAAACCCCTGCCTTATTCGGGGAGCATTGTCCGTCTCTGACGGCTCTTGTTGTATGATATATACAGTCATGTTCCTACAAAATTAACCATTTCCCATACATAACAAATGTACACAGTTCAAAATTTAAAGCTCACACAGACAGCAATACATATTTACGATAGATTAAACCCTTCTAAAACATGACTGGTTTTGAACTTTGGTCACAATATTTTGGTGCTATGTTGTACAAAAATTCTATCAACAACCATTTTGTCATGTGAAGCAATTTGTGTTTGACGTGGTACAGAAAATATTGAAGTAAAAGGAGAAAAGACATTTTCATCTTTTGTTTTAATGTTTTCCAAAGCTTTTAATCTTACAGATATCTAAACCCCATCTTGTTTTAAAAAGGTTCAACCCTTTCCCAAACAAGACCTGGTTTTGACAACCTTTAGAAAATGGGCTTGGGAAAACATTGAAACAAAAGAAGAAACTGCTGATAACCAGCAGTTTCTCCTTTTTTAGCTCACCTGAGCACGAAGTGCTCAAGGTGAGCTATTGTGGTCGCTTTTCGTCCGTCGGCGTCCGTCTGTCCGTCAGTCTGTCCGTCCGTCTGTCCGTCCGTCCGTCTGTCCACATTTTGGTGTTACCACTCTAGCACCCACAAATATTGACCAATCTTAACCAAACTTTGTCAAAACATGTATGACCATAAGTTCTTGGATGAGTTCGATTTTGGGCCAGATCGGACTAGAAAGTCCAGAGTTATCTGCCCTTGAATGTCAAAAATGGCTAGTTTTGACTTTGTTACCACTCTAGTATCTACAAATATCAACCAATCTTAAACAAACTTGATCGAAATATGTATGACCATAAGTTCTCAGATGAGTGTGATTTTGAGTCAGATCGGACCAGGAAGTCTGGAGTTATGTGCCCTTGAACGTCAAAAATGGCTAGTTTTGACTTTGTTACCACTCTAGCATCTACAAATATTGACCAATCTTAATCAAACTTTGTCAAAATATGTATGATCATAAGTTCTCGGATGAGTTTGATTTTGAGTCAGATCGGACTTGGAAGTCTGGAGTTATGTGCCCTTGAACGTCAAAAAAGGCTAGTTTTGACTTTGTTACCACTCTAGCATCTACAAATTTTGACGGATCAAAACAAAACTTTGCAACAATGTTGGTTACTAGAAGTTCTCAAATGAGTTTGATTTTTAGTCAGATTGGACTAGGAAGTCTGGAGTTATGTGCCCTTGAACGTCAAAAATGGATAGTTTTGACTTTGTTACCACTCTAGCATCTACAAATATTGACAGATCAAAACAAAACTTTGCAACATTGTTGGTAACTATAAGATCTTGGATGAGTTCGATTTTTTGTCAGATCGGACATGAAAGTCTGGAGTTATGTGCCCTTGAACGTCAAAAATGGATAGTTTTGACTTTGTTACCACTCTAGCATCTACAAATATTGACCGATCAAGACAAATACTTTGCCACAATGTTGGTAACCATAAGATCTTGGATGACTTCGATTTTCAGTGTGTTTGAAGTAGGAAGTCTGGAGTTATGTGCCCTTGAATTTGACAAAATTGCTGTTTTCGACTTTGTTTACACTGTAGCATCTACATTTATTGACTAATCAAGACAAAACTTGGCCACAAGGTTGGTGGCCATAAGATTCTTGATGAGTGAAACTTTCAGCTTGATTTGACTAGAAAAAACATAGTTATTGGCCCTTGAATTTCACAAAATTACAGTTTTCGACTTTATTTTTACTCTAACAATATATTGACCAATCAAAAAAAATTGGACATAATGTTGATGAGAACATTTTTTTCAGGACAGAGTTATGTGCCCTTGACTATGACAAAATTGTTGTTTTCTTCCATTTTGTTTGTACTTTAACAGCCACAAATATTGATCATTCAAGATTATGAAAGCAGTTTTCAGCTGGATCATAATCTCACATCTTAAATCATGTTCTTTGAACTTGACAACATTTTATCTTTCTTTCTATCTAGGTTCAGGTGAGCGATTATTGACCATCATGGTCCTCTTGTTCTCAATATTTTCTGTGCCATATTTTACACAAATTTTATCTTTAGTAACTTCCATTTTGAAATTTGTGTCTCTTTTTGAAGTGGATCACCCTAAAATGTTGTTGTTTGGGAAAGGTTTAATGAGCTAGGATATTGTAAAATGGCCCTTATGGCAGTCTGATCGAGATCTATTCTCTAAGCTACTCCATTACCTATTGTAAATGTTAGAGAGCAGCATGGATCTTGATCAGAATGAATCTTCTATCAGAATGTGTGAAATGTAATAAGGGCCATTTTCATTTTTCCTCCTCGAATTATCTTAGTAGTTGAAGTTGAAGTGGCAAAATTACTTGATATGAAATCTTGAAATTTTGTTTGGGAGGTCAAAACCATGTCTTGTTTGGGAAAGGCTATGATTTATGTTTGCTAATATTCATGAATGTATATTTGTGTTAATGTGTTCATGCTAATGCTATAATTATGTGCAATAAAGAAATGATTAAATCATTATAAATATGGAAACTGAAATTTTGTTTCAATCTTCCCATTGAGATTCACCACAGCTTGTTTTAACCCTTTCTCATATAGTGACGCCTTTTGAAGCTTCACAAGATAAAGGCTTTGGAAAATATTGCAAAAAATAAAGAAGCATTTTCTTCATTTCCCACAATGTTTTCCACACAGAAAGACCTGAAAAGCTAAAATTTCATTCACATTCAATAAATTGTCTTCTGCAAAATCTGTGAATTTGGACCAGCCTCTATTTTTGCTGTCTTGGAAAAGGTTAGAAATGTTCTAAACCAAAGATTTTCAGTTCTTCTTGACAAACCCTGGTAGAACACCATGTAACCCTTTCCCAAACGGCAATATTTTAGGGTGATCCACTTCAATAACTGCCACAAATCACAAAATGGATGTTATTAAAGATAGGATATGTGTAAAACATGGCATAGAAAATATTGAGACAAAAGGAGAAACTGCTGGTTATCAGCAGTTTCTTTTGTTTCAATGTTTTCCCAAGCCTTTTCTATTAGGGACGTCAAAACCAGGTCTTGTTTGGGAAAGGTAATTGCTTTGGGGATGTGTGAGATCGTCATCTACATTGTCCTCAATGTCACAATACACATTTTGAGTCATAAAAACAATGTATTGTACTGGAACGGTTAAACCTCTTTACCTATTCTCTCGCATTGATGCTTTTTGACGCCCGTCAAAAAATGGTTGGAGAAAACATTGTGGAATATGAAGAAATTGATTATCACAAGCAACTTTTTTTATTTTCCTTAATGCTTACTGCATAGAAAGTCATAATATTTTCATCAACTTCAAAATGTTGTCTGCAAGTTCTTTCAAATTTAATCAATCTGGTTATGAGTTACTGTAATGGCTATGAACAATATAGCAAGCGTCCATAGTTACTTTCATTTCCAATTTCAATATCTCCATGACTGATTTGCATTTTATTTGAAGCAAGGAAGGTGTAAGAATGTCAGGGATTTGTTGGATGAGATAGATCTTTTAAGCAGCACCTGATAAAAAGTTATTGACAAAATCTTATTTGCTTGTCAATAACTATTTCATCAGGTGGTTTTTAAAACACCTACATCCAAAAATCGCTGGCAGTTTTTTCATATCCGCTTTAACCCTTTCCCAAACTGCAAATTTTCAAAATTTCCATTTCAAAAGCTGCTGTAGACGACAAATGGACCTTGTTTAAGATAGAATTTGTGTATAATATGCCACAAAAAATATTGAGACAAAAGGAGAAACTGCTGGTTATCAGCAGTTTCTTCTTTTGTCTAAATGTTTTCCCAAGCCATTTCTATTATGGACGTCAAAACCAGGTCTTGTTTGGGAAAGGGTTAAACCATTTCCAATCCTGTTGCACAATAAGATAGAAGATTTTCTGCAATTGTTGTATCACATGATTACCTGCCATGTTTTACATCACGACCAATTACTGTATAAAGTACAGTGGGGCAGCATGGTCTAGAGGTAGGACACAGGCTTCTGGATCGAGAGGTCCTGGGTTCGAATCTGGCTGTGCCACGGGAATATTTCTGAGCAAAAAATTACCCCACATTGTTCCTCTTCACTCAAGCGTATAAATGGGTACATTTGAGTGTTGGAAGCCAAAAGTGATGTGGCTGGCTACCAGAGGCACAGACTGCAAAAATCCGACTTGAAACTAAATATACAGAATAATGCTGGTAATTCTTTTCCAACAATGTTTTCTTCAGCTGACCACCTCACAGCTTTAAAACTTGTCTCTGTATTGTTATGGATAAAGAACAACATACACAAAGTTTTATTTATATTTCTTCATTTATTCAACAATTCGATCACATGTTCACATATTAATAAAATCTTGTAATGACAATTACAATTGTAATGAGTAGTTTTGCATGTATGTAAATTACATATTTTAATCATCAATTAAATACATATTAATTTTACTGATGTTTCTATAATCATTTTAGCAGACAACAAAATGTTAGACTGGTTCGGATTGAAAGAATTTGCAGACAACAAAATAAAATATGAAATAATTATTTTACAGAACTTTTTATTTCATAGGGTAAATAGATCTAATATTGTAGTCATTTTCATCTTTTCTCTCGATGTGTTTCAGAATGTTCTTTGAATTAATATTATATTTAAATACTTGGTATGTATAAAATGAGTTATATACAAAATGGATGTGTTATTCATATAATGGAAGTTTTTCTTTATTGCTTTTATAACAATATAAATAAAAGTATTTAACCTATAACTAGACAACACCATGGTCTTGATTGGACAATGTTATTATCCAATTACTGCACAGTGACGCCTTTTGACTCCCTCACGAGAAAATGCTTGGGAAAACATAGTGAGAAATGAAGAAATTGCTTGTGACAAGCAATTTCCTCATTTTCTACCATGTTTTCTAACCCAAAATGGAAAGATTTTGAAATTTTCGTCAACTGGAATATGTCATCTGCTATAACTTTGAATTTGGAACAGTCCAAAAATTTTCCATCTGCTCCAGATGACAAAAAAAGTGTTGATAAACATTGGATTTGTGTACAATAAAGCATGGAAAATATTGAGACAAAAGGAGAAACTGCTGGTTATCAGCAGTTTCTTTTGTCTCAATGTTTTCCAAGGCCTTTTTAATAAGGATGTCAAAACCCGGTCTTGTTTGGTAAAGGGTTAAATTCAAGGGCAGAGAATAACAAGAGTAACTAGACACCATGCACATTTCTTGTGGTATCATCATCTGATTGAAACTATAGGAGTTGTGCACACAAGAAATTTCTAACTGATGGACAAACAGACAGATAGACAATCAGGGCCATAACATAATACAAAACTCTGAATGTGTTACAATTTTAGAGTTTATCCAAATACTTGTTAAGACCTGGTGTTGTGTAGTAATGGGTTAATACTAAAACTTTTGTGGAAGAGAAAACTTTCAGCAGTGATCAAGTAAAATTCAAAGCAATTTTAACATAGTCTATCCCTTATGAAATTTGTGTGATGTCAAAAAGTTTTGTGCGCCGTCATAAACATTCATAATCAATGTATTGCATCTTTACAGACATGTTGCAAGTTGGAAAATATCCATACTTTCCATTGCCAAATGTTTACCATGTAACCCAAAAAATCCTGACAATACCTGACATCCAAGGTCTTAACCCTTTCCCGAACGACAAAATTTTGGGGTGTTCCAATTTAAAAGCTCCTGCAGACAACATATTGGATGCTAACAGAGGTGGAATTGGTGTATGATATAGCACAAAAAATATTGAGACAAAAGGAGAAACTGCTGGTTATCAGCAGTTTCCTCTTTTGTCTCAATGTTTTCCAAAGCTATTTCTACAAGGTAGAGATACAAGACAGCATTACCAAACAGCAAAATTTTGGACTATTCCAAATTTAAAGGTGTTGCAGACGACAATTTCAAGTTGATGAAATTTAAAAATCTTTCCATTTTAGGTTAGAAAAAATTGTGAAAAATGAAGAAATTGCTTGTCACAAGCAATTTCTTGATTTTCCATAATGTTTTCCCTAACCCTTTCTTGTGAAGGTATCAAAAGGCGTCACTGTGCAGTAATGAGTTAATTAATTTCTGTCTGATAATTTCTACAACTTCTTTTGGTTCAATACTACAGACAATTTGTGAACAGTAGGTACCAGATGATATGAATGTAAACATTGCAATATTTAATGCAATAAACTAATATTTTCCAAAATTTTCATGGATTAGACCTATTGATCAAAAAGTTTTGAAAAACAACAAGGGGAATGCAGAAATGCAGAAAAATAGCATTCTTCCATTTCCCAGAATGCTTTCAAAATCATGATTTACATCTAATCTCAAATTTTTGCTCCAGGCAGCTCCTTTGAATTTGATCAAGTACTAATTTTGTCATTTTTGAAAATAGAAGATCTATAATAATTACCCTTTCCCAAACAACAAGAGTTTATACTGATCCAATTTGGAAGTTACTGCAGATGACAGCATGGATGTTTTGTCTCAAGGTTTTTAAAAGCCTTTTCTAAGGACATCAAAATCAGGTCTTGTATGGGATAGGTTTAATCAAGTGGAGTTGTCAGATAATGGGTTAATCTCCAGTTATATTTCCCAGAGTAAATACATCTTGACCCACCATTGTGAGTTATTATAGGCCTGGTCACATAATTATAACGTCTCTAAGATTAATCCTTTCCAGCAAAAATTTAGACTGTTCCCGTTGTATATCTCCTGCTGACCACAAAATTGATGTTGATAAAGATAGATTTTGTGAACTATGTAAGATAGAAAATATTGAGGCAAAAGAAGAAAATGCTGATTATCAGCATTTTCTTCTTTTGCCTCAATGTTTTCCCAATCCTATTCCATCAGGGACGTCAAAATGAGGACTTGTTTTGGAAATGGTTAACCAGTTACGCATCCCAGAGTATACTGCTATAGGCCCATTATTGAGAGTTGTAGGCCTCGTCACATTATTTTAATGTCTCTTTACTATGCTAACACCGTGAAATGTTCGCCTTTTTGTCGTCAATTATTTGCTGGACCCTTTTTCGTATTCTGTCATATCTGTAAACATACAGTTTGATGGTTCATTAAATTTTGTCTTAACCCATTACTGCACAGTGACACCTTTTGAGTCCCACAAGAAAAATGCTAGGGAAAACATTGTGGAAAATAAAGACATTGCTTGGTATAAGCTGTTTCTTCATTTCCCACAATGTTTTGTACCCCAAAAGACCAATAAATCTAAGATTTCATTCACATGAAATTGTTGTCTGCTCAATCTTTGATTTCGGAACAGCCCAAAATTTCATCTGGTAATGGGTTAAGCATAAAGAATACACAAAGCTTTCACAGATAGGACAGTCTAGGATCATCCTACACATATTAAAGCCCAGTGTAATCTTGACTCTTTACCTGCCTAAAATATTGAAACATTTTATTAATTTTGATAATTTGTTCATTTTTATTTTGTCATCCACAATTATATTGTACAGAAAAGAGCATTCTTCTTTTCATAATAAACTAAATATTTCTTCATCTTTTCCCAAACTGCAAAAACTTGGACTTGGACTGTTCCAATTTGGAAGCTGATGCAGACACCAATACGGAAGATAAACATACATGATAGGATTTGTGTACATTGTAGCACAGAAATTATTGAGGCAAAAGGAGAAAAGCTGGTACATTTTCTTCGTTTGAATCAATATTTTTTCAACAAGCTTTTAATACCCCCATCTTCAAAGCAGAGGGAATAATTATATAATTTAACCATGTCACTTTGTCTTTTCATAGATTGAGGACTTTTTCGTTTCAATGCTCTAACTCAAGAACTGTTTGACCTAGGACCATGAAACTACACAATTGTAGCCGTTGACACAAGGAGCTACAATATCATTTTTGGGTCGAAGGCAATGATCACAATTGAATTTAGGTTCATAATACCCTGATCTTGTTGTGTAAAGGGTAAACAGTTTACTCACTTTGCTTTCAGTCTTTTTACTTCCGTCTCCTCGTCTGATCTAAACTTATCTAGAAGCCCTCGTAATACAGGCTCCGGAATATTCACTAACTGTTCTACCTGAAACATGGAATTAAACATTACTTTAGAACTCTATTACTAGCCATGCTTTCAAACTATCTTAATCAACTTAATAATCAAAATATCAAATCTACTGGTTCAATTGAGAGGTCTGTGAAAGAAAAAAAATCCTTTCATAATAATTATATTATATTGTTTTCAAAAGAGTTTTTATTCTAAACATGTGAGATAAATAAATCTTTACCCTCATCATTCTAGTTCACACATAATTTTAAGAATGGGCTAATGACTTTGATGTGACCTAAGAATTAGCAGGACTTCTATGCCTGTTGCCAAATAACATTCCAAGAATATAACCTAGGGCGTGTGAAAGCCCCCTGTGACATATGCACACAATGACAAGCAATGATGTTATCAGTATATGAAGTTCATCCCACCCCATCTTCAACCATTTTCTATTATGATCAAGATAGTACCTTTCAAATTTGCATGCCAATCTCTTTTTTTCTTTCCTTTTATTCCCAGAGGTCAAAGAAAATTGTCAAATACAAGGTATTTTTACAGATGTTCCAATTACATAGATTACCTCTTCTGGTAACGGTGTTTCACACACAGGTGTTTCGGTGGTGGGTGAGGCGCCCTCTGGAATGTTGGTTGGCACGACAACGGGGCTTGTTTCCGGATGGTCCCGTATAAACAGCTTCACTGTATCGCTGGGCCCATGTACAAGTCGCTCTAATAATGGAATGTCCGACTCCTTTAATACCCTCTCCTCTGAAAACGGATAGAAAAATAGATTAATTATTCTTTCAATATAAATCCCTAACTGGTGGAAAAGACAGTATACAGACTAAACCAGACAATGTGAAAAGAGGACATTATTTATCATCAGTATCGAAGTAGCCAGTAATCACTTTTGGGTTTATTCCTTTCCCAAACAAAACCTGTTTTTGACTTTACTAATCCAGAAGTCTTAAATTCTGAGAACCATAAGACATTTCCTTTCATTGCTTTTCATTACCAGCAAGCAACATTATTTAATGTTGTCTGTAGCTCTATTCAATTCGTATAAAGCTAATGTTGAGTTGTTTGATTTAGGGTTTACCCTTTCCCAAACAACAAAATTTTAGGATGATCCGCTTCAAAAACTGCCACAAATGATGAAATGGAAGTTATTAAAGATAAGATTTGTGTAAAATACCACATAGAAAATATTGAGGCAAAAGGAGAAACTGTTGGTTATCAGCAGTTTCTTCTTTTGCCACAATGTTTTCCCAAGCCTATTTCATTAGGGTCTTGTTTGGGAAAGGGTTAAGCAATTTAAGGTAGTATAGCCCTAATGAGGTTGACGCCACATCAGAATTATTCATGCAACGTCGAAAACATTCGGCGGTTGAACTTCCTACCACCGAATGTTTACGACTGCGCCCGAATAAGTTCAGATATGTAACTACGTTGCTCAGAAAAAGCGGATGTTTTAAAGAATTTCAAAATGGCAGCATTACAGGTATTCTACCATAAATAATATTTTTCTTAGAGAATATCACACCCACCTTCGTGCTCTGATACTATACAAAGGTTGTATTCATCTGGCTGATTCTCTACCTGGGGAAAAACAAGGTCAAATAGTTGAGGCTAGTAACATTGTAAGATATTAGATATTTTTCAGGACTAATCAGGACTAATAACATTGTAATCATTGACATTAATAATACAAAATATATGTCATAATAATCTACAGTTCCCAAAGAGGACTTCTGCCGAGTTAAAAAATACACCGACCAGAAATGGAAACCCCTATCAGATCGATTCAAGTATATAACATCACAAAACTTTGGTTACGAGGGTATAAATATAAGTTTCTATAATAGAAGCACAAGAGCACAAAACTCCATACTGTACAGGTACAAACATCAACATGCTTCAGAGTACATCTCCTATGTCTCATCTACTGTATGTCAGCTTGAGTAAGATAACATTAGATGTGATACATTATATACTATATAATATACATACCTTAAATTTTTCTAACAATGCTTTAATAACTTGCTGTACAGTCATTTTATTATCTACAGTAACACTGGTACAGCTCCCTAATACTGGAGTAAATACACTCGTCTGAAATAACAATATAGTATAGGTAATTGATGAAATATTATAATGAGGAGTAACTTTAAATATGTATTTGTCATAGAAAAAATAGGTTTTAACATGTATCTTGTTTCAAGCATTGGTTTTTTTACCTTGAAAGACAAGATGTGTTTGTAGAACATGACAACCCAAAACAATATCAAGATTTTAGAAAGAGCAAGTATGCTCTGTCTTAGTACGAAATGAAATGGAAGTAATGCAGAGTCAATGAAAACAAACGACAAAACTACATATGCTTCAATATCATCTTCACAGCACATTACATGATATAAAAGTTTTATAATTTCACCCCTGAAACAAGACCTTTGAAGAAAACCTTTTGTCAATAACCTAAAGATGAAGGGGTATAAATACAGCAAAGTTCATACAGTCATCATTGTAGTAAGATTGACAATGGAGTGGTCACTTTGTGAACAATCATTGACACAAATGTTGAAGGATAGTCATAAATGAGGTGTTTGAGTAAGTAGTAATATACTATAAATATACAATAATTCGAGTTAAACAATATTCTCCACCTGGGGGATATTCATGTTAAGTTTATTATAAGTCATTAATGTTCCAATAATAATAAATATTTTTATGAAGGGATAAATGTTATATAAATATAATGTATTGGAAAAGGGCTTGCATGAAGTAACCTACATCACAGCCAAATAACTTTCTAGTCTTGCTTTATTCATTTCTTTTCTTTTTGCTTTCAGAAGACAGAAAGTTTATTACATTATATTAGAAAAATTGATATTTTCAAGGTTTTATCTAAAAGTCTTAAAGTTTATGACAGAACTAAAATTTTGGGGCACAATTGTATAAACTTTTGTTAGCGTTAACCAAATGGTTAGTGCCTGTTTTTGGTAAAATTTTAAAATACATCAGAAAATTTAGCCAAAACAGGTATTTAACTATTTGGTTAACATTAACCAAAGTTTATACAATTCAGCCCAGAAAAAAAGCTACATGCATAATTATGAGAGAAAACATTCAGAAAAACTTTGACACTAAATAGTTTACATATATTTTTGCAGTGCATCATATCTACTAAGCCCTTCTCCAGCACAAGATTATGGCCTTACTGATTTATATTTCAATTGATTTCCATTATAATGTATTATTTCAATTTTGCTGAATTATGGGAAGATGCTCTAAAGAAATAACCAAATTAATATAGAAAGCAGTATTAAGTCACTTCTTTCTGTCTGAGCAGAATAAACATTTCCCAAACAAAACATAAGACTGGTCCAATTTGAAAGCAGTTGCACTTGACAAATTGATTGATGTGAAAGATAGAAATTTTGTTATGTTTTAAGAGAGAAACATTGAGGGGAATGAGAAAATACTGGTTACCAGCAATTTCTTCTTTTCTTTCAATGTGTATCAAAACATTCTTACAGTTATTTCAGAAAAGGTTATTAAACAGTGCTTTGTCAAAAATGTATTCCAAAGGAAAATCACCAAGAAAACCATGTACATTAATTATGATAGCACAGAGACAAAAGACTGAGTAATGTCATGCTTTCTCATATAAATTATAGCTGTCTCTGAAAGTTTTTTTTATTTCACATTAAAATAATGATTTAAGATTAAGAATTATGATTAATAATAAAGATTGAGAATGAAACGGTATGCATATATATTTTGTTTTCTATTGAAGTATTACTTACATCAATTTCTCCTGTCTAAATTTTCAAAAACAAGAGGCCCAAGAGGGCCTGTATCGCTCCACTGGCTCAGTATTTCAATCAATGAGACGGTTCAAGTATAGATTTTCATAAGGAAATTTGACAGGAAAGCTGATTCCAGAATAGACTTTACCTTGAGAAACCTTATTTCTCAGTGGTAATAAGTATTGTTTGTAAATAGGAAAAGTTATATATCGCTGCTTTTCTGCCAAAAACATGTATCTGCAGCTTAAAACAAGCTGCAGATACAAGGTTTTTGCAGAAAAGCGACAATATGTATATCCCTGTATTTCAACCAAACCTTGTAACCGCAGCTTAACCCTTTTCCAAACTGAAACAAGACCTGGGCTGCGTTCAGTAGACAAAACGTTTTGTCTTACTGGACGCAGGGCTGGTTTTGATGTCCCCGATAGAATAGGCTTGAGAAAACATTTAGGCAATAGAAGAAAATGCTGATAATCAGCACTTTCTCCTTTTGCCTCAATATTTTCTGTGTATTATTGTACTCAGATCCAACCTGCCATATCTTTTTCAGTGAAACTTAGTTAAAGATGAAATTCCAATATATTTTTTGACCCATTACCAAAATGGCAAAATTTGGGGCTTTTCCAAATTCAAAGATATTGCAGACGACAATTTCAAGTGAATGAAATTTAAAATATTTTGGTGTTTTGGCATAGAAAACATTGTGGGAAATGAAGAAATTGCTTGTCACATGCAATTTCTTCATTTTCCGCACTGTTTTTCAAAGCTGTTATCTTTTAGGGAGTCAATGTGTAGTAATGGGTTAAGTCCCGCAACAGATAGATGCTGGACGATGGACGATCATTAAAGCTCATATAATAGCACCTTGTGCTCAGGAGAGCTGAAAACAGGTGTAAATGATACTAATGATGCCAAGGCTTTAGTTTTATGGAAATAAGGCAGAATTTGGCTGGAAATTCTGTATCGTAGGGTTTTCCATCTTAGATTTCCACACAACACAAAATTATCATGGATATGATCTTTTTCATCTCTCTCTTTAAATTGCCGTAAAATGCACAATTTTGATTTATATGACCTTGCCAGATAGTTTTCACTGGTGGTGAACTCGGCCAAAGCGTTGGACATTTTTTCGCGATCATAGTATTTCGTCTGTGTTGTTTTAAATATTGTAACTACGGCTTGGATTAAGCTGTAGTTACGAGATTTTATAACAACACAGACGGTTTGTCTATACAAATTGCTACATCCGGTCTATTTTTAGAACAAATTCATTGTTATTAGAAAAACTATCCAATCAGATCTTTAAACTCACATTTAACTGAAATATCTGTACCTTGTGGTAGCGAAAAATGTCCCTTGCTTTGGCCGAGTTCACCACCAGTGGTTTTTATGTTTAACTTGATTTGGTAGTATAAATAAAACTCAAACACAAGTGTTTCTGTAAATAATGAAGTTTTATTAAAGAATGTTTAAGTAATTGAAATTGTTGTTTACAATAGCATACAATCAATACATATTTTCATTACATAAAAGTTGTTAAATAAACAACTTGCAGAATTCATATTATGCATGTACATGTATTACTTAAAATTTTCAATTAACCCTTTCCCAAATGGCATTGTTTTAGACTTCCAATTTAAAAGCTGCACCAGAAGACAAAATGGAAGGTGATGAAAACAGGTTTTGCACAATATAGCAAAATAAAAATAAATGAATAAATTTATGAAAAAAATGAAGCAAAAGAAGAAAATGCTGATTATCAGCACTCAATGTTTACAGAAGCCTCTTAAATTAGGGACGTCATGAACAAGCTCTTATTTGGGAAAGCGTTAAGTTTCATTACAGCTTATTCATGTTTTTGACAAAAGTAAAATGTTAATTCATCTCAACATTATCTGTTATTCAAACCTTTGTATAACATCTAAATTCAAAAAGCATATTGCTACTATCTGCTGATATTAACCCAGGACAACTTAATTTTTGTCAACAATGTTCTCTATAACTAGGCTGGGGCTCTGAAATGACTTGCCAAAGGCCATACCCACATGGATGGCAGCTTGAATGTAATCCAATCACATCACCCGCAACTTCTCACAAGAAATGAGTTTGGCATTCAAGCTACCATGTCAAGCAGGACCCCATTGTTTAAAATAGAATATGATCATATTTCATGTGTTTTGATCATCATTCTACCCTTTACAGACCGACAAGCCTTTCTGGATTGTCTTGATCTGTTATGAGTGACATCTTCACTATAAATGTACATATATGAGTTTTAGACCTGTAAGCTTTTATTCCAATGATAAAACAAAGTTTTGCAGATTGTACAGCTATATATTAAAATGCCTTTCCATCTATTATATGAAAGAATTGTTCTATGCCATACAAAAACATACTTAAGTGATTATTTCTAAACTATTATAATTAAATTTAAATACATACACATTTACAATGATGTTGCATTAATCCCTTTATATGAATATTTGACTGTCATAATGATATCAGTCCTCTTGTTATTTGAGTAACATATAATAAATAGTTTGTTTTTCTCTCTTTCCCTTGCTATCATCTGTCATGACTTTCATATGATTTATATATAAATGTGGTTATTGTGATATTCTTTGTGCAAAGCACCATTTCCACTTCTAACAAAGTCTATTTGTTAATCTATGACATTGCTATATATATTCATTAAGTATCTTTGAAATATATTCTCCTTTTGGATCAGTACTAGTCTTTGTTTTGATTTTCTAATCATTTCAGAGATTTATTCTAAAACTCGCATAAAACACTAAACTAATATTTTGAATCAAACAATGAATGGTACATGAACTTTTTCAGTAGATCAGCAGTTTTAACAAAAGTAAGACAGTGCTTTACTGAGCTTAGAACAAGTATAATCAAAATAGGAACAAGAGCTCCGCAGAGTGGCGCATATACACCCGAGAGGGGCTTGTTTGTAAAATTTGCCATTTTTTCAATTCAAGGGCAGATAATTCAAAAACGAAACAGGTTATCTGAATTCCGTAAGCGATGTGCACAAATAGACACAATGGAGAATCATTGTGGCAAGTTTGATTAAATTCCAATCAAAACTGTAGGAGAAGTTGCGCACACAAGAAATTGCTAACGGACAGACTGACGGACAGACAGACGACCGGGGCCATAACAATATGAACCTTCAGGCGTATAAAAATATAAATATTTGCTCTATTTGTCACAATAATCTTACCATTGTGCATAATTTTTCACCCTACAGGTCATTAATTTTTTGATGAGTTTTCTTCTCAATACTGAGGTTGATGTGAAATACAAAATTTGTGTAAGTTAGTGTGAACACATTTCGAAATTTAAAGAACATACTGCAATAAATATATATGAGATGTTAATCTACAAATCTCATTTAACTTGTTTTTATACGTGATGAACCATTTGCTAAGCTCTGCACTGCCTTCAGAAAAATTATGCAGAATGGAATAGTAATGTGAGTAAAAAGGTACAGTTGAATTAATGTAAAGTAGCAAGTTCATGTGTAACAGAAAGTAACAAATAGGAATCAATTCTATTAATTAAACAGTGACATAATTTCCGACAAACAATAGTATTTCCTCAGTGTAAATCTAAAAAATTTAACTTAGTCCAAATTCAAAAATGTTGCAGATGACAATTTAAAATGAATGAATCTTACATGTTTGGTCATCTTATGTAGAAAACATTGTGGGAAATGAAGAATTTGGTTTTCACAAGCAATTTCTTCATTTTCCACATGGTTTTCCATGGACATTATCTTCTGGGGAGTCAAAAGGAATCACTGTATGGTAATGGGTTAAAGGTGTAAAATGATCAGTCAACATGTGACTGCAGGCTGATCGTTATGTTAATCTTCTGCCACACAGTTCAGCATATGACAAGGCTTACAGTAGAAATTTCTCTCTTTCTTATTAGATGCTGAAATATGTGTTGAACATGAAGGAAAAAAAATAAGAAAAGAATGTTATATCGCTTGATCATAATTATGTGACCCGCCAAGCTTAACAGTACCTTATGGAAAGTGTGAAAAATATCAAACCTAGCCAGTCTGTGCAAACTAACTAGGATCAATTTTTTTCATTCTAAGGCAATTTCTTGGATATATATATATTTCGTTTCCTTGTTTGTTTTACATGTTCAATAAAATTCCAAATATGACATCTGGTTGATATCTGCTGAATCTCATGTATCTCAAGATTTGGTTAAATGGAAAAACCAGAAGGTCCCTTTCAGTGTGACAGGTCACATATCTTTGTGTCCACCTTTCTGCACCTATAGTGGCCACCCATACCTATATGAACCACCAGCTTTGTCTGCTGAAATAGCAGACAAAGCAAAAAACAATGACGGGTGAGATTTCAAACTGACCTCTTTCATTCAAAATAATATGTAAACTTGTCATTAGCTTCACACAACTCAATATTAATGATTTTTTTTTTAAACTTTATGAAAGATTGACACTGTGATTTGGCACAGCAGAATACACCATCGAATGATCAGACCAGACACATTCTATGACATCAGTGAGAATCAGTGGTATATTACTGTAAATATGATCAATTAAGGAGCCAGAATAATGGGTTGTTTTTGACACTTGTTGACTGCAGTTGAAGAAATCCTGCATAAACCTCTGGATAGTTGTATTCATATCCAATAAATCAATGTTGATATCACCTTGAATAATGAGGTGCTTCCCTTTGAAATGCTTTAAATTTTCAGTTAGAAATTTCTTCAGGTCAGTCACCGAAGATTTAGGAGAGTTGTACAATGTTGCAATGACTATTTCTTTATCTTGCACCAAGAGTTCTACAACAATCATTTCTATGTTTTTCTTTACCACAGAAAAGCTATGAGAAATATGAATGTTGTCCCGCACATAAACGATAATTCCTCTGTGAGGACGAGCATTGCTTACTTGTTTCCCATCTGCTCTAACAATTTGATATCCAGTTCTCTGCACTAAATCGATGGAATCATCTGCAGTTAACCATGTTTCTAATAAGCATAAACAATCTGCAGCTTTGACATTGGGATCTGAAAACAATTCATCCTTATGGCTTCTGTAAGACTGCATATTGTTGAAAAGGCATGTGAAATGAGTGTCACTAGTCATGTAAACTGGAGTGTAACATAGTTTCAATTTCTGTGATTCTCTTAAACGTATCATTTCTTCTTGAACTTTAGTTGACACAGAAATCTTGCTTTCATTCAAGTTTAGAATGTAAAGGCCTTTCAGGGATCTTGATCTACTTATTGCGACATAATGGGCATGGGAAAATACACGTTTTCCATCCATATCTATTACAACCTGACTCAACGTGTCTCCTTGAGATTTATGTACAGTTTTTGCTGTTGACTGGCGCAGAGGGATTTGTATTCTCACAAAAGTTTTTCTCAAATACACAAAGTTCCTCTTTGAATCAAAGATAGGTGTCCATAATGGATTAATAGCACTATGATACAAATGTCTGTACTTTGAACGCCATGATGTTCCGATTTTATCATCATTGAAAGAAACCCACACAATACTTGGTCTAGTAGTATTTTTCTGTCTGTATTCAATTTTATTTATCATACAAGAAGACCCATTTACTAATCCATCATCTACATCAAGGTTAAGACATAGGTCATAAATCATTCCAATAGCTATTCCTACCATCTGACTAAGCCCTGCAGTGTGTGTGGAATCATGTGGCAACTTTGATATTAGTTGTTGTTTAACTGTCACATTGTCATCTCCTAATACATGATCAAGAGCAGGAATGTTTACTTTTTCATTAGTATTATTAAGAAAGCTCCTGACATTGAAATTGTTCACTTTCTCATTGGTATTGAATAAATGTGTTGTATTTTGTGGATAGTCTGTACTAGCAGTATCAGTCAATCTCTTTTTTAGATTTTCAATGTCAACTTGTGTATGATTTCCTTCTCGTAATCTGTTCAAAAGTTCAGCAAATTGCTTGTCTTCCTTTTGCCTCATGATCTCATCCAATTCATGCATTACAATAAAATCCTGCCATAAGTTTGTAGCTAAAGGTCCAAAATTTGTTTTCAAATTCTCAAATATCCAACCATCCATCACTGGTTTCAACTGGAAAAGGTCTCCAATGAATATCATATGCAAGCCACCAAATGGAACATTACTGCCCTTTATTTGTTTTAATCTTTCATTTATGAGTTTAAGCATGTTATTTCCAACCATGGACACTTCATCAATCATAACAACAGACAAGTCTTTATATTTTGTTCGAAGGGTGTTTAAAGTGTCACTATTAAGTGGAGTACAATCATAACCCTGGCTTGCTGGAATGCGGAAAGCTGAATGTAATGTTACCCCATTTATATGAAAAGCAGCTTTACCTGTTGGTGCACAGAGAAGAACTCTACAGTTCTCAGGATTATCACCAGGATTAGATGTCAAGTAACGCTGCAAAGCTTCAAACAATGCACTTACAAGAACAGATTTTCCAACGCCTGCACCACCAGTTAAAAAAACTTTCAACTTTTGTTCATCACGCTTAACAGATTGGAAAACATGAATAAAAAATTCTCTCTGTTTCGTATTCAATGATTTTATCAATTGCCTGTAATCTATGTCTGACATTGTTTTCCTGCGTACACTAATATCTACAGAAGCAACACTTAAACCAACATCTCCAGCAATATCACCTTGTCTCTGATTTTCAGGTCTATCAGGATCAAAGAATATGAAACTTTCACTTTCTTTTGCACCAATATTTGAGTCATCCTGCTCAGACTGCTCTGTGCCTGGGGCAACATCATCAAAATCTTCCTCATTGTGAGCACGCTCCATTGCATCATCTAGTTCATCAGCATTCTTTTCATACTGCAAGGCTTTGTGCTCTATGAAATTTTTAATGGATCTGTACCTTGATAGGTAAGAGTCATGACCTTGTTTCAAATCAATACTTTCATCTCTCCATGAAGTAAATAGAAGCAATCTTTCTCTACAGAACTGTTCGATGTCAATTTTTTTCGAAAATCTTACATATCTTATGACTTTTCTTTGTTTCCTTTCACTTATAACAATTCCATTTTTGAGAACAATTCGACCCCCAGGAATAGAATATTGTCTATCCTCACTTGAATTATAGTCATTTGTGTCTGAGTCAAGCACCTCATCCTCGTTACAATATGTATCCATGTTTTCATTGTTTTCACCTTCATTGGTTTCTTCATTTAATGTTTCAGAAATGTTTTCACCTGAATTTCTTGCAGTGCCTTTGTCAGTGTTGTATTTGATATCAAGCTGGGACACATAGTCTGCTAAACACCAATTTTCAAGTTGTTTTGGTCTTTTAGAATATCTTTTAATGGTATTATCTGCTTCAATATCTGTAGAATTTGAAGATAATTTTTCAAGAGATTCCTTAGACTTAAGTAGGAATGTTCTCTCTTCAGGCAAAGAAGTGTTAATGAAAACAACATCCCTTGAGGCTTTTGTCAATGGCTGTTGTAAAAGTAAGTAGCAGGCTTCCTGGGCACTAACCTCAACACTATTCAAGAATTTATTTCCAATATGTCTAACCTGTTGTCGGAGATCCATATTTCCTCTTCTAGCTTCTTTACATGCCTCATTCATAAGAATACTCATTCCTCTCTGTGCTTTACTAATATATGAAACTATATATACAGCACATGCATATGGATCCAATACAAATTGTAAGTCATGGTTTGCACCCCAAGCGTTTAGAATAGGTTTCATGTATGCATTAATTCTAACCTCACTTAATTTTCTTTTCAGAAAAACCTTTGGACCACTCAATGAGCTTTGGACTGCTTTGATGTAATCATCCTTGCTTACTTTGATCTCAGTAAGGAAATCATCTACCGTAATATTTGTTTCCTTCAACTCATCCAATTTCTTTTGTATTTTGACAAATAAATCTTTGTAATTTTGCTTTTCTTTACAGTCATTTAACGGTTCCAATATAGTTGTGCTTTTCATTGGAGGAATGGGAAAACCAAATCTACAAATAGATTTCTGTTTCTTTCTACAAGACTTGGAATGTTTATGTATCTGTAGTTCTACAAGTTGTTGATCTGGATTTTTCTCACAAGATACATACTTATCTATGAAGGATGTTACTTCATCTAATGAACTTTCATGATATCTAGGAGCCTTTTCAATCCATATTAACATGTGGATGTGAGGTGAACCTCTTTGTTGGAATTCAACACGATAAAAGTAATCTATTATTTTTCCTAATGGGTCATGGGGACTTTTAAGTACAGTGTTTATGAATTCTTGTACTCGGTTGTCAAAATACCTTACACATGTAACTGGATCTTTTTGCACAAGTTTTGTTTTATCAATCCAAGTCAAGTTATCCAATTCTTCCACAGACATTGTTTTTCCATCATTTATCTGAGAGAGCATATTTAGTAGATCATGCCATCTGGTATCTGCCGACGAAAGAGATGTAAACCAAGTAGGTAATCCTAGTTGTCTAATCATTGCAAAAACATCTTTTTTACGGGCTTCAAAATATGGTGGTGAATTCCTTAAACTTCTGAAAATATAAAATCCCTCATCCAATCTCACAACACCTTTAAGATGATTTGTATCAAGCATTTGTGAGGCAGTAAATGTTTTACCTTCTGTTTTACATCTACGCAAAGCAAGATGGACTTTATCAGAAATTTGTTTCAGTTGAACTTTCTTTAACTTAAAGAAGATATTGGGAATATTTGATGCTACTCTGCGATCAATATGCCTCAGTTCTAGCTTGCATGTATCACTATAGTGAATGTGAACATGTTTTTTATCATTTGGACTTCTTCTCTGTCCACAGAAAATTGTAGGAAAAGACAAATATTCTGCATCAGGATCTTGATAAAGGCTGAGTGGTGTTTGACCCTCACCTGGAGCAAAAGTATAAGCGTTGTCTTTATTTGGGTCTGCAGCATCCAGCATAGTGTCACTATTACCAATAACCTTTTCTGTCTCGTCAACTTCACTAAAGTGATCAGAGTCATAATTCACATCATCATTACAATCTAATTCTTCACTTACGCTTTCACCTGTCATTCCAAAGAACTCTTTTACTGTATCACTACAATCTGAAGTAATTGATTGCATCCAGTCATCATCTACTTTAACACCAGATTCTTTATACAGTACACTATGGTTCACTAACCAATGAAGAGCACTTAAAACATGCAGAGGTCTAATATTTTCAGTGAAATCACATTTATTATATGAAAGTTTCTTCTTAAGTTTAACAGGTATTGTATAGTGACTATCTAATGTTCTTGGTAAACTGTGTATAACAGGCTGAATGTCAACCGGGACATTGACAACATTCCCTTTGATGGACAACTGACCTCCTCTTGGTAATTCTCTAATCTGCATAAATGGGATTCTCAAAGAAACTAATCTTTCCTCTAGCTGATGTAAATTCAGTTCCTTTGGCAGTACAGGAAATGCATTTTGATTGAAAACAGACATTGGAGGGACTTTGTTAAGTTTAATTTTTTCATAGCATGTTTTACACAGCCATTCACAATCATCAACAGAGATGTAATTTGTAGAAAATTTTTTAACTGCATCAGAAGAGCATTTAGAATTTAGTTTGTTGAATAACACAACAGAATGTTTAAACCATGTTTGGTTACAGCATGAACAAACATAAACAGGGCCTTTTGAAACATTCTTCTTAAATTTTTCAATGCAGTCGTCTAAGCTGGAACCATATCGCTTTGAACTTTTGTAGCTCTTTTCCTTAATTTTATAATCTAAATTAGACCTTAGACTCTGGCGCTTAGTCTTATTTCTTTCATTTTCTACTATCATATTGAATCTTGATGAACGTTTATTCTGTTTTTTCATCCTTTCTGAATCTTTATACAATTTACTAGAGCGGCACTTGTGCATTGATTTAAGAGTTAACATTCTTTCTTTCTTCTTTCTTTCCTCATTTTGTCTAACTTTTTGCATAGAACCCTTTGTCATTGACCTTTCTTTGACTTGCCTTTCTGGATTTTCTCTTGCTTTTTTCTTTGAAATATTTGTCATTGTCCGTTCCTTGACTTGCCTTTCAGGATTTTTTCTTGCTTTTTTCATTGAAGTATTAGTCATAGTCCGTTCCTTGACTTGCCTCTCTGAATCTTGTCTTGCCTTTTTCTTTGAAATACTAGTCATAGTCCGTTCCTTGACTTGCCTTTCTGGATTTTGTCTTGCTTTTTTCATTGAAATACTAGTCATAGTCTGTTCCTTGACTTGCCTTTCTGGATTTTTTCTTGCCTTTCTCTTTGAAATACTAGCCACTAATCTTTCCTTAGATTGTCTTTCAGGATCCTGCCTAATTTTCCT